>OX638373.1:13948076-14548076 GCA_951812925.1 Calliopum simillimum | reverse complement strand
GCGACGGAGCGAGTTGGCAACCGGGGACTCTCGTTCTTCCCACCTAACCCCGAATTCAAACTAAATGCTGAAGTAGACTTGTCGAACCACAGGCTCGCAGTCGAAAAAGTTCAAAATAAAATCCCAGACGTACAAATATTAAAACCAACGGCGCGTAACATTTCCTGCCAAACACATTTTCAAGATTTAAGCCTACATGAACGTAAGATTTTATATGAAACAGCGAAAGCTAAAATTTTTCAAAATGATACTTTTGCTCTTTCAAATAAAATTTTAAAATGCAGAAGGCGATTTAAGAAACGTAGGCATTATAGAAAAATATTGGCAGCAACAAAATTGTTCGATCGACCTGATGATCGTCCCTTTGCGCAAATAAAAATTTTCGATTCTACTTTTTTAGGACTATTAGATTCTGGTGCAAATGTTTCTGTGTTAGGAAAAGATAGCACTGAATTTTTATTTAAAAACAATATTTCTTTGAAACCATTAAAAGTGTCATTGTCGACTGCCGATGGTACAAAACAAAAAGTGTTCGGTTTTTGCAGCTTACCAGTAACTTATAAAAATGTTACTAGAGATATTGATTTTTACATTGTCCCATCACTAAATCAGTCTGCTTATCTTGGTGTGAATTTCTGGCGTGAATTTGCTTTGGCACCCGAAATCATACCTGAAATAAATTCCCTAGAATTGGAGTCCGAGGATGCGTCGAATTTTCATGAGCTAACAGCCTCTCAGAAATTAGATTTAGAGAAAACAATTGTACAGTTTCCTTCGTACGAAAAACTTGGCTTAGGCTGCACTCATTTGCTCGAGCATCACATTGACACAGGAGATGAAGTTCCAGTCAAATCTAAACACTTTCCACTTTCACCTCCACGCCAAGAAGAAGCGTATAAAGAGTTAGATCGTCTTATAGATATGGGAGTAATAGAAGAATCAAATTCTCCGTGGTGTAGTCCAATAGTTATGGTACGCAAACCTGGCAAGATAAGATTGTGCATTGACTCTAGAAAATTAAACGCCTTGACAAAGAAAGATTCATACCCGTTACCGCATATCAACGGTTTACTAAGTCGGTTAAAAGATACTTACTTTATCAGTGGCATAGATTTAAAAGACGCGTTTTTCCAAATTAAGCTCACAGAATCGTCAAAAGAAAAGACTGCTTTTGCTGTCCCGGGTAGGCCCTTGTACCACTACAAAGTTATGCCTTTTGGCTTATGTAATGGTCCACAAGCAATGAGCAGATTGATGGACAAAGTCATTCCGTCAAAATATCGCGAAAATGTCTTTGTTTATTTGGACGACTTGCTCGTTTGTAGTTCCGATTTCGACAGTCATTTGAAGTTATTATCTGAAGTTGCTAAATGTTTGAAGGACGCTGGCTTGACAATTAACGTTGGCAAAAGTAAGTTCTGCCAAAAAGAAATTAAGTACCTTGGGTACCGAATAGGTTTTGGTTGCTTGAAAGTCGATCCCGATAAAGTTCAGGCTATTAAGGAATTTCCCTTACCAAAGTCTGTTCGACAGGTGCGTCGTTTCATTGGCATGGCCAACTGGTATCGATCTTTCGTTTCCAATTTTGCAAGTATTGCTGGTCCTCTGACTGATTGTACTGTTAAGTCTTCAAAATCTTTTCATTTAACGCCACAGGCTATAGAGGCCTTTGAGAAATTAAAGGAAGCATTATCATCAGCTCCGGTGCTGGCTCAGCCCGATTTTTCACGTGAATTTATAATTCAATGTGACGCATCAACTGTTGGTGTTGGCGGCGTGCTTTATCAGCTTGATGATAATGGTAAAGAAAGACCCATTGCTTTTGTTTCTCAAAAGCTAAACAAAGCGCAACGTAACTATACAGTTACAGAGTTAGAGTGTATGGCTGCGCTAATAAGTGTTAATAGGTTTAGACCATATGTAGAAGGTTTACCTTTTCGGATCATTACTGATCATTCCAGCCTCAAATGGCTGATGACCCAAAAAGAGTTACATGGTCGCTTGGCACGTTGGTGCCTAAAACTGCAACGATTCGATTTCGTAATGGAACACCGCAAAGGTTCACTTAACGTAGTTCCAGACACTCTATCACGGTTCGATGTGGACGAACTTGTGACGAGCGAAATACCTTTTGAAATAGATTTGAATTCTCCTGAGTTTAATAGCGTCGAATATGAGGACTTACGTAGAACAATTTCTCAAAATACGAATGTGTTGCCCGATGTCTGCATTTCAGATAATTTCGTGTACAAACGGGTAAAATTTCGGCAGGGTATCGAAGATGAAGAAGATGATCTTTGGCGTTTGTGGGTGCCTACAAAATTAACTGCTTCTATTATTAAGAGCGCCCATGATTCTGCAATAAGCTGTCACGGTGGCTATGTTAAAACTTTGGCACGTATAAAGCAAAAATATTTTTGGCCAACTCTGGCTCGAGATGTAAGCAATTACATAAAAACATGCGATATGTGTAAATCTGTTAAGGCAACAAATCAGATTTTGAGACCCCCTATGGGCAATGCTTTTATTACCAAACGACCTTTTCAGCGCATTTATTGCGATTTTCTTGGCCCTTACACTAGTTCCAAAGCAAAAAACGTATATCTATTTATTGCTATTGATCATTTTTCAAAGTTTTTATTTTTGAAGCCCATGCGTGCTGCTACATCTGCAAACGTGATTTATTTCTTTCAAAATGAACTGTTCTCGACTTTTGGTGTGCCACAATATATCCATAGTGATAATGGCAAGCAATTTGTCTCTCAAGAAATAAAAGACTTTTTCTCCGTCTATGGAATTACGCATATCAAGACTGGACTGTATTCTCCTCAGGCCAACGCCTCTGAAAGAGCCAATCGAGAAATAATTGCCAAAATTCGCTGTTTTTTAATCAAAGACAAAGATCACACCAATTGGGATAAACATATTCCTCAGGTGCTTTCAATATTGCGAAGCGATTTTCACTCGGCAATAGGATGTTCTCCTTTTTATGCCTTGTTTGGTCAAAATATGTGCCAACATGGGTCTGTCTATAAAATTCTTGAAAAACTAGACAGTTTAAGAGATGATCATATTGATATCGAGCAAAACACCGAAAAATTAAGCAGGATTAGAGACAAAATTGAGAAAAATTTATCACTGGCTCATGAAAAGGGTGCAAAAATATATAATACTCGCACGAAAGAAATTAGTTACAGGGAAGGTCAGGAAGTTTTTCGTAAAAATCACGCGCTTAGTAAATTTTCTCAAGGTATAAACGCCAAATTTTTACCTAAGTTTTTGAAATGCCGAATTCGAAAGAAATTAGGCAATGCCCTGTATGAAATTGAGGATCTTCAAGGTAAACTTGAAGGTATCTTCCATGCGTCCGATTTGCGTCCGGCAAATTGATGTTCTTTTCTAGTAAACTTATAATTTGTTTTGCCCGGCTTTTCGTGGGTCGTGCCACACGTTTATATCTAAATTTTGCCTTCGATCCATTTCTTAGTTTCAAACGGTTACAACAGAATCCTTTTCTGTTCGATCCTGCAATATGATCTTGCATCGAAGCAGCTTTGTTGGGATTATGCTATTTCAAACTGACAGTCTGAATTAAAGTGGCCACATTTTTGATTCCCTTGTGTAATTTTAATTTCTGATCCTTAATTTCATTCATAAACAGAAATTCAAAAAGCACACAACACTGAGTTGTCATTATAAAATGCAATTTGAATTTAACTGCCTGCCATCTAACGACGAATTGCAACGCGGGATTTAAAAAATAACCGAAAAGTTCATTAAACAGAACTAATCATACGATTTTATTCGCCAATAGCAAACAGATTTTTTTTTTGTAACGCCCGCTATGCGTTCATAACACTTGTTTTGAACGGTTATTCAATTAAACCTCGAATCATGTTTTGTGTCTTGTTGGTTGTTAAATATTTTTATACCCTTACAATTACTATAAGACTATGTAATCTTTACGAAATTTCTACATTTAATTTCTTTCTAAGAAAAATCAGCCTTATTTTAAACATAAACAATGTTAATTTAAATAATTTAACAATTAATATTATACTTTATATTAAATTGCATATGTCAGCGGTTTAAAAATTGTTAGAGTCAGATTCGAGGGTTAATTTTTCATTGGCATGTATAACGGCGGCACGTAGGCAAAAGCATCGTCAACGTACAGCAATCAGTTGAATTTTGGTATACGCAGCGAACGGACGGCACTTGAAACGCGTGCAAACGATTAGTGTACGGTAAAAAAAAAAAAATAAAGAAATGAAAATTTTATTTAACTACACGCGAGAAAACATAGTAAAAACATTAAAATATTAAATAAATAAAAACAGTGCCGTGCATGCTGAAATAAAGAAAAATTGGTGCAAATTAAAAAATTGAATCGTGGCAGCAAAATTAGTTAAAAGAAAAACGCTGCAAGTGAACTTTATGCAAACCAAAATTATTTATGCTAGGTTTCGCAAAACAAATATATAAAAACCACAATTCAAGTGCGCGCATAAACTTCGGTTTTTACTAAAAGAAAAAATTTGTAATATTTTTTCCTGCGCCGCCATGTTGCGAAAAAACCAATTTTTTCAACGCACACAGTTGCGTCGCATAAAGTAACGCGTCAACGCATTCGCCGACACTTCGATTCAACGCATATATATTTCGGGATGATGACGTGCAACGCATCAAAAGAGACGTAGAAACTTTGTCTCTATACTCGTCAAGTGGAACGTTGAAAGAAAATCAACGAGAGTTAAAAATAAAATAAAAAAACAGAACACAAAGTGAACGAGTGAAAACCAACGAAGATTTTTTTTAACGGAACGGCGTGAAATAGAACAAAAAGAAACAATCGAGTGCGAAATGTCATTTGTTATTCTGTTCGGTTTTGTTTTGAACAAAAATGACGAAAGTAAAAAGTGAGAAAAAGACGAAGGCACAATAAAATAAAAAGAAAAGGAAAAAACAAGAAGTGAACAATAAAGAAAAATTCTAAAAAAAAAAATAAGCGATATGCAGAAAAGAAAAGAAACAATGAAAAAACAAACCATGCTTAAAAGAAATGCTTAAAGCAACACAAACAAAACAACAACGTAAATTCAACAAATCAACAGCAACATCAACAACAACATAACGACCAGCAAGCAGTCAACGTATGTCATCAGCTACTACGTAGCCAACGCAGCTGCAGCATAAGTATATTTTATTTACCACATAATTTCAGAATTTTTTTTATAATAATTTCTTTTTAATAATAATGTTAGTTTTTTCTGAATAATATGTAAATTCATATTAAATTTATATTCCCATATGTATTTTATTTTTAGGGTACGCGTACCATTTTTTGATTTAAGTTTTTTTTCTTGTTGTAGTTTTAAGTAAACAAAAAGAAAAATATCTTAGAAAAGAAAACAAAAGAAATTCGAAAAAAGAAAACAAAACAACAACAATAAACAAAACATGAATTTAAATTTAAATCTTAATAACCATTTTTGAATTAATTTAGAGAATCGGAATATGAATTCTTGGTAAGCAGTCAGTAAGGGGGGTAAGTATGCTGAGCGAGGCAATAGTGGTGATGTGTTAGACAAAAGTATAGGGTGGATTTAGGGGCAGCTCGTTAATTTTGAGTGTTTCAGTTGCCATAGGATAAGGGTGGGAAAAGTGCACTCCATGTAGCATAACATCTAGCTACTAAAGGAAGAATTAGTCACAATACTTTTTATTTGATTGGTATTTAAATTTACTACCATTGCATGATATTTTTTTTTATGATTACGCGGTAGAAACACGGGAGAACTACGACACCTGGTAGAGATAGCCGGCGGCAAAATTTATCTTTTATATTCATGCATTCCCCAATAGGAAAAGTGTTCTATTTAACAAAACGATTTTAATCACGCGTAACATTATACAAGTTATAATTATGAAAGTTGATGAACTTATGCATAATGTACATATCTACTATTCACTATGCAAAACTTGGGGGATATTGATGTAGAATTGCATCCAATTTTCAAAAATACACAAAATGCTATGTTTCTTCACATATCGCAGATATCGTTATAAAACTTGGTACATACATGAATATTCTATCTACCATTTACTATGAAAATCTTGGGCGGGGGGGTGAGAAGGGGGAGTTGCACCCTTCATACAAAAAATGTATAAAATGCTATATCTCTATACCTACGGGAGCTATGATTATAATAATAACATGGATCTTAAAAAACCTTGGTGATTGGAAGAGAGGGACGATGGAAATGAATGGGACTTCGTACGTATAGGCATCGGGAATGGGCGAACGAAGTCGCAACCAGGCCAGCTAGTCTATTATATAAAAATGAAATGGTGTCCGTATGTAGCTTATGAACGCGGAAACTACAAGGCCGATTTACATAATTTTTTTTTTAAATTGTTTGTTATGGTCTGTAGAAGGTTCTTAAGGGGGTGGGATGCTACTGAGGGGAACGGGGGTTGCACCCCCCATACGAAAAAAATACAAAAAATGCTATATCTCTACAGTTATACAAGTTATGATTATGAAAGTTGATGAACTTATGCATAATGTACATATCTACCATTTACCATGCAAAACTTGGGGGATATTGGGTGTAGAATTGCATCCAATTTTCAAAAATACACAAAATGCTATATTTCTTCACATATCGCAGATATTGTTATAAAACTTGGTACATACATGAATATTCTAACTACCATTTACTATGAAAATCTTGGGCGGGGGGTGAGAAGAGGGAGTTGCACCCTTCATACAAAAAATATAGAAAATGCTATATCTCTGTACCTATGGGAGCTATGATTACAAAAGTTGATACATGGATCTTTAAAAACCTTGGTGATTAGAAGAGAGGGACGATGGAGATGGATGGGACTTCGTACGTATAGGCATCGGGAATGGGCGAACGAAGTCGCAACCAGGCCAGCTAGTATTAATATAAGTATTAGTGACAAAATAACAAAATCAATTTTCAAATGTTAAACTTCTATCATATCGTTTTTATTACGAAAGATTCTTTTGAAAAGAGATGTTTCATAAGTTAACTTATTATAAAAATTAAAATTATTGCAGTTATTCATTGTTCAAAGAAACGCAAACATATATTATTATAATTAAAAAAAATTTAGTTATGGGGTTAATTCACTTTTATAGTGAATGACACAATTATACATGAAACAACTTCAAATGTATGAATAGATTTTTAAAAAATAATGGTTATAAAACAAAAAAAAAAAAAAAAATTAAGCCTTCAGCAGAGTTATTTTCTTTACAAAAACAATCACGGATGTTGCAGAATCCGTTCTTAATCAGAATCGATTTGAGTTGGAAAAACATTTCAGATACTTTCTTCATAGAATTTAAAGTACAATGTTTACACCCAATAAATGTGAGTTATTTCCACGGGAGTTATTTCACTCCACAGGAAAAGGGACCTTATCTTCGCAAAATAAAAACCAGTCTCTTATTTTTAACTGTACTGCTAAATTTTGTCAGTGAAGATAAGGTTCCTCTCCGGTGGAGCGAAATACCTCCACCCCCTTTTCTTCTGGACGGTCAAAAATTTTTTTGTTGAACTCAAATCCGATTCTGGATCGGATTCTCCAACATGTCTGAATAACTGGAACGATGATACTTGCTTTCGAAAACATACTGTGCACAAAAATCAGTAAAACTCATTACTTTACACTGTAGCCGTGCTAACTGCGATGTTATTAAATCGTAAATAAGTGATCAGAATACATTGTATTCATACTGTTGAACGGCGTGCGGTCCGGCTAATTTCATAAAACCAAGGAACAAATTTACTTTCGATTCTCTGCGTTTTTCTTTTTAATACACATATTTTGGTTTCTGTTCGTTGATACACCCATCTGCTTAAACGTCCCCTGCACATGCAATTTCTTTATTAATGGCAGCTCCGAGTCTGCCGACACTCAATCTGAGCAGCTATTTTTTTTTTACACTTCTCATTTAAATTAAAAACAAAAATTCCGATCTTTTCGTTTGCACTTTGGCCTGTCACTCTTTTTAACTGTTTAAGGCTTTTCTGGAACTGGCCGCGGAGCGACCACCACGCCGTCTTACAATCGCCGACGGAAGAATCTAGCTCAGCTGCAATTTCCTGTCACGCTTTTTCTTTCAGTTCTTTTTTTTTATAATAGCTGTGACTTTTATCATAAAGAAACTTTTTGATTTTCACAACTTAATTTTTGCATTTTATTTTTGCGACAATCTTTCACTTTTCAATGCACAAATAATTTTGTTTTAACAATCAACCCAAAATTGACAGCCTAAAATTTTCGAAGAAGAAGAAGAACATTTTTGCTCTCGCACGTCAATTTTAATTTTTTCGAAAACTGTTGCGTGCGCGAAATCTCTCGCATCTCGCAGATGCAGTATTGTAAATTGCCCCATCTTGGGCTTTAGCTACACGGGATAGTGAAGGCTCATCTAGTTCTTCAAGAAAAGTGTCAATCGGCTGATATTAACTATTGACTTTCAGTCACTCGATTCGTTTCATCTGCCATGATAGTTCTATTATTTAATTTTTCCTTTATTAATAGTGAAGACTCATCTACTTCATTTTTTTCTGAAATACATTATAATTTTACCTTTATTAACAGTGAAGACTCATTGACTTAATTTTTTTCTGTATGTACTAATTTATAATTTTATCTTTTACCTTTATCTTTACAAAGGAAAGGAAATGTCACATTTATTCGTTGTTTAAAAATTAGACTTTCGCAATGGAAAATTATTTTTTAAAAAGTTTTTACGGTTTTCACGCATGCGTTTAGGATCGATACTTCTTCAGGAATGATTTCATTAGATATTGCGCCACTCGGTTGTGGACACTCTATATCGTTCTGCACATCTAAGGACCAAGTCTCAAAAAAATGCTGTTGTTGTGCAATATCGAACATGCTAAAACAACGAAAAGAATGAATCCTGGGTCGACATCCATTCTTTTAAGGAGGCTTCGCCAGCGCCCTTTTATTCTACCGAATGCATTTTCCACAACTATTCTTCCTGAACTGATATGGTAGTTTAACGACTCTTCTTCGGATGTTAAACAGCCAGTGTAAGGCTTTATAAGCCATGTAAGCAGTGGGTAAGCAGGATCTCCTATTATCATTAACGGAATTTGTACTCCATCGACATCAGAAGTGTAACTTGGGATCACTTGTGATGAGTGTTTGTTAAGTCCAGACTCCCTAAAAACGGTTGCGTCATGAGTACTTCCTGGAAATTTGGCACTAACATCACGAAACCTAAAAATATGTACAATAGTTTTAATATAATCCTAATATTTCAAATAAGACCAAACCTTACAAATAATTATTATCAACTGCTTGCATAACTATTGACGACCATCCTTTTCCGTTTATATAGTCTTGATAACCATCATTTGGAAGTAGAATGGGAATATGTATTCCTGAAATGTCAATCGTAACGAACCTTCCGCCAAGGTCTTTGCTCGCCGGTGTCCAAGGTTCGGATTACAAAAATTTATATTTGCAGGTGGCTTAAATTATTAGACGAGTTTTAAAATTTCGATTATTCTCCAAATTGGGTTTTTATTTTGTTTAGTTAATTTTCAGTAATAGTTAGTTATTATTAAATTAATATAAGAAATAAAAATATCGTAAGTTTAATTCTTAAATAACAACACTTATCTACGTCTGATGTTTTCTTTTGTCGTTGGCTCTGCTGTTCGTTGCGTTGTCATTCGCTGCTCTGCTGTTCGTTGCTCTGCTGGCTAGTGGTCGGGGCAGCACGTGGTTTTCATTTGCGTTGCTATCCGGGGAACTCTGCCTTGGGTTTCTTTGTACGATTGCCGTTACATTTTATGCTAGCGTAACGGTGCCCATTTGGTGACCTTCCACAAGAACTTCGCGTGGCGATTTTAACTGTACTTCATCGTTGGACTCAATTGTACGAACTTCCCTATATGCTTTTTTACGCCGTCGCTACTTTTGGTATAACTACGCCGTGCAATTTCCACGTTTTCGACTGAGACTGTACGCAGAAATTTGACGTAGGTATTTCAACGTACGAATTCCACGCTTTGCGACTGAATTCGGACGTAAAAACGTTGACGCCGTGCCAACCTATGCTTAACTATGCCTACTGCGCTGTCGCTGCCTCAATATAATTACGTCGCGCAGTTTCCACGCTTGGCGACTGAAACTAAACGCAGTAATTTGACGTACGTATTTAGACGTAAGAATTCCACGCTTTGCGACTGAATTCGGACGTAAAACTGCTGACGCCGTGACTACCTATGTCTTCTGCGCTGTTGCTACTTTGCTCTAATTACGCCGCGAAGTTCCCACGCTTGGCGACTGAAACTGAACGCAGTAATTTGACGTACGTACTTAGACGTACGAATTCCACGCTTTGCGACTGAATTCGGACGTAGAAATGCTGACGCCGTGCCTACCTATGCTTAACTATGTCTACTGCGCTGTTGCTCCTTCGCTATAATTACGTCGCGCAGTTCCCACGCTTGGCGACTGAAACTGAACGCAGTAATTTGACGTACGTATTTCAACGTGCGAATTCCACGCATAGCGACTGAATTCGAACGCCAAAATGCTGACGTCGTGCCGACGCTGCTTCTAACTATGACTCGTTGTGGTGTTTTGTTGTAGCATATGGGTACCACGCTTAGCGACTGCGCCCATATGTTTCCACCGCAACACACGAGTTTAGACTACGCTGAAACGAGACAAAGGAAAAGAAACAAAGTTAATTAGTTGATCTTACTTGGGCTACTGTTGGTCGGCTGCTGCTGGTTGACTGCTCCCGGCGAGGTTCCCTGGTCGAGTGAATTTTATTTTAATTTTCAAGTTGGCTTGTGCCTTTGCAAATTTTGCAAATCATGTGTGTGCTGCCAAATTGTCATGAACAGCTGTTTTTGTGTCATGTGTTAGCAGGGCCGTCGCGTGTGATTTTCTTAGTTACTACTTATGTCACTTACATACTATTTGTGTTTAACTTTTGTTTAGTGATGCCAATGTTTCGTTTTCTTTTAAGCTTAAATCTTCTTTGTTTGATTTTACTTATCTTTTATGTATATGTTATTCATTTTGTTTCTTAGATAGTTAAATGTAAATATGAAATTAAATTTAAATATAACATAATACATCAGTTGGGTCGTTTGCTTAAGAACAATAAGTGTGGTGATATCAGCATTATATAACGTTGTATTCGGTATGCCTCTTGAATGCTATTATGTTGTGGGTTGAAACGAGGCCTGCTGACTTCAATCCTCACACTTCCCGCTTTCTCCCTGGGGGACGTAGCTTGACTTTGACTTGGAGTGCTCGCGTGCTGTTGTTTTGATTTCTGTAGATTGCCCGAGTTCATTCTGGAAAGAAATTAAAGATTAGTTTACGTGTGGAAAATTTTAATTTCACTGAGATGGGCAGTTCGAATAGTTTTTATCTTGGTTTTTTTGTATAAAATCTTTGGAGAGTGGGTGCTGTTTTGTTAGCACCAAATCCCCGACTTTAGGCTTAAATTTCCTGTAGCTGAGCAGTTATGAACTCTGGCTCATATGTTGATCTGCCTGTAACGCTGCTAATGGCGTGTTTGACAAGGCAAGAAACTCTGTCGGCTTATGTGGCGACTTCGTTGAATTTGCTTGTGATTATTGACTCTGCTGGTGATCCTGCGATGGACTCTGTCGGTTGTGGACTATGTCGGCTTCGGTTGGGCCTTGGCTGTGGCTTTGTTGACTATGCTGGTGATCCTGCGGTGTACTCTGTCGGCTGTGGACTATGTCGACTTCACTTGGGACTTGACTGTGACTTTGTTGACTATGCTGGTGATCCTGCGGTGGACTCTGTCGGCTGTGGACTAGTTGTCTTCGCTTGGGACTTGGCTGTGACTTTGTTGGCTATGCTGGTGATCCTGCGATGGACTTTCTCGGCTGTGGACTATGTCGGCTTCGCTTGGGACTTGACTGTGGCTTTGTTGACTATGCTGGTGATCCTGCGATGGACTCTGTCGGCTGTGGACTATGTCGACTTTGCTTGGGACTTGACTGTGGCTTTGTTGACTATGCTGGTGATCCTGCGGTGGACTCTGTCGGCTGTGGACTATGTCGGCTTCGCTTGGGAACTGGCTATGGCTTTGTTGATTATGCTGGTGACTCAGCGGTGGACTCTGTCGGCTGTGGACTATGTCGGCTTCGCTTGGGACTTGGCTGTGGTTTTGTTTACTCTGCTGGTAACGCTGCTGTGGACTCTGTCGGCTTCGCTTGGGACTTGACTGTGACTTTGTTGACTATGCTGGTGATCCTGCGGTGGACTCTGTCGGCTTCGCTTGGGACTTGGCTGTGACTTTGTTGACTATGCTGGTGATCCTGCGGTGGACTCTGTCGGCTGTGGACTATGTCGGCTTCGCTTGGGAATTGGCTATGGCTTTGTTGATTATGCTGGTGACTCAGCGGTGGACTCTGTCGGCTGTGGACTATGTCGGCTTCGCTTGGGACTTGGCTGTGGCTTTGTTTACTCTGCTGGTAACGCTGCTGTGGACTCTGTCGGCTTCGCTTGGGACTTGGCTAGTGATCCTTATTGACTTGCTGGTGATCCTGCGGTGGACTCTGTCGGCTGTGGACTATGTCAGCTTCGTTTGGGACTTGGTTGTGGTTTTGTTAACTACGTTGACTTCACTTGTGGCAGTTGACTATAGATTACTTTTTTTTTTTTTGTATTGACTTTTTGCAAAATAGACCTAATTTTAATCAAATTTTTCATTTTTTTTATTTAAATAAAAAAAAAACCCAAAAAAAATTTCAGTTCCGTGAAACTAATTTTGATCAATATTTTTTTGCGCAAAAGGAAACATTTTTTTTCCGCACATTAAAAAAATTATTTCAATTCTATGATCATTTTGGTTTTTTTTCACTTAGGGTCCTTTCCTTTTCCAAACCCACTTTTTTTTTCATTTATGCTACTGCACTGATTTCATTATCTGTATGTCTTCAATTTATGTGATAATTTTTTCCAAATGTATTTGATTCTAAATTTAACTGGACAGTCTTTTTTTCCTTGGTTTTCACTGAGATTATATATATATTTTTTTTCACTGATGCGATTTGCTGCGTTCTAGATTCTCTGATTGTTTTCTGGATCGCTCGTTGTTTCAATTTCATGTATTTTCTTTCGGCTATTGCGTTATTATCACGTCCCTTTCCTTATTCCAAATTTTTAGGTTTTACCTTTGTTTTAAAACTGTTGAATGGCAAAATTGTAGAATAAGAGTTTTTAGTTCTAGATCGAAAAATTTTATAAATATATCCTTTTTTTTATAATTAATATTCTTTTCACTTTTAGCCAAGAGTCCCTGCTCGGGCGCCATTGTAACGAACCTTCCACCAAGGTCTTGGCTTGCCGGTGTCCAAGGTTCGGATTACAAAAATTTATGTTTGCAGGTGGCTTAAATTATTAGACGAGTTTTAAAATTTCGATTATTCTCCAAATTGGGTTTTTATTTTGTTTAGTTAATTTTCAGTAATAGTTAGTTATTATTAAATTAATATAAGAAATAAAAATATCGTAAGTTTAATTCTTAAATAACAACACTTATCCACGTCTGATGTTTTCTTTTGTCGTTGGCTCTGCTGTTCGTTGCGTTGTCATTTGCTGCTCTGCTGTTCGTTGCTCTGCTGGCTAGTGATCGGGGCAGCACGTGGTTTTCATTTGCGTTGCTATCCGGGGAACTCTGCCTTGGGTTTCTTTGTACGATTGCCGTTACATTTTATGCTTGCGTAACGGTGCCCATTTGGTGACCTTCCACAAGAACTTCGCGTGGCAATTTTAACTGTACTTCACCGTTGGACTCAATTGTACGAACTTCCCCATATGCTTTTTTACGCCGTCGCTACTTTTGGTATAACTACGCCGTGCAGTTTCCACGTTTTCGACTGAGACTGTACGCAGAAATTTGACGTAGGTATTTCAACGTACGAATTTCACGCTTTGCGACTGAATTCGGACGTAAAAATGCTGACGCCGTGCCTACCTATGTCTACTGCGCTGTTGCTACTTTGCTCTAATTACGTCGCGCAGTTCCCACGCTTGGCGACTGAAACTGAACGCAGTAATTTGACGTACGTACTTAGACGTACGAATTCCACGCTTTGCGACTGAACTCGGACGTAGAAATGCTGACGCCGTGCCTACCTATGCTTAACTATGTCTACTGCGCTGTTGTTCCTTCGCTATAATTACGTCGCGCAGTTCCCACGCTTGGCGACTGAAACTGAACGCAGTAATTTGACGTACGTATTTAGACGTAAGAATTCCACGCTTTGCGACTAAATTCGGACGTAAAAATGTTGACGCCGTGCCTACCTATACTTAGCTATGTCTACTGCGCTGTTGCTACTTTGCTTTAATTACGTCGCGCAGTTCCCACGCTTGGCGACTGAAACTGAATGCAGTAATTTGACGTACGTATTTCAACGTGCGAATTCCACGCATAGCGACTGAATTCGAACGCCAAAATGCTGACGTCGTGCCGACGCTGCTTCTAACTATGACTCGTTGTGGTGTTTTGTTGTAGCATATGGGTACCACGCTTAGCGACTGCGCCCATATGTTTCCACCGCAACACACGAGTTTAGACTACGCTGAAACGAGACAAAGGAAAAGAAACAAAGTTAATTAGTTGATCTTACTTGGGCTACTGTTGGTCGGCTGCTGCTGGTTGACTGCTCCCGGCGAGGTTCCCTGGTCGAGTGAATTTTATTTTAATTTTCAAGTTGGCTTGTGCCCAGTGTTGCCAACTTTTAAATTTGAAAATGGTGTCCGTATGTAGCTTATGAACGGGGAAACTACAAGGCCGATTTACATAATTTTTTTTTTAAATTGTTTGTTATGGTCTGTAGAAGGTTCTTAAGGGGGTGGGATGCTACTGAGGGGAACGGGGGTTGCACCCCCCATACGAAAAAAATACAAAAAATGCTATATCTCTACAGTTATACAAGTTATGATTATGAAAGTTGATGAACTTATGCATAATGTACATATCTACCATTTACCATGCAAAACTTGGGGGATATTGGGTGTAGAATTGCATCCAATTTTCAAAAATACACAAAATGCTATATTTCTTCACATATCGCAGATATTGTTATAAAACTTGGTACATACATGAATATTCTATCTACCATTTACTATGAAAATCTTGGGCGGGGGGTGAGAAGAGGGAGTTGCACCCTTCATACAAAAAATATAGAAAATGCTATATCTCTGTACCTATGGGAGCTATGATTACAAAAGTTGATACATGGATCTTTAAAAACCTTGGTGATTAGAAGAGAGGGACGATGGAGATGGATGGGACTTCGTACGTATAGGCATCGGGAATGGGCGAACGAAGTCGCAACCAGGCCAGCTAGTATTAATATAAGTATTAGTGACAAAATAACAAAATCAATTTTCAAATGTTAAACTTCTATCATATCGTTTTTATTACGAAAGATTCTTTTGAAAAGAGATGTTTCATAAGTTAACTTATTATAAAAATTAAAATTATTGCAGTTATTCATTGTTCAAAGAAACGCAAACATATATTATTATAATTAAAAAAAATTTAGTTATGGGGTTAATTCACTTTTATAGTGAATGACACAATTATACATGAAACAACTTCAAATGTATGAATAGATTTTTAAAAAATAATGGTTATAAAACAAAAAAAAAAAAAATTAAGCCTTCAGCAGAGTTATTTTCTTTACAAAAACAATCACGGATGTTGCAGAATCCGTTCTTAATCAGAATCGATTTGAGTTGGAAAAACATTTCAGATACTTTCTTCATAGAATTTAAAGTACAATGTTTACACCCAATAAATGTGAGTTATTTCCACGGGAGTTATTTCACTCCACAGGAAAAGGGACCTTATCTTCGCAAAATAAAAACCAGTCTCTTATTTTTAACTGTACTGCTAAATTTTGTCAGTGAAGATAAGGTTCCTCTCCGGTGGAGCGAAATACCTCCACCCCCTTTTCTTCTGGACGGTCAAAAATTTTTTTGTTGAACTCAAATCCGATTCTGGATCGGATTCTCCAACATGTCTGAATAACTGGAACGATGATACTTGCTTTCGAAAACATACTGTGCACAAAAATCAGTAAAACTCATTACTTTACACTGTAGCCGTGCTAACTGCGATGTTATTAAATCGTAAATAAGTGATCAGAATACATTGTATTCATACTGTTGAACGGCGTGCGGTCCGGCTAATTTCATAAAACCAAGGAACAAATTTACTTTCGATTCTCTGCGTTTTTCTTTTTAATACACATATTTTAGTTTCTGTTCGTTGATGCACCCATCTGCTTAAACGTCCCCTGCACATGCAATTTCTTTATTAATGGCAGCTCCGAGTCTGCCGACACTCAATCTGAGCAGCTATTTTTTTTTTACACTTCTCATTTAAATTAAAAACAAAAATTCCGATCTTTTCGTTTGCACTTTGGCCTGTCACTCTTTTTAACTGTTTAAGGCTTTTCTGGAACTGGCCGCGGAGCGACCACCACGCCGTCTTACAATCGCCGACGGAAGAATCTAGCTCAGCTGCAATTTCCTGTCACGCTTTTTCTTTCAGTTCTTTTTTTTTATAATAGCTGTGACTTTTATCATAAAGAAACTTTTTGATTTTCACAACTTAATTTTTGCATTTTATTTTTGCGACAATCTTTCACTTTTCAATGCACAAATAATTTTGTTTTAACAATCAACCCAAAATTGACAGCCTAAAATTTTCGAAGAAGAAGAAGAACATTTTTGCTCTTGCACGTCAATTTTAATTTTTTCGAAAACTGTTGCGTGCGCGAAATCTCTCGCATCTCGCAGATGCAGTATTGTAAATTGCCCCATCTTGGGCTTTAGCTACACGGGATAGTGAAGGCTCATCTAGTTCTTCAAGAAAAGTGTCAATCGGCTGATATTAACTATTGACTTTCAGTCACTCGATTCGTTTCATCTGCCATGATAGTTCTATTATTTAATTTTTCCTTTATTAATAGTGAAGACTCATCTACTTCATTTTTTTCTGAAATACATTATAATTTTACCTTTATTAACAGTGAAGACTCATTGACTTAATTTTTTTCTGTATGTACTAATTTATAATTTTATCTTTTACCTTTATCTTTACAAAGGAAAGGAAATGTCACATTTATTCGTTGTTTAAAAATTAGACTTTCGCAATGGAAAATTATTTTTTAAAAAGTTTTTACGGTTTTCACGCATGCGTTTAGGATCGATACTTCTTCAGGAATGATTTCATTAGATATTGCGCCACTCGGTTGTGGACACTCTATATCGTTCTGCACATCTAAGGACCAAGTCTCAAAAAAATGCTGTTGTTGTGCAATATCGAACATGCTAAAACAACGAAAAGAATGAATCCTGGGTCGACATCCATTCTTTTAAGGAGGCTTCGCCAGCGCCCTTTTATTCTACCGAATGCATTTTCCACAACTATTCTTCCTGAACTGATATGGTAGTTTAACGACTCTTCTTCGGATGTTAAACAGCCAGTGTAAGGCTTTATAAGCCATGTAAGCAGTGGGTAAGCAGGATCTCCTATTATCATTAACGGAATTTGTACTCCATCGACATCAGAAGTGTAACTTGGGATCACTTGTGATGAGTGTTTGTTAAGTCCAGACTCCCTAAAAACGGTTGCGTCATGAGTACTTCCTGGAAATTTGGCACTAACATCACGAAACCTAAAAATATGTACAATAGTTTTAATATAATCCTAATATTTCAAATAAGACCAAACCTTACAAATAATTATTATCAACTGCTTGCATAACTATTGACGACCATCCTTTTCCGTTTATATAGTCTTGATAACCATCATTTGGAAGTAGAATGGGAATATGTATTCCTGAAATGTCAATCGTAACGAACCTTCCGCCAAGGTCTTTGCTCGCCGGTGTCCAAGGTTCGGATTACAAAAATTTATATTTGCAGGTGGCTTAAATTATTAGACGAGTTTTAAAATTTCGATTATTCTCCAAATTGGGTTTTTATTTTGTTTAGTTAATTTTCAGTAATAGTTAGTTATTATTAAATTAATATAAGAAATAAAAATATCGTAAGTTTAATTCTTAAATAACAACACTTATCTACGTCTGATGTTTTCTTTTGTCGTTGGCTCTGCTGTTCGTTGCGTTGTCATTCGCTGCTCTGCTGTTCGTTGCTCTGCTGGCTAGTGGTCGGGGCAGCACGTGGTTTTCATTTGCGTTGCTATCCGGGGAACTCTGCCTTGGGTTTCTTTGTACGATTGCCGTTACATTTTATGCTAGCGTAACGGTGCCCATTTGGTGACCTTCCACAAGAACTTCGCGTGGCGATTTTAACTGTACTTCATCGTTGGACTCAATTGTACGAACTTCCCTATATGCTTTTTTACGCCGTCGCTACTTTTGGTATAACTACGCCGTGCAATTTCCACGTTTTCGACTGAGACTGTACGCAGAAATTTGACGTAGGTATTTCAACGTACGAATTCCACGCTTTGCGACTGAATTCGGACGTAAAAACGTTGACGCCGTGCCAACCTATGCTTAACTATGCCTACTGCGCTGTCGCTGCCTCAATATAATTACGTCGCGCAGTTTCCACGCTTGGCGACTGAAACTAAACGCAGTAATTTGACGTACGTATTTAGACGTAAGAATTCCAAGCTTTGCGACTGAATTCGGACGTAAAAATGCTGACGCCGTGCCTACCTATGTCTTCTGCGCTGTTGCTACTTTGCTCTAATTACGTCGCGCAGTTCCCACGCTTGGCGACTGAAACTAAACGCAGTAATTTGACGTACGTACTTAGACGTACGAATTCCACGCTTTGCGACTGAATTCGGACGTAGAAATGCTGACGCCGTGCCTACCTATGCTTAACTATGTCTACTGCGCTGTTGCTCCTTCGCTATAATTACGTCGCGCAGTTCCCACGCTTGGCGACTGAAACTGAACGCAGTAATTTGACGTACGTATTTCAACGTGCGAATTCCACGCATAGCGACTGAATTCGAACGCCAAAATGCTGACGTCGTGCCGACGCTGCTTCTAACTATGACTCGTTGTGGTGTTTTGTTGTAGCATATGGGTACCACGCTTAGCGACTGCGCCCATATGTTTCCACCGCAACACACGAGTTTAGACTACGCTGAAACGAGACAAAGGAAAAGAAACAAAGTTAATTAGTTGATCTTACTTGGGCTACTGTTGGTCGGCTGCTGCTGGTTGACTGCTCCCGGCGAGGTTCCCTGGTCGAGTGAATTTTATTTTAATTTTCAAGTTGGCTTGTGCCTTTGCAAATTTTGCAAATCATGTGTGTGCTGCCAAATTGTCATGAACAGCTGTTTTTGTGTCATGTGTTAGCAGGGCCGTCGCGTGTGATTTTCTTAGTTACTACTTATGTCACTTACATACTATTTGTGTTTAACTTTTGTTTAGTGATGCCAATGTTTCGTTTTCTTTTAAGCTTAAATCTTCTTTGTTTGATTTTACTTATCTTTTATGTATATGTTATTCATTTTGTTTCTTAGATAGTTAAATGTAAATATGAAATTAAATTTAAATATAACATAATACATCAGTTGGGTCGTTTGCTTAAGAACAATAAGTGTGGTGATATCAGCATTATATAACGTTGTATTCGGTATGCCTCTTGAATGCTATTATGTTGTGGGTTGAAACGAGGCCTGCTGACTTCAATCCTCACACTTCCCGCTTACTCCCTGGGGGACGTAGCTTGACTTTGACTTGGAGTGCTCGCGTGCTGTTGTTTTGATTTCTGTAGATTGCCCGAGTTCATTCTGGAAAGAAATTAAAGATTAGTTTACGTGTGGAAAATTTTAATTTCACTGAGATGGGCAGTTCGAATAGTTTTTATCTTGGTTTTTTTGTATAAAATCTTTGGAGAGTGGGTGCTGTTTTGTTAGCACCAAATCCCCGACTTTAGGCTTGAATTTCCTGTAGCTGAGCAGTTATGAACTCTGGCTCATATGTTGATCTGCCTGTAACGCTGCTAATGGCGTGTTTGACAAGGCAAGAAACTCTGTCGGCTTATGTGGCGACTTCGTTGAATTTGCTTGTGATTATTGACTCTGCTGGTGATCCTGCGATGGACTCTGTCGGTTGTGGACTATGTCGGCTTCGGTTGGGCCTTGGCTGTGGCTTTGTTGACTATGCTGGTGATCCTGCGGTGTACTCTGTCGGCTGTGGACTATGTCGACTTCACTTGGGACTTGACTGTGACTTTGTTGACTATGCTGGTGATCCTGCGGTGGACTCTGTCGGCTGTGGACTAGTTGTCTTCGCTTGGGACTTGGCTGTGACTTTGTTGGCTATGCTGGTGATCCTGCGATGGACTTTCTCGGCTGTGGACTATGTCGGCTTCGCTTGGGACTTGACTGTGGCTTTGTTGACTATGCTGGTGATCCTGCGATGGACTCTGTCGGCTGTGGACTATGTCGACTTTGCTTGGGACTTGACTGTGGCTTTGTTGACTATGCTGGTGATCCTGCGGTGGACTCTGTGGGCTGTGGACTATGTCGGCTTCGCTTGGGAACTGGCTATGGCTTTGTTGATTATGCTGGTGACTCAGCGGTGGACTCTGTCGGCTGTGGACTATGTCGGCTTCGCTTGGGACTTGGCTGTGGTTTTGTTTACTCTGCTGGTAACGCTGCTGTGGACTCTGTCGGCTTCGCTTGGGACTTGACTGTGACTTTGTTGACTATGCTGGTGATCCTGCGGTGGACTCTGTCGGCTTCGCTTGGGACTTGGCTGTGACTTTGTTGACTATGCTGGTGATCCTGCGGTGGACTCTGTCGGCTGTGGACTATGTCGGCTTCGCTTGGGAATTGGCTATGGCTTTGTTGATTATGCTGGTGACTCAGCGGTGGACTCTGTCGGCTGTGGACTATGTCGGCTTCGCTTGGGACTTGGCTGTGGCTTTGTTTACTCTGCTGGTAACGCTGCTGTGGACTCTGTCGGCTTCGCTTGGGACTTGGCTAGTGATCCTTATTGACTTGCTGGTGATCCTGCGGTGGACTCTGTCGGCTGTGGACTATGTCAGCTTCGTTTGGGACTTGGTTGTGGTTTTGTTAACTACGTTGACTTCACTTGTGGCGGTTGACTATAGATTTTTTTTTTTTTTTTTGTATTGACTTTTTGCAAAATAGACCTAATTTTAATCAAATTTTTCATTTTTTTTATTTAAATAAAAAAAAAACCCAAAAAAAATTTCAGTTCCGTGAAACTAATTTTGATCAATATTTTTTTGCGCACATTAAAAAAATTATTTCAATTCTATGATCATTTTGGTTTTTTTTCACTTAGGGTCCTTTCCTTTTCCAAACCCACTTTTTTTTTCATTTATGCTACTGCACTGATTTCATTATCTGTATGTCTTCAATTTATGTGATAATTTTTTCCAAATGTATTTGATTCTAAATTTAACTGGACAGTCTTTTTTTCCTTGGTTTTCACTGAGATTATATATATATTTTTTTTCACTGATGCGATTTGCTGCGTTCTAGATTCTCTGATTGTTTTCTGGATCGCTCGTTGTTTCAATTTCATGTATTTTCTTTCGGCTATTGCGTTATTATCACGTCCCTTTCCTTATTCCAAATTTTTAGGTTTTACCTTTGTTTTAAAACTGTTGAATGGCAAAATTGTAGAATAAGAGTTTTTAGTTCTAGATCGAAAAATTTTATAAATATATCCTTTTTTTTATAATTAATATTCTTTTCACTTTTAGCCAAGAGTCCCTGCTCGGGCGCCATTGTAACGAACCTTCCACCAAGGTCTTGGCTTGCCGGTGTCCAAGGTTCGGATTACAAAAATTTATGTTTGCAGGTGGCTTAAATTATTAGACGAGTTTTAAAATTTCGATTATTCTCCAAATTGGGTTTTTATTTTGTTTAGT
Organism: Calliopum simillimum; assembly: GCA_951812925.1. Lineage (NCBI taxonomy): Eukaryota > Metazoa > Arthropoda > Insecta > Diptera > Lauxaniidae > Calliopum > Calliopum simillimum. The sequence continues at coordinate 14,526,083 of OX638373.1, read as the reverse complement.
TAATTTTCAGTAATAGTTAGTTATTATTAAATTAATATAAGAAATAAAAATATCGTAAGTTTAATTCTTAAATAACAACACTTATCTACGTCTGATGTTTTCTTTTGTCGTTGGCTCTGTTCGTTGCTCTGCTGGCTAGTGATCGGGGCAGCACGTGGTTTTCATTTGCGTTGCTATCCGGGGAACTCTGCCTTGGGTTTCTTTGTACGATTGCCGTTACATTTTATGCTTGCGTAACGGTGCCCATTTGGTGACCTTCCACAAGAACTTCGCGTGGCGATTTTAACTGTACTTCACCGTTGGACTCAATTGTACGAACTTCCCCATATGCTTTTTTACGCCGTCGCTACTTTTGGTATAACTACGCCGTGCAGTTTCCACGTTTTCGACTGAGACTGTACGCAGAAATTTGACGTAGGTATTTCAACGTACGAATTTCACGCTTTGCGACTGAATTCGGACGTAAAAATGCTGACGCCGTGCCTACCTATGTCTACTGCGCTGTTGCTACTTTGCTCTAATTACGTCGCGCAGTTCCCACGCTTGGCGACTGAAACTGAACGCAGTAATTTGACGTACGTACTTAGACGTACGAATTCCACGCTTTGCGACTGAACTCGGACGTAGAAATGCTGACGCCGTGCTTACCTATGCTTAACTATGTCTACTGCGCTGTTGTTCCTTCGCTATAATTACGTCGCGCAGTTCCCACGCTTGGCGACTGAAACTGAACGCAGTAATTTGACGTACGTATTTAGACGTAAGAATTCCACGCTTTGCGACTAAATTCGGACGTAAAAATGTTGACGCCGTGCCAACCTATACTTAGCTATGTCTACTGCGCTGTTGCTACTTTGCTTTAATTACGTCGCGCAGTTCCCACGCTTGGCGACTGAAACTGAATGCAGTAATTTGACGTACGTATTTCAACGTGCGAATTCCACGCATAGCGACTGAATTCGAACGCCAAAATGCTGACGTCGTGCCGACGCTGCTTCTAACTATGACTCGTTGTGGTGTTTTGTTGTAGCATATGGGTACCACGCTTAGCGACTGCGCCCATATGTTTCCACCGCAACACACGAGTTTAGACTACGCTGAAACGAGACAAAGGAAAAGAAACAAAGTTAATTAGTTGATCTTACTTGGGCTACTGTTGGTCGGCTGCTGCTGGTTGACTGCTCCCGGCGAGGTTCCCTGGTCGAGTGAATTTTATTTTAATTTTCAAGTTGGCTTGTGCCCAGTGTTGCCAACTTTTAAATTTGAAAACGCACCAAATCCGGCAAAAAAACGCGTTTTTTCCCAAAAAAAGCACTAAATTCTAATTTGCAAAAAAAAAATTAAAAAGACGAAAAAGTTTCGTACGTGTACAGAGAAGATTGGTAATTTTATATAAAAACATTTTAATTATGAATCAATTCTTTTATAAAAAGACTTTTCAATAAATAATTATCAGGGTAAGGGAGGGAAATATGGACCACCAATCTTTCTTTTTTAAATAAAACTCAAAAAAATAAAACAAAACAATTAAATTTATGTCATTCGTTAAAGGAAACAATTCACCTTTCTTTTGATTCACTTTTAGATAAATATCTCATCAAGATAAAGAAAAAAGTTAAAAAACAGAAAATATTCAAAATAAAGATAAAAAAGTGTAATGTTATGTGGACTATATAGTCCATATTGGCCCACATGTTTATTTGATACAGAAGTTGCATATAAAAATATCACTTCCATATCCGGCACATTTTCATGACCCCAAGAACGTCAGATTATACATTCAAACAACCAAAATTCGCCAGGGTGATCTTCTGAGTAAAAGGTTTTACATTATATGCATTTTTCATTTGTAGCTTCAAATTACAAATAATGAAAATCAGACTCGTCATGAAAACTGCCACTGGATTCTCCATCTAAAGTAGATGATAAATACATTTGTTTTTTGAGGCTTTTTCTTTGGTGGTCCATATTACCCTCACCACGTGATGGTGAAATAAATGGTGTTTTATCAAAAACTCTTGTGGTCAATGAACATGTTTGTGCTGATAAATTATAAATGGTATTCACTGACTAAAACATTTAAAAACAATTCAATGAAATTTATTCTATTTTGCCTAAAAATCTGAGAAGGACTTAGGCAGTTTTGATATTTAACGACACATATAATAGATATACATAAAATTAAGATCAACATTACTTTGGCTTTAGATGACTCGAACTTGTAACTTATAAGCTTAAAACAAATTTGTTTAATTATTTTCATTACTTTCCGTTTCCTCCTAGCCGAAGGTTTCTATGTAATATTCTGATTTCTAGTATACTTGCAGACTATTTACATTTAACAGTGTTTCATCTGGTAATTTATAAGTGTCGCAGCAGCAACCATTCCATTTTATTCCATATTTAATATGGAGTAAAGACATTACAGAATTAAATTAAAGTTGGTTTATGATTTTTGATTTAAACGCAGCCATCAAACTAAATACTCTTTCTACTTCAGCATTGGAATATGGCAATGACAACACACGTAGGACTAAATTTGCTAGATCTTCAAAAGGGTTGAGGTTTAAAGAATCTTTGAAACCTTTTTCATTGATCCAAAAGGACGTAGCACTATTTTCTTATTCCAAACTAAAAGCCTGTTCACATCAGCATTTTATGAACTTTATTTAACGAGTAAAACAAAGTCTTCAAGAAAAAAGCACTAGAAAAAGCACCAAAAATGAAAAAGCACTAGGCCAAAAATTTTACGGGTAATAATCCCAAAAAAGCACTAGATCTAGTGCCAAAAGCACTAAGTTGGCAACACTGCTTGTGCCTTTGCAAATTTTGCAAATCATGTGTGTGCTGCCAAATTGTCATGAACAGCTGTTTTTGTGTCATGTGTTAGCAGGGCCGTCGCGTGTGATTTTCTTAGTTACTACTTATGTCACTTACATACTATTTGTGTTTAACTTTTGTTTAGTGATGCCAATGTTTCGTTTTCTTTTAAGCTTAAATCTTCTTTGTTTGATTTTACTTATCTTTTATGTATATGTTATTCATTTTGTTTCTTAGATAGTTAAATGTAAATATGAAATTAAATTTAAATATAACATAATACATCAGTTGGGTCGTTTGCTTAAGAACAATAAGTGTGGTGATATCAGCATTATATAACGTTGTATTCGGTATGCCTCTTGAATGCTATTATGTTGTGGGTTGAAACGAGGCCTGCTGACTTCAATCCTCACACTTCCCGCTTACTCCCTGGGGGACGTAGCTTGACTTTGACTTGGAGTGCTCGCGTGCTGTTGTTTTGATTTCTGTAGATTGCCCGAGTTCATTCTGGAAAGAAATTAAAGATTAGTTTACGTGTGGAAAATTTTAATTTCACTGAGATGGGCAGTTCGAATAGTTTTTATCTTGGTTTTTTTGTATCAAATCTTTGGAGAGTGGGTGCTTTTTTGTTAGCACCAAATCCCCGACTTTAGGCTTAAATTTCCTGTAGCTGAGCAGTTATGAACTCTGGCTCATATGTTGATCTGCCTGTAACGCTGCTAATGGCGTGTTTGACAAGGCAAGAAACTCTGTCGACTTATGTGGCGACTTCGTTGAATTCGCTTGTGATTATTGACTCTGCTGGTGATCCTGCGATGGACTCTGTCGGTTGTGGACTATGTCGGCTTCGGTTGGGCCTTGGCTGTGGCTTTGTTGACTATGCTGGTGATCCTGCGGTGTATTCTGTCGGCTGTGGACTATGCCGACTTCACTTGGGACTTGACTGTGACTTTGTTGACTATGCTGGTGATCCTGCGGTGGACTCTGTCGGCTGTGGACTAGTCGTCTTCGCTTGGGACTTGGCAGTGACTTTGTTGGCTATGCTGGTGATCCTGCGATGGACTCTCTCGGCTGTGGACTATGTCGGCTTCGCTTGGGACTTGACTGTGGCTTTGTTGACTATGCTGGTGATCCTGCGATGGACTCTGTCGGCTGTGGACTATGTCGACTTTGCTTGGGACTTGACTGTGGCTTTGTTGACTGTGCTGGTGATCCTGCGGTGAACTCTGTCGGCTGTGGACTATGTCGGCTTCGCTTGGGAATGTTATTCATTTTGTTTCTTAGATAGTTAAATTTAAATATGAAATTAAATTTAAATATAACATAATACATCAGTTGGTTCGTTTGCTTAAGAACAATAAGTGTGGTGATATCAGCAACATATAACGTTGTATTCGGTATGCCTCTTGAATGCTATTATGTTGTTGAAACGAGGTTGAAACTAGGCCTGCTGACTTCAATCCTCACACAATTGTTTTTCTCAATATCAGCATCTTTATTCAATCTCATTTTTTTTTACTAACCATCGATGGCACCAATAATATTAGATAAATTTGTTACTTTTTGAAAGGCAATAGAAATTTTTTTTGCCTCCTCTAGTTTTGGAAAATAAAAGTACTCCTTTCGAAGCTGAAGCATTGCTTCAACTAAGAGATGGAAGTACTTATGCACCGTGCTTGTATGCACTCCAAACACATCGCCAACAACACGATACTCTGCACACGATGCTAGCTTATAAAGGCACAACGCAACTTGCTTTGGAATAGGTAAAGGTGCCGTCACAAATACAGCCGGACAAGGAAGATACGGCGACAATTTTTCACAGGGCAAATTGAAAGAGTCTTTTTCCATTCGAAAAGACTCATAATATAAATTTTCATTTCCTTCTTGCTGTAGGGACCACATAAAAAATCACGGCGCGGTCGTCGATGTATGCTTCAAAATCGGGGCACGTTTATTGTAAACTAGCCTTCTTTGCCCGCTTCGCTAGGCATGTTTGATTTGTTTTTTTGATTCCCATTAGCTTAGAAGGTATACAGGCATAAAATGTTGATTTACGCCACTGCCACGTCACCAATAAAATTTTAGGTATTTTGAGAAAGTTAACTTCATTTCAAACCATCTTAAAAATTGGCAATAGCATAGCTGGAGTGTCCCAGGAAACCATCAATTAAGGCTTGTTGATAGTTCGCCTTAGATGATTTTCCTGCAGAATATCTAGATATTCTTCGTGACGTTCGGGAACCATTGGGTGTTCCAAAAAACTATTAGTTGAAGTTTGTTGATAGTTCACCATAGATTTTTTCCCTCTCGTATACCTAGATATTCTTCGTTTTGACCATGAAGCTCTCGGGTGACCTTCGGCAAACTTCGGGTAATCCAAAAAACTATCAATTAAACTTGTTGAAAGTTTGCCATAGATATTTTCCCTCTAGTGTACCTAGATATTCCTCGTTTTGACTATTTAGCCTTCAGATGGTCTTTGGAAACCTTCGTGTGTAGCATAAAAACATTTCCAATCTAATATTGTATATACTAATTTCCAAATTTTCAGCTCAATTGGACGAATGGTTTCTGAGTGATAATGCTTCACACAGATACACAGACACACAGATACACAGACACATAGGGCCTTATCGTAAATCTGAAGGGAGTTTCATTCTCTCCCTCCGGGGAGGAGCACTGGAAGTAGTGAATATTTCATGGATGTAAACTCTCCTTCCTGCAGGGATACTTTTTTTATTTTAATATCGTTGACATTTTCAGAAATAACCAGTTTGCAACGCTGTGTTTTTCCAAGAGCGTTGACATTTTACACAAAAACAACATCTGGCAACGCTGAGTCTTTCCCATATCTTTGACATTTTGCGCAAACAACCTGTCTGAACGCTTATTTTTTCCAATTTCGTAGACATTTTGCACAAAAAAAAAAACATGTGGCAACGCTTTTTCCATAAATCGTTGACAGTTTTTTCCATTTTCCACTGGATTTTGACAGATGACTTAAAAAAAAAAGATAAACAAGAAACAGCAATTGCAAAGGAAGAAAAAGAAGCAATTGCAGCAGTGAAATTGAAGTTAATGCTTTGCTTTTTAAAGTAAAAAATGTCTTTAATAATTTTTGTGGATTTGGAAAATCAAAAGCTTGCACCAAAAAAACTCCCAAAAAAAAAAAAATTTCAGTGAAAAGTAGTTTTAGCAGAACCAGTATAAGTTCGAAACGCTTGGATGAGTATTAAAAACTTTAGTGTCATATAAAAGCTTTAAAGTTGTTGTAAATTTTTAATTTGTCAAACGTTATTTATGATTATTCATTTATACATTAGTACTCCCTAGTAAAAACTGAAGAGCAAATTTAACAAATTAAAGTGAAAAAACTCGCTCCCATCTTATTGGCGATTACATAATTTTTCCAGTGAATTTTCCTTTTCCACGAATTTTTTCTTGCGATTGCAAACCAGGGAGTTTGCGAATAAATTCTCGAGAATATTTATTTACGATAAGGCCCATAGTCATTTATTTCTTTTGATTAGTATAAACGCTCACATTTTAAGCGTGCTACGTTGAAACGAGTTTGTTTGATACCGTATTTCGAGTCGTATAAGCAAGGTTACAGTCAACTTCGGACACACTGTCAAGAATAGGCCTTTTTACATTATCAGTGTAGCCATCAATATTAAGTGATGCCAAGTTCACTTTTTTTTATCAATCTGAGAAAGTATGCAGATTGATGAGGAACCGATAATGTAAACACTCATCAAATTTTATTGACAAACAGTTTGCCGAAAAACAAAATTTTTTGACTTTCTGCTGTACTGATGACTTTATTGTGTAAATAGGCCTAATCTCCATACATTATCATATTGACAACCAATTGAGTGAAGATGGCATAGCTCAATATTGATGTCTAGTTTGCTCTCGAAAAGGGCTCTTTTAGCGATGTACACACTATCAAATTTTTTCGATTTTAATTTCATGAATTCGAATTTGTTTGGCATCACTAATTTTGTGCTCTTAGTGTACACACATCAAATCACTCTTTAAATTTTAGTTTTGCTTTGTACGCCGATGAGGTAACATCGCAATAGCGGATGAACTGTGGCCGTGAAAATTGAAGCGTCGTTGAAAAACAAGGAAACTAATTATTAAAATGTAGTGGAAACACCATAAAGTAAATTTTATTTGCAAAAATAAATTATTCTGTCCATTAAAAAAACAACTAAAAATTATTTTACAAAAAAATTAATTTTTGCATACAAGATTCTTCAGTAGCTGCATCTAAAATTACAAATGCAAATCAGCTAAGAAGTTATTTAATAATTGAATTAAATTATTTAATCTTTCTTTCAACCACAACCTTACTTAAAATAATGAAAAAAGCCCTTATAGTATAAAAAAAATCATATTCCTTTTAACTTTCATCATCCGAGCGATGTGTATTTGTGTTCACATTTTCAAAAGCGAAAAGTCAAAAATTTTTTGATTTTCTTCAAAGTTTTTGACAAATTATTTGAAGAAGCGTTCTCACTATCAAAATCTCATCAAATCCATACAAATTTTTTTTGACGGCGAAATTGGTGATGCCAAACAAATTGGAATACATCAAATTAATTTTTAATTTGATAGTGTGTACACCCCGTGTCGAAAATATCATAATATTTCAGAACGCGTCAAATTTTTGTGAAACTTAACAAGTTACATGCAATTATAAACATAGTACACAAGCGGATAACCGAAGATTGTAAATGGAATCGGTGCAACGAAGTTTGTGCATTCGTGTGTTCGATTTTCGTATCCATCTGTATTTTATGGTAACAATGGAGGAAGTGTGAAATGAATAAAAAAAGTTATGAATGTAAAAAACAGTTTTGTTGAGCACATATTGTAAAGATTTCTATAAAAATAATAAAAACTTTAACTACCAAGTTGAACCAGAGGGCCTTAAAATTTGCAGTTTGGGTTTTTTTTTTGTTGTAATTATCGTTCCGTTTTTATTGTCATCTAGAAAAGAAAAAAATAAAATTCGTAGAATAAAAAAAAAAAATTTCGGATGTGTAAAAATAAACTAATAAAACATCACAGAACCTTGATGCATCAGTGGGAATTAAAATATTTAAAGGAATTTGTTAGATTTCTATAAAAAAAAGGCATTATGTGTAATATTTAAAAAGACTAAAAGAGAATAAAGAACATCAATCAAATTACATGTGTGTACGTCGTCCATGGACGTGATAGGGCGGTAGAAAGCTTTTTTTTCATGGTAAAGTCGCCGTAGGCACCCGAAGACAGCTGCATTTCATATGGGAAAACGCTACGAAACTTAATTGAAGTTACGTGCTTCAATAGTTAGGGCTTGAGAACGAGAAACATTTGTATGGATTAAAACTCGAAAATTTCGTATTCCCATTCAATGTAACTTTTTTGTGTGTGAAGTGTCAAATTTTGACAATCAGTTCCTACGTTTCAACGTAAGTTTAAGATATTTATTTTTTTTTTTTAAATTAAACAATTTTGCATGTTTTGATGCCAGAAATGGGCTTAATGTTACTTTACCGACTGTTGTTTTTTTTTATTTGTTTTTCTTAAATAGGGCTCTGGGGATTAAGTACAACCACCACAAAAAAAACTGCCGCTCGAACCTACTTTCGGAGATATAGCCATCGGAAGATCGGGATATATCTTTTATAAAAATCGGTATCGATGGATTTTAAAAATATTGATGTCATATGAAAGGTATTTTACCGGACTATATAATTGCTGATATGACAGTTTTTCAAAAATTCACCCCATTTTTTCCCAAAAAACCGTTATTTTTCCCAAAAAATGTGTTATTAACCTATAATTTTAATAATTAAATTGGGAAGCCCAATTTATTTCCTTTCATATAATATGCAACATGTATCTGAAATTGCATCATTAATAAATTTTTATAAAAAAAACAAAAATGGACCAAATCAATTTTCTTGAAATTAGTAACTTTTAACAACCAACAATGCCAGAACAGACAACAACAACAATAACTTTACTAATGCTGCAACAACGAGAACCAGTTACTTGTGCAAGCGCAGCAGCTACTTATGTTAAAAAAATTAAAAATTTGTATTAATAATTGCGCGCGTAATTTGGCTAGCAAACAATGTGTTGGATAAATTATAGACTGATCCGCGGCCGAAGACTGCCGAGAAGCCGGTGTTAGATGTCTGACAGTTTTAAATCTTGAGCAGCGGCCGCAGGCCGCCCACTTACCCCTACTTTTATGTAAAACTACTGTTGTTGTAGGTAGTAGTAAAGTTGTTGTTGTCTGCTCTGGCATTGTTGTTGTTAATAGTTCCTAATTTCAAGAAAATTGATTTGGTCCGTTTTTGTTTTTTTCTATAAAAATTTATTAATGATGCAATTTCAGATACATGTCGCAGATCACATGAAAGGAAATAAATTGGGCTTCCTAATTTAGCTATTAAAATTATAGGTTAATAACACATTTTTTGGGAAAAATAACGGTTTTTTGGGAAAAAAATGGGGTGAATTTTTGAAATATTGTCATATCTCGAAAACTATTGACCAAATTTTTTACATCAATTATATAGTCCGATAAAATGCCTTTCATATGACATCAATATTATTAAAATCCATCCATTCTCAACTTATACCGATTTTTATAAAAGATATATCCCGATCTTCCGATGGCTATATCTCCGAAAGTAGGTTCGAGCGGCAGTTGTTTTTGCTGTTGTTGTAATTAATTCCCAAAGCCCTATTTGGGCAAAAAAAAAAAAAACAACAGTCGGTAAAGTAAAATTGTTCCGAAATTGATTATAAACCAAATATTTTCTTATGGGGTTTTGAAATCAAAGAATTAATTTGGAATCAAAAAGTGTCGCTCGGATCTGGTTTCGGAGGTGTAGCCATAGGAAGTTGCGGATATAGCTTTTCTAAAAGTAAATATAAGTAAGAAACGCCTGCATTGATTTCCAAAATATGGGTGTCACATGAAAGGTAATTTAATAAGCTACAATATTGATCCAGAATTTTTTAAATTGGGCTCGTAATTTTTGAGATATTACGACTTTTCTGAAATTTGGAATATAGCTAGCAAACTAGGTGTTGGATATATTATAGAATGATCCGCGGCCGAAGGCCCCCCACTTACCCCTACTCTTATGTAAAATTACTGTGGGGAAAAAAAATCGGTCCAAATTTCAGAAAAGTCCTAATATATCGAAAACTACGAGCCAGATTTCAAAAATTTCTGTATCAGTTTTGTAGCTTATTAACTCAGTCGGTTATTCTATGCCATATAGCATAGTCGCTTTTCAAGGTCTATTTGAAGTCGTAAAAACTTAAAAATTATTTTTTCTTCTAATTTTTCGTATTTTTTTCAAATGTTTCGAGTACAAGATAAAAACAGAATTATATCGATTGGTGGACGCAGTAAGCTGTGTTATCAAAAAGAACGAACAACAATCCAATGACGTATTTTGCAAAAAAAGATCACTTCATACTTTTATTATTTTTATTAAACAACTAGTTTTAATTGATAATTTTATGTATGTCGTTAAGAAGCTGAATATTGGTTTAACAAGTGTAAAAAAATTTAGACCTCTTACATGGTTCAATAATGCTGTACAATTTTTGGATTTAATTCAAAGATGCTAAAATATTTCATTTGTTTGGGAAGAACTGCATTGGTTGGAAGGTGTTTTTTATTAATAAATTTGGTGTCCTAATTCAAATAATTACAATTTTTGAAAGTTAACTAATCCAGATGTTGGAAATAACTTTCAAGCAGATGTCCTCGCTGTAAAGTTATGCAATAGAAATTTTCTATGTACGCGCACTTCCGGTTCCGACATACATATGAATTTCCTCGGACAGTCAAGCGACTCTGGAATCTTAAATAATATTTTAATTTTATTCAAGGCTTGTCTGAAAGTGATTTGAATTTCTCCAAGCCTTATCCAGGAGAAATTATATGACTAAAATCTAGAAACCAAGACACGAGCGCTTTATGAAAGCAATGAAAATGCAGATCCTGCCCCGCTTTGGCAAGAACTAGCCATTTTTCAGTTCCATAAAGGAACAAAAATTCACCTCAGTTTGGACAAACACCTAATTGAAAAGACCAGAGTATATGAATAGACTTTAATAAGAGAGTTTGTGGTATCACTATGGACCGTTGTGGTATATATGTGGCATTACTGCTGCCACTCTAACCTAACCTTACTGTGGCCAAGAGAGGGGCATAAGATACTTCCAGAACCCTTCTGCGAAGTGAACAGCACCTTTAAAAATAACCTCATTCGGAAATATGAGGAAAATAGACTTATCAACTAGTGAGGAGCCCAAGAAAAGTTCCTGCGTGGAATACCTTAAATGTCAGGACACTATATCTATATAGATGTAAACCACGTGTAAACGATCAAGAAATTTGTTCATGGAATTCGATTTGGCTGAAAATTGGCATAAGTATAGTTGCATTGTGAGAAAAATTACTACCAAATATTTTTTCAAAATTTAAAAAAATGGCGGAGATATGGGACTTTGAAATTTTTAGGTTTGTTTTTTTTTGAGAAGCTATAACTTTAGTTGCATTTACCCATTTTATGGTGTCAAATGATTTGTCTTGAAACAGGCTTTAAAATAAAAACTAGCAAAAAGTTTTTTTAATTTTTTTTATATTGCTTACACTGAAAAAAAAAGGTACAGGTGTAACTTACCAATCCTCCAAAAATTGGAGTGGGCCTGCTAGTGGTTCTCCAGAAAAACAATAAAATGTGGCTTCTACCGCAATTTTTCCGTACATTTTTTTAATTTAAAATTTTTATTAAACAAAATATTCAAATGCTGAAGTTAGTTTATTGACTGTTTTTTTGCTTGTATAGTACTAATGAAAGTACCAACGCACTTTTTTCATATTCAAATTAACGTTTAATTAAAAATTTCAAATTCAAAAAAATTGTACTGAAAAATTGCGGTAGAAGCCACATTTTATTGTTTTTCTGGAGAACCACTGGCAGGCCCACTCCAATTTTTGGAGGACTGGTAAGTTACACCTGTAGCTTTTTTTGTAAGAAAAATAAAAAACATCAAAAATTACGTATTTTGGGAAACTCAATTTAATGCTACTATTGCTTATGCCAATTTTTAGCCAAATCGAGTGCCATCAAAAAAATCTTGATCGTTTACACATGGTTTACATCTATATATAAAAATGTAGTGTACGTGTGTTTGTCGCCTTATAAGTTTGAAACCGCTTAACCGATCGTTACCATTTTCGCACTATGTATTTGTTTTGTACTGCAGGTGGTTTATAGCTATGCTAAAGGGGGCTCGGGTTAGGGAGAACTGTAGCCACCATACAAAAAAAGAAAACATTTAAAATTCTGTATCTCTGCAGGTTTTGCAGATTTTGTTATAAAACTTGGTACGTGGATACATGTTTTTACTGCCAATCAATATATATATATATATTTACTACCCAAAAAGATGGCACATAAACAAAAACGATGTGAAGAGGACTTGGAAGGAGCAGAGCATATGCTGTGTACTTACCCTGCAGTGATGAGACGCAGAATTAAGCACCCAGGCTCCGGGTTTCTAATTCCACTGTAGTCAAGAAATCTATAAACAGTCTAGGGCTGTTCTGATTGGGAAAGGGGATGTACAAAATATTTTTTAGATCGTGATGAAATTCATAGCCTTCAAAATAATAATAATCAATTTGGATGCTAGTAATGATTATTTGGGGAAAATTTAGATGCAAAAGATAATTCATTTGATTGGAATTAGGTTGCATGGGCTAATTTCAAAAAACACTTAAAAGTCCGATTAATATGAAATGAATATGGAAACCATTTAGGTATGAAATGGAAATATTTAAGCACAAAATTATTGAAATTATATTAAAAATTTAAATGTTAATTTTGGTACTTTTATTACCTTTCAGTACATTTCATAGCATATGGCATGACTCCCAAAAACCACTTTTGAAACAAAAATTTTTAAAAACTATTTTCAATTTTGTACGTATTGGTAAAATGCCTCGTAAGAAAATGGACAGTAACGATTTTTAAAGTCAAAAGTAACAAAGGGTTAAATTACTTTTCATATGACACCCATATTTTGGAAATCAATGCAGCCGTTTTTAACTTATTTAGATTTTTAGAAAAGCTATATCCGCAACTTCCGATGGCTTTATCTCCGAACCAGATCCGAGCGACGAAATAAACTTAAACATAAGAATTGATGATGAACGAGTTCAGCGGAAAACAGAAGTTACATGTCTCGGAGTAGTTATTGATGAAGCATTGAGTTGGAATTCCCACTGGATTAAAATAAAATCATTCCACTTATTGGTGCGATTCGACGCTTTGAAAAGAGTTATGTGTAGATCATTAAAGGCAATGCATCACATACCTTTCCGCACTCCTACGGTTGAAGTTTTCAGAAAAACTATTGCTTTGAATCTCAACAAAATAATTTTCATTGAAAAGGCTAAATACATATATAAAATCAAAAATAACTGCATTAAGAACAACACAGAAATAACAATTGGAAATCAACTTCATAGTTACAACAAAAGAAGACACACTAACATCAGAACAGTCAAATCAAGGACCAATAGAAACAGATATGGTCTACTTAACACTGCAATTGAAGCCTTTAATATGTTGCCATCAAATCTCTCGAACAGTACTAATTTAGAATATATAAAAGAAAAGTATTTATTTATTTATTGAATTATAATCTTAAAATTTCTCTTTTTTTTTTTTTAAATTACTCTTTTTTAAATTACTCTTATACCAACTGTATAGTTGTCTAAGTTCTTATCAATAAAAAAAAAAAAGCTTTTCATTCTAAGAAAGAATATGTTATCCAAAATGGTCTGTCGGATCTACTATCGGAGGTATAGCCATCGGAAGATCGGGATGTATCTTTTATAAAAATCTGTATAAGTTGGGAACCCCTGAATGGATTTTAAACTGGTAAGGGTGTAATGTTTGGCCTGGCCGAACATTAAATATCCTACACTGCAGTATTTTGAAAATTTTGCTTATATGGGAGGTGCCACGTCTTTTTGTCCGAATTCGCCCAGTTTTTGTTCATAGCTTGCGCTTACAATTCGTAGTATTTATGTGTATTTTGGTTGCATTGTCTTGGAAGATACTCCTAAAGTTGCATTTTGAATATATTTTTTGTATGGGCGGTAGGCGTATCCGTTGACCGATTTCGCTCATTTTCTTTCCCACGAGCTAACTGTCGACAGAGGCAGTGTACCAAATTTCATTGAATTATCTTGCTCAGTTTTCCCAAAAAATGTATTTCCACGCACAGCCAGCCAGACAGGCGGACATGGCTATATTGACTCAGGAGGTGACGCGTTTCAAGAAAATATATACTTTCTTATATCTGCCACGCCTCCAATAATAAAGAATGTGCTTTTTTATTGAATATAACGAAAATTTCCATAGCTGCGAAAGATATTGAAGAAAACCGAAAAAGAAAATTATGGAATAGAAAATGGCTACTTCGGTAGTTCTGATATAGCTGGGGAATTGAGGGATGAGTCCACTGAAATTTCTGTATTGTTTTGAACATCAACAAAAAGTTCCTCTGAATATGTGATATTCTGCAATACTTATTATTATAAGACTAATTAAATATTATATTGCATGGGTTTCATACCTTATCAATATTGCTCATTGACTTCCGCTGTTTGATGAATTTCTTTAAAAAAAAACCCAATTTTGAAAACCAAAAAAGATTGGGTTCATAAATGTCAGCTGTACCAGAACCACTTTTCTTCGAGTTTTTAATCTTACTCAGTTCATGATTGTATTGACTTCTTAAAATTATTCTTTGTTATATTGAATTAATATTGAAATAAACATTTTGACTGCAAATTCGTCAGTTTTGTTTTTACGTGTTCCACAGTTATCCCACCTGCCATTCCACTTGAAATTTTCGACAGTGCATCAATACGTGCGTGTTTGTTGTGGTAAAATCCATTTTTAGGATCGCACACGATCGGATACTGCTCCCACAATTCAATTAATTGTAGCGTTAATTCCTTATTCCACTCCATTTTAAAGCGTCTTGAACAAAAGCGCGACTGCTGGACGATGCGGCTTTTTGCTGTCCAAGCTGCTTAACACACAAAAAGAAGTCGCCAAGGCACAAATTAAAAATTGATTTTCGCGTTATTTTTTACTGCAAGTGCGCGCATAACATATTTTAAACGTTATTTCATTTATTTTTAATGATTTCAACTTAAGTACCTGTTTTTCAACACTTCACAAAAGTGAACTTCTTTTCATTTCAAGTTTTTTTTTTAGTCAAAATAGGCGTATGCTTACTCATATATGACACATATGTCTACTCATTTGTGTAATACGAACATGTGCACTAGACTGCTTTATAATTTTTTTTTTTTGCTTCCGATTTGCTTTCCAACAAGTTTTTTTGTTAAAACGATAGAAACTAAAAATTCCGGTGCAAGGAGAGCCCATAATATTAAGTACCTGGAGACCGATCCCTGCTCGGTCGAAAATCTGATCTGATAATTTTTTATTCATATTTTGTGAAGAAATTCGAATCTTTTCGCCTCCAATTTTCATACTTTCAAAATGATAAATTTGCCGATGAGAACAATAGTAAGAAAGAACTCGGAAAGTAACAAATAGTATAGAAAAATATCAAAAACTCAAAATTTTTTTCGGTGAAATAGAATGCCCTAAAATAAATAAATGGTATGTGCCACACACCCAAAATATTTCGTCTTTTGTATGGAGGCTGAAATATCTTATCTTCAAAGGATCATAACTCGGAAAAAAAATCTCATCGGAAAAATCCGAAAGGATATTTTAATAAGGAAGAGAGTGGCTATTTCGAGCCATTGATAAAAAAGAATTTCAGCTTTTCTTGTAGCTATGCTGTAAGACTGAACACAGCGTTTTCTTCAACTTTAAACAAGGATATTTCAAAATCCTACAGGTATAATGACAGTTCTGCTGATGAAGACGGATTCAGCGTCAAAAAGTACATAAGTCTGCATGTAAGAAATAAAAAGAACATTCCATTTTTTTTTTTGTGCCTGAGTTATTAACTAAAATTTTTATTTTGGTAAAAAGTGGGAGGGGCAATTATTGAACAACGCCCACTTTTCGTTATGCTTTAGATACTCATGATCCAAATTTTATCAAAATATACTGTACCATTTGCGAGAAATAGCATTTAATGTGTTTACTTGTATGGGAGGTTCCACGCGCACAGGCGATATTTTGCCCTCTTTCAGGTCGCATGTTTCTAATAGCAAGCAGACTCCCTATAGTTAAATTCAGAAAGATTGCTTTATAGTTTTCTTTATATAGCGTATTATATTTTTGTGGGCGGTGCCATGCCCTTCATCGAGTTTTTCCAATATAACGGCATATCACATATTAACACTTGTTTTCAAGGGTACAATCTCTTAAATTTTCATTAAAATTGTTGGAGTCGTTTTCGAGTAATATTGAATCAAAATTTTCAACGGTTAAAAGGGGGGCGTGGTACTTCTTCGATACCGCTCACTTTTCGGTTATTACAAGGCATTAATAAGCAGTACCTTCATACCAAAATTTATTAAAATATCTTGTAACATTTGCGAGAAATAGCATTTAACGTATTTTTCTTATATGGGAGGTTCCACGCGCAACGGCAATATTTCGCCCACTTTCAGAATAGAGATGCCTTTTAGCAATTACGCACCTCACAGTTAATTTCAGAATGTTTGCTTTATTAGTTTTCTTTTTATAACGTTCTATATTTTTGTGGGCGGTGCCACGCCCTTCAACGAGTTTTCCCAATATAACGGCGTATCACATATTAATCCTTGTTTGCAGAGGTAACATCTCCTAAATTTTCATTAAAATTGTTGGGTCGTTTTCGAGTAATATTGAATCAAAATTTTCAAAGCCTGAAAAGTGGGCGTGGAACTTCTTCGATCCCGCCCACTTTTTGTCTGTTACAAGGTATTATTAATCGGTACCCGCTCACCAAATTTCATCCGAATAACTTGAATGGCTTGCGAGTTATGACTAAATCAAATTTAAAATTTAAGGCTGTGCCACGCCCCCTGGTGAGCATTTACAAAGTTCAAACCTAGCTCATTCTTCATTGTATGCTAATGTCTAGAACAATTCCAAGTTTCATTAAAATCGCTGCAGCCATTTTCGAGAAAAAATATTGGCACAGAAATAAGAACAAAGAAACAAAAAAACAAACATACAATTTTAGCTCCTATAAGAAGAGAGTACCTGGAGACCGATCCCTGCTCGGTCAACAATCTTATCTTATCATTTTAGTCGATGTTTTTATTCATAGCTATTTTTTTCAATGAAATTCGTACCTTTTCACCTCCAAAGCTTTCAAAATGATAAATTAACCGATGAGAAAAATAATAAGAAAAAACTCGGAAAATATCGAATGGTATAGAAAAATATCAAGAACTCCAAATTTTTTAAGAGAATTAGAATGACCTAAAATAAATAAATGGGATATGCCACGCACCCAAAATATTTCGCCTCTTGTATGGGGGCTGAAATATCTTACCATCATGCCTCGGAAAGTTCATTAAATTTTTTTTTGTGCATGAGTTATTAACTAAAATTTTTATTTTGGTAAAAAGTGGGCCTTACCATTATTGAACAAAGCCCACTTTTCGTTATGCTTTAGATACTTGTAATCCAGGTCCGCATACCAAATTTCATCAAAATATGTTGTACCATTTGCGAGAAATAGCATTTAATTTGTTTTACTTGTATGGGAGGTTCCACGCGCACCGGTGATATTTTGCCCACTTTCAGGTCGTAGGTGCCTAATAAAAAGTAGATTCCCTATAGTTAAATTCAGAAAGATTGCTTTAGTAGTTTTCTTTTTATAGCGTATTATATTTTTGTGTGCGGTGCCACGCCCTCCAACGAGTTTTCCTAATATAACAGCACATCACATATTGATACTTGTTTTCAGGGGTAAAATCTTTGAAATTTTCATTAAAATTGTTGAAGTCGTTTTCGAGTAATATTGAATCAAAATTTTCAATGGTTAAAAAAGGGGCGTGGCACTTCTTCGATCCCGCCCACTTTTCGGTTGTTACAAGGCATTGATATGTAGTACCTACATACCAAATTTCATAAAAATATCTTGTAACATTTGCGAGAAATAGCATTTAACGTATTTTGCTTGTATGGGAGGTTCCACGCGCAATGGCGACATTTCGCCCACTTTCAAATCAGAGATGCCCTATTGCAATTAGGCTCCTCACAGTTAATTTCAGAATGTTTGCTTCATTAGTTTTCTTTTTATACCGTTTTATATTTTTGTGGGCGGTGCCACGCCCTTCAACGAGTTTTCCCAATATAACGGCGTATCACGTATGAATCCTTGTTTTTAGAGGTAATATCTCCTAAATTTTCATAAAAATTGTTGGAGTCGTTTTCGAGTAATATTGAATCAAAATTTTCAAGGGTTAAAAAGTGGGCGTGGCACTTCTTCGATCCCGCCCACTTTTAGTCTGTAACAAGGCAATATTAAGCCGTACCCGCTGACCAAATTTCATCAAAATACCTTGTATAGTTTACGAGTTATGACTAAATCAAATTTAAAATTTAGTGCAGTGCCACGCCCTCTTGTGAGCATTTATAAAAATCAAACCTAGCTCATTATTCATTGTTTGCTAATATCTAACACTATTCCAAGTTTCATTGAAATCGCTGTAGCCGTTTTCGAGAAAAAATATTGGCACAGAAATAAGTACAAAGAAACAAACATACAATTTTAGCTCGTATAAGAAGAGAAGATATATTTACTGGTGGCGCATCGTATTTCTTTGTTTTAAGTATGAAAGAGTACTCTTCTACTACTTTTCTCGTGAAAGAGAAAAAACAGACAAATGAGACTGCTACCATTAGAAAGAGCATAAAATTTTTCATAAAAAAGTTTATAAAATTTTTTTTCGTAAATATGTCGCTTCAAAGTTAAAAATCGTTTTGGAAACTAAATATTTCGCTTTAAAACTAAACACAGTTTTTTCAAGTTTTAAGACGATTTTAAACTTTCAAAGCTAAAAAACTACCGAAGTGACATATACGTATTTACGAAAAAAAATTATTATAAACTTTTTTATGAAAAGTTGTATGTTCTTTCCAGCAGCAGTCTCATTTGTCTGCGTTTTCTCTTTCACGAGAAGATTAGTAGAAGAGTACTCTTTCACACTTAAAAAAAAGAAATACGATGCGCCACCAGTAAATATTAATATTATGGGCTCTCCTTGCACCAGAATTTTTAGTTTCTATCCTTTTAACAAACATATTTGTTGGAAAGCAAATTGGAAGCAAAAAACAAAATGTGAAGCGGTCTAATGTGCACACTATGCGACTTGTCAAATTTTACAAGTCGTATAAC
Organism: Calliopum simillimum; assembly: GCA_951812925.1. Taxonomy (NCBI): domain Eukaryota; kingdom Metazoa; phylum Arthropoda; class Insecta; order Diptera; family Lauxaniidae; genus Calliopum; species Calliopum simillimum. The sequence goes on along the minus strand of OX638373.1, from coordinate 14,506,823 downwards.
TTTTTATATGACTTCTCACATAGTCTGTAAGGGCTTTAAGTGCTCACGAGTAATTTCACACCTTTTTTTGGAGTTCACGATAATTTGCTTCATTAGTACATTTTTTTTTAGGAAAACAAAATAATCGAAAAAACCAAAAAAATTTTCACGAAATTTAGCAAATTTTACAACAACACCAGACACAACAACTTCTATCGCAGTGAGTTTGGTAGGACGGTTGAACTGGTAGGAAGTCTCATGGGGATTGCATCTGCATAATGGGCACCGATCCGTGGTGCCCTTAATGATACTAGCATCAAGATGATCAAATAACTCTAACGAAGTTGTGCAAGTGAGCACCTTGCCTCCCTCGATAGTGGTTTTTTAGATGAATAATTGGAGGGCGGCTATTAAGCACTTTATTAAGTGTCAGTGAACTTATAGCCGTTCTGCCAAGGTGCGAATGTAGAGCATTGAGGGCCTCGCGGATAGGTCCAGGAGTCAGGCTTTATATGTTGTGATCAGGGTCTCCTTCCTTTCTCCAGAAGGTTTCGGTGCTTAAAAAACGATTCCTTTTGCTCAGTTTGGAGCTAATCCCGAATAGTTTGAATAGTTGTTTGTGGGAACCTCACTGCGACTTACCTTCGCGCTTAGTAGAGGTAGCCCACTTTCTAGGCCTCTGGGACTAGTCTCGATCAGTATTAAATTTATCATTCCCCATAAAAGTAGACGAAAAGAATAATTGTTTCTCTAATTTACAGACCTGGCGTTCCAGACGCTAAAATAACAACAACTACTTCTATCATAAAATAAAGATTTAAGAATTTGGTTGAAAATTAGAAACTCTTATTGTATTTAAAAACGAGCAGTTTTTACAAAAGTCTAATCAAGATTTTCCTATGGCTGTATCTTATTAATGTACGTAAAACTTTACTACACCTACAAAAACCGGTCGCTGTTGTTAAATTAAACTATGTAGTTCGAAAACACCCAATTTCATGTTTTTAAGCCCTTTAGTTTTTATTGTTCAAATCAAATGGCTTAACGAGCAGTGAATTACCTTTCCATGTTATTCTTAAAAATATGCCTAACATGCATTTCATTAAAAAGTTTAAACAGATTTTTTTGTTTTATAAATTTAAAATTACATTTTCTTTACAAAAATTAGTGCTCGTTATAAAGCAATTACCGCAATATATAAATATTGCAAGCTATGACCACATCATCACATACACCAGCTGCAACATTGTATGAAAGTGAAACAAAATCAATAGTACTGCCTGGAAACATATCGCCCATTGTTGAGAGTTCATCGACTGCGACTCTTGAATCTACTACCGCACAGGTATCATCACAATCTTCATCACCTCTTAATACGGCAACTTTTTATCATCAAGAAACTACTAAAGCTGTTAGCTTACAATTCTCATTATCGCCACTCTCAACATCGCTTGCATCATCTCCTATTGTGGCACAAACGTCACATTCACCATTTTCCTGTGTATCTACAACATCCAATTCAAAACTTGCAACTGCTACTTCAATATCACGGTTTTCTCCAACACGTAGTCCACCAAGTGAATCAATAACATTGCTGCCTCAGCAACGGCAGCAACAAATTCATACTTTTACAAACATATTTCACACCGAAATACATAAAGAAACTAAAACTGCGCTACTGTTACATAAACAATTTCTGAGTGAAACAAATATGTTGACTCCGACTTCAACATCTTCAGTGACAAGCATTAGCCAACAGTCTAACCCAACCGTAACATCAACTACAACAGCTGCGGCTATTCCGACAAGTACTTCGAACTCGCCAATAGCGACTGCAGCAACATGCGTATCTTCACTATCTCCATCTAGTTGTCACATCAATAATAACAGTAATAACAATAATGGCATACAAAATTTAAAATGTGATACATCTCCATCTGGTGGCTTGCTGACAACTGGTGAGCGCATTCTGCACAATAAGTAAGTACATATTAGTAATATTTTTCTCCTTCTGGTTTTCAGAAAATTCAAATTCACAACAAAGACAAATGGATGAGACTGGAAACAAAATTAACAGCGGCGCAACGCCTGAAAGTTTGCATGGTGGTCGTGATGCTTCCTCAGTCATGCAGAGAAAAAATTCCAATAGCAGCATTATTTCTAATGTTGGTTGTATTCATGCTTCGCCGACATTGTCTTCTAACAATAATAACGAAAACTCGAATAGTAGTAACTCTACGATATCACAATTAATGGATGCAGTCGAAACGTCTTCTAGTAATGGACAACAACAACAGAAACAATCTCAAGAAACTAAATCTAGCAGCAAAGTTGTTAGCAAAACTAGCAGCACAGATGATGCTAACGATGATAATGGTATATGGTTTTTCTTATTCTTAATGATTTCTAAATGGGCAAAAGTTTCTAGTACTCTTGAAAAATTAGGAAGATTGTTATAAATTACAACTAAAATACCTAATTTTGTTAATTATGTATAGCCACAAAACTAATTATACCTACTTAAACCAGTAATAATTGAAAAATTAGATATTTTGTGGAAAATATTGAGTCTTATTATGAATAAACGTGCTCGAGAAATTTTTCTCGAACTTCCTGGTATTTTTGTGGAAGGTAAAAAATGCATAGGATAGATAGTAGGGTTGTTTGACATTTGTTGTAAGAATTTATTTTCCAATTTTTCAACGGAATTCGAAGTGCGAATAAATAATGTATGACATATTAAAAGCTTTTGTACGACAGTTTTATAGCTTATTAAAATACCTTTCATATGACACCAATTTTTTTGAAATCTGTCCATGGAGGTTTTTCTAAAAGCTATAACCAGACCTGGCTATATTTAAAACTAGATCAGTGCGACACTTTTTGGGCTTATCAAAGATATGTAGCATTGTAACGGGTGTTCAAATTCTAGGTGTAAATGCGTTACCAATTCAACCTAGAGTAGTTGCTTTTTTTTTCTTTGCGCCTTCAAAATCAAATGAAAAATGACAGTGCTGTATATTCGTTTTTAGCGAAAACTGAAAGATAAAAGTTTCCCTGCCGGAAGGAAAATATCCATTGTTAAAATAGTTATTATTGCAACTACTCCTCCTATAAAAGGAAATATATTCTCGAGAGAATTACTCGTTACATTCATGATAAGGCACATTTTATTTTAGGGCATATTTAAAAATGTCACTACTTGATGAAACCTTACCGAATATTGAACTTTTTTCTGGAAATCTTGTTTCCTCCTATTCTACAATTTTGTCTTTAACAATTTTTTGATTTGTATGAAATAAGTAAAAAGTCTTGAAATGCTTTAGGTAGAAAATTTCACGTAAATTTTATCAAACTTGTTTGTTTTGTTTGTAAGTTTTCGACACAACACAACTAATCACAGACAAGAATGATTGAAGGGTTTGACAATTAGGGGCTCTCCATAAACTCCGTGACGCTAAAATGAACCCCCTCCACCCCCTATGTGACAAAAAGTGACGCTGGACCAGACCCCCCCATAGCGTCATGTGACGGTAACCGAAACCCCCTATCCAGATTTTTATGCATATACCAGTGCAAAAGTTGTTTAAGTTGCCTTTTGAGCACACTGATATGTACGTATTTTAACGTACAATGCTAAATAGCAGAAAAAATAAATTCTCATTATAAGTTTCTATTTATATTCATATTAATGTATCGAACCCTGACCGCCAAAAAGGCTTAACCGACACGATTTCAGATTTCCGTTTTTTGAAAGAAATCGATAACTCGCGTCCATTGCATCTTTCCTTCAAATTTCATGACTGTAAAAAGTACCATTACAAATTTATAGCGAAACATTTTTGACTTTTGCACTACAATGTATGCAAAGAAAATTCAATAAAAGTTTCTACTGTAAAATTTGTTTTTTGTCGGTTGTCTTTTTGGCGGTTAAGGCTCGATATAGTTGCACGAGTTTTGTCATTTTTTTGAATTTTGAACTTTGAGTTATATTATTATGATAATGACCGCTTTTCTGGTAAAATTTCCTTCATAAGCTACAATCATTAAACTGACGGTTTTTCAGTATATCGCTGACGTTTAACGATTCTAAAGAATAACAATTTATGTTTTCAAAATATTCCTCAGTTCACACTGAAAGTGTGTTATAAATTTTTAATCATTATTATTGTATGCAAAAATTACAAAACTAATATTTTTAAAATTTTAATTTAAAGTCAGTGGGTAATCAATCATGAAAGTTAGTTTTTATTTCCGTACTTTAATTCAACCTAATTGATGAAGCCTCTATTCCAACTAAATTGATGGGGTCGCATCAAATTGAACTATACTGTGGAAGAGTACGCAAAATGTAGACGAAGCAGTTAAAAATCAAATCTAGAAAAGACCGTACCGTAATTTAAGAAAACGGCCGAAATTTAAGAAAAAATAATTGAAGCCCCTATTTCGACCAAATTAATAAAGTTGCATCAAATTGTACTTTGCTGTAGAAGACTGCACGGAATATAGATGTAGCAGTTAAAAATCATATTTAAAAAAGTCCTTTCAGTTGCACCGAAATTTAAGAAAACGTCACGCGGAACTCGTGTAGCGTTCTTATTTTTAGGCCTCGTTTTCAATTATATTAATTGGAGTTTCATGAATTTAAACTTAACTATGGAAAAGCTTACAAAATGAAGTTAAGAACACTGTTTAAAAATATATCATTCGTTCACTTTCTAATAACTGACGTAAATTAAAAAGAAAAGAATTAAAGTTTTTATATAAAATTTTCAATAAAAAAATTTAAATGTTCGGGCAAAAGATGAAGGTAAAACCTTAACCAATGAAGCTAAATTTTGCCAAACTAACAAATTCATTCTCAATGTCCCTTAGACCAATTTCTTCAACAAAATTAAAGTTTACTTTTTTTTTAAATTTCTCAAAACTGTGGCAATTTCAGTGCTTTTATAAAAATTTAAAAAATTGAAATGATTAAGTTACATTAAACACATGTTCTAATTTCTCTTTACACTAACATTCTTATTTGAACATTTTGTACATTAATTTCTATAATCGGACCTAACACTGAATACACTGTAAATTCGATAATCATACGAACTACGGAATTACTTATATTGAATTTAAAAGATTGCGATTGTTAATTCGAAGTTCGTAGAGTCAAAACGGCCTTTTAAATCAAATAACGATACTTCTCTGACAACCAAATCGTAAAAAATTAATAAAAATTAGATGTTCTTATATGTTACCTTTGAATAACTTTAATTTTTTTCTTCTGAAAAATATGTTATTTTAAACGCCGTCTCGTAACGATTGCTGGAACCCCCCCTCCCCCCTGTGACAAAAAGTGACGCTTGCTCGAACTCCCTCCCCCCCTAGAAGCGTCACGAAGTTTATGGACAGCCCCTTAGGTACTACATATCATGTAAATGTATGAACTAGAGGCCTGCACAAGACATCTTGAAATAAAATGTACCTTTTTTTACTTGCATATTTTACACTGAACTGATGCATTTGATCCAAAAAATTCAAGATTCAAATTAAATGTACACTGATCATTTGGACACTTATATACATTGTCTTGTTTTATCGGTGTGAAAAAAAAAACTTCATTCTAAAAAGTACATCAGTGTACAACATGTTATAAAAACAAATACTTCAGGTCACTGTAAAACGTGCGAGTAGAGAAACTGCAGTAAAATTTATGATATGGTAACACTTGCAAGTTGCAACACATTGGTAATCCAGAATTGTAGTAGCTTTCATACATTTTCGCAAGAGAGAGAGAGAGCGTAGACAAAAAAGAGGCATAAGAAGAGAGCGATAAGCTACTCTTATGACTACATTAACATTTAGTAGTGTATATTGCTACTACAGTATGCACACTAAATAAACGGAAACAAATAAAACAAGACAGGTCAGCACAGTATTTGTTTATTTTTTTTCAAATCTTAGTTCTGTCAAAACATTTACACACGACACTGAACTGGAGCATTTGATAAATAAAAAACGGGTACAAGATATAACGTATCTTGATATGATATGTCTTAAAATACAAACAAGACGTCTTGTGCAGACCCCTAGTATGAACTTTTAACTTAACAGATAAGCCTCCATAAAAAAAGAAACAAATTATGTAATACAATGAGTCTCAGTAGGCAGCAATGTTTCGCTATTATTGCAAACTGTGCAAAGCCGCCAACTTAAAAATTTGTATATTTTTAATTTATTTCGTAGTAAACATTAATGCATCTGGTTCCGGTAATTTTATCAATGCTCAATGCACCTCTAAAGAGAATTCATCTAGTTCTACATCCTCGTCGTCATCAATGTCTTCGTCAGTATCAACGAAAGATCAAGCGGAAATGCAGGCGGTTCTAGGTAATCTTGCAAACGTTAAAAAAGAACAAGGAAATGTTGACACGCCAGAAATGTCGCCTGATGGTTTCGGCTCATTATCTTCCTTGACAACAAATAATGCTGGAGTACCAGGTGTAGGCGCATCGACGGGTAAATGTGCATCTTAAAATTATTGCGCATTAATATGAATTTACTGATTACAGGAACACCAGCAACAAGTATGAACGATATACTTGGGAACTCTGGGAGCGGCAATGTAATTTTAGGGCGAAACAATAACAATACTAATAAGTCATCAAACATGGTAGGTGGGAGTGTTGGTACTACTTGCATAAGTAGTTTATTAAATGATGAAACGTCAAATGGACAACAATCTTTAAATCATAATAATAATAGTAATTTTGGCGGTAACATATCCATTATGCCTACAAATTCTATGGACTATATGCAGCAGCAAAATCATATTTTTGTGTTTTCCACACAATTAGCAAATAAAGGCGCTGAATCTGTCCTAAGCGGCCAGTTTCCAACAATAATTGCATATCATTGTACACAACCAGCTACGAAAAAGTTTCTCGAAGATTTTTTTCTTAAGAACCCAATGAAAATGGCAAAAATACAAAGGCAAAACTTAAATATGGCCATATCTGTGTCAGCTGCTTCCCATCAGTGGATGAGTGGTAGTAGCACTGGAGGCACGTCAATATCGACAAAAAGCTCACAGAAACTAAATGGTAGAGGTCACATTGGATCTGCAAACACTGTTAATAATCACATTTGTAACAATATTGGCTTAGATGGTAAATCAGCTTCTTCGGCATCAAATACTACATTTTCGGATACAACTAATCCGTTGTCTACAGAAGCAGCAGATCTTATGTCTTGGGAACAAACAAATATTGGGCTAGATGGCATTTCAAGTAATTCAAATGCAGGACACTCTATTAAAATGAGCGAAGGTTCAGACACAATTGCTGGTTCTCCACACAACAACTCTGTTGCTAATACAACATCAATAACACAACAGAGTCCTAACAAACCAATCGGTTTAATTGGAAACGCTACAGCTCCTGTAAGTCCAAACGATAGCTTGCAACCATCACTGCAAGGTGTTAAGGTACCAGATGAAAACTTGACTCCCCAGCAACGACAGCATCGGGAAGAACAATTGGCTAAGTTAAAGAAAATGAATCAGTTTTTATTTCCAGAGCATGGCAGCGACTTGTTGCCTGATGCAGCTGCGCTGCAAGCCTCTAACCAGTTAGGTAAATTAAATGCGGACGCCATAATTGGTAATAGTTCTGGGTCCACTAGCTTAGCAGGTATGTTAGGTGACTCATCATCAAGTTCTCCTGGTATTAGCGGCGCTGGAAACCAAATAACAAATTCACGTGGGTCTTCAAATATGATTGGCCTTGGTAGGGCATCTGCTTCAATGTCACGTAATTCTTTAAATATGAGTTCTGCTCCAACTGACGATAACGGTATTCCAACTGGAATCATAGGAGGACCTGGTGACATGGGTAACATGCATTGTGGTAATCCAAGTACTGTACCCAGTCACTTAATCATAAATTCCCAGCAGGGCTTGCCTTGTGGACCAAGCGGTTTGCTTGGTGTAATGGGACCAAGTGCACTTGGTGGTGGTGGAAATCATCAAGGGGGAATTTTACCCCATGGCAGCATGGTCCCTGGTAGCATGAACTCTATGCAAAACTGTGGTTCATCTGGCGCTCCTTCATCAAGCTTAATGCTTCAAGGTGGCCCTTCAAAAGGAGGTATGAGCGGCGCTAACCAGTTGGATATAGGAGGCGGACCTTCGTCACAAATTGAGTGGTCTAAAATGCAACAGCAATTTTATGAAGAACGGACAACAAAAAATAAATGTAGTCCAGATGTTATATCTGGCTTGTGTCGATCAATATCTACTGTTGGAGGAGGATCTTATGTTCGGTCTGGTCAACCTGTAGCTAATGTGAGTTCTTCCGCAATGAATTCAGCGGGTGGTCCAAGTGTACGTTCACAAGGTCCACCACCACCCTATCATCCAACACAACGTTCTGCGTCGGTACCAATTGCAACACAGTCACCGAATCCCGCAAGCCCAAACAATCCAACATCAAATTTATCTTTGCCATCACCAAGAACGGCAAGTGGAACATGTGGCACTAACTTAAATTCGCCCAGTTCTGATAATCTTGTGCAAGCAGCATCTGTTACAACATCAACCACTTCGGTTGGAACAACAGCAACTGTATCAGCGGCCACTTCAAACGCTAGTAATCAATGTCAGACTTTCCCGCAGCAAGATTCCCCTACAGGTCAAAATAGTAACGGCTTGGGAGGGAGCAGCAACAGTTTGCGTAACAACTTGAATCAATTCAACAGTAACCCAAGTACACCGCTGTCTAATATGTCACCAAAAGATTTAGAAAACATGGGCACTGGCATTACAGGTAAGTAAATACATATTAGGGAATTATTGAATTCTATAAACTTGATTATAACTCTTATACAGACGCCAAAAACCCCCGTCCTAGCCCTCAAAGGTCAAGAACACCTCACGGGACTGGAAGCAATTCCACCGATTCAACAAATATGGAAAGCCGTTTCCCCCCAGCTTCTCCGGGAATAAGTTTTCCGTCTCATTTACAAAATCCAGCGAGTGGATCCAAAATTTCTAATGGTTCCAATGAGGTACGTACTTATCATTGTAAAATGTGATCATGTAAAGCAATTTTGAAAATATCTTTATCTAGAATCCTTCTTTTGGACGCCGTCCTGATAATCTTCCATTGAATCCTAATAGTAATCGTACTGTGCCAATCAAACAAAATTTGCATTTTGATCCTATATCATCTCTAGCCCAAATGTCACAACAGCTTACAAGTTGCGTATCTTCAAATGGTGGTGTAAATGGCCCTAGTAGCGTTGGAATCAGCAATTCAATGTCAAGCGAAATGGCTGGTAGCCAAAATATGGAAGGACTCCTTGGGCCAGGCGGCCCTATAGATGGTGGCATTGATCATTGTGGCAATGTTACGGGTGGTGCAGCTGGCATGGGACTGCCTCCCCATATGCTAGGTAGTGGTCAGTATGGCGCAGGTAGCTGCCATATGAGTGGTCCTATAATAAGCCCCATGAGTTCACGAGTACTGGCGCCGAAAATGGGTTCTGGTGTCTTCGGTGGAACAGGTCCAGGCATAATGAGAGAAGGCCCAACCGGATTTCATGGAGGCATGCCTTCACATCGGATGATGGGACGAATGGGGCTCAGTTTTTGCCCATTTAATGGTTCACCAAACATCCAGGTCAAAGCAAGTACTCCAAATACAATACAGTATATGCCAGTACGCCCACAGACAAGTAACACAAATCCAAGAGTTCCACCCAGTCTAGAATTTCTGCAGAGGTTTGCAAATCCGCAATTAGCTGGTAGTCCTAACATAGATGGACCAATGATGGGTGGTTCAGGTCCCAGTGGAAATGCAGATATGAATAAAATGGGAAATACGCCACTCAACGCTGGTATGCAAAATTCTGGCATGAATTTTTTTTCCAATTGCAATCAGATCAATAGCGGTAATAACGCTGGAAATACTGGTGGTGGCAATCAAGTTGATATGGCTGCTGGCATGATGCCAGGTCATAGCGATATTGGTGGTGTCATGAATATTGGCAATCCAACAGGTGGTATGAATATACGTGGTATGCGATCAGTTCGACAAGGTACAATGGGGCCAGGTGGTAGTCCAGTTGGTGGTTTGGCGCACAGAATACAGGGACCTGGATCACATATTATTGGAGGTCCAGGTGGCATAAACCAGTTTGGCAACAATTCGCATGAAGCTATGGATTGCGTAAATACTTCGGATCAAAATGGTATGTTTGGCAACGCGCCAGGTGGACCCAATCAGATATTTGGGCAACAAAAGGGAAGCACAATGGGTGGACAGACACATTGCCAAAGTATGAGTCCTGGAAATGTTGGTATGAATGGTCCAGTTGGAAATACGGGTATCGGGACAAACGAACAGGGCTCTCCAATGCAAGCACAAATTAATGGCCCCGGTATGTTAGGTCCGAATAGTAGCGGTACATTAGTAGGCGGCAATGGATTAGTGCCAGGATCTGTGTCTGGTTCACCAAATAATGGTCCAGTTAATTATAAATCATATCTTGGACCGTCAACGAATGATTTGAAGTATGCACAGCAATATCACAATTTTCAACAACAACTATATGCGACATCAACGCGAAGTCAAATAAGCCAGCAAATGGGTGGCGCACCTCCAATGGGCTTATCTGGTGGCGGTATTAATGCAGGCGTTCCCACAAACGCAAATCCAGGGTTTTTTGTTAGCAAATAAATTAAAATGTTAGTCTAATTTCGAGTGGCAGTAAAAATCAAAAGAGCCTAAGTTGAACGCTTATCACTCTTAACTAAATTGAAATAAACGGAACGTGAGGTTTGTAGGCATATTTGATTTCTATTGTTTATTGTATTTTTTTTCCCCCTGAAGATGTGAAAGTAAGGAACATTTTGAATTTATTGATTTAATTAATTTTAAGGTTTTATTTTTGTAATGTTATAACATTGCAATGGGAATTTGGTTAGTTAAGGCTTTGAAAGAGAAATGTTTACTTTACAAGTTGAAAAAATTTTAATCATGCTACAGACACAAAGTCAAAAAGTATTTTTTAAACAATTTTTAAAGCATGCTCTAAAATAATGCTTTACAAATTTTTTTTTTTTATTCATAAATTATTTTACAAAACATCGCCGTTATATTAATGAAAGCTCAAGATATGAAGTTAATTTTTGCTTATAATTTGCGGTTTATGATCTTGTTTTCTTTATATGCTTGTCAGTGGCTAACAAAATTTATTCCATATTTGTCAAGGATAATAATGTTCGGTACATGGTACAAAATTAACAGGGCAGGGAAAAATAAAACACGAGATCGGCTTAACCCTTTCATCCCCAAATTATTTCTAGCTGTAGGAAATATATGAACAATGTAATTTTACGTTGGTCTAGCTAAAAATAAAATAATTTTCAAGTTTTATTAAAATCGGTTCACTGGACCTGTTTTTAGCAGCATGTTGCATATATGCAACATCAGTAAATAAAAAAAAAAAAAAATCCACAAAAATCAAAACGCTTTATATTTCCAAAAAAAATTAATTAATGGCATTATTTAGCAATACAGTTATTACAAAATGTGCAAAAAAAGCATAAAATTAATAAATAAACGCATTTGAAAAACTTCACCTCAACTGCTGTCTTTTATAAAGACTTACAAACAAATGAAAGGAGAATAAGACAAAGAATAAAAAATCGGCTGCACACTATTTTGCATTGAAAGAACGCAGTAATGGATCCTCAAAGTTAGAAAACATACATGCAACATTAGAGATGAAAGGGTTAAATGGAATTTATGTTAAAAACATGTAAGGTGCAATGCAATACTGCGTAAGTAATGTCGCAGTAGCAGTATTTATATTTACATAGATGAGACTTCTGATAACACTGCTTTAGTCATACATGCACTCTGCAACAACTGTAGCGCAATATTTAAGGAAAAAGCGCAGTAATTAGTTCTATGTTGCGTTCCAAAATTTTAGAGTAATTTAGGGTAATGTGGACTATGCGGGTAATGTGGTGCACCCTTTTATTTCTTATATTAAAGACTGTACAATTATTCTGGTTATTTGTGAACATTAAAACGCAAAAAGCATATTTTTTACGCTCCTTGGCTTTTCTATTATGCTAATTATTCGTGTGAAACTTCTTAGCATATGCTGTGAGGTCAAGTTGACTTATTTGTAGTACTCTGTGAATAACTAAACAACTTCCTCAGAACTCTGTTTTCTAAAATTCAAATAACTCTAATGCAATTGTGGAACTATTGTTCAACGAAAAAATGCATATGCAAGTCTGGTTTTACATTTCTTTTATATAATCAATGATTATTTCAAAAAAGTGGTGTGTTCGGGTAATGTGGACTACCCCCTATATTATATACTGTATAACAACTTTGAATACCATTACACCTTAAAAAGCTAATTACATGTGTGGGACACCCGAGTTTAAGTAATGTGGAGTACTATTTTACTTACGATTTAGTATTCCTTATTACTTCTTTACTTGGTAGTAGTAATTTGGTTTATGCTACTAAAAAATATTCGTTAATAAGCCTATACAGTTTTTTTTATAGCAAATAATACTACTCAACTTTTAGTCAACAAAAGTTGCGAATAACGGCACTACTTTAGGAAATGGACATTGTGGTCCACATTACCCGATACTTTTATTTTTCAGCAATTTTTAGGTACTTTCAATTTAACTGACCTCACGCTTGTAAAAGTTTATATTTTAGTTTTTTAATTATCAAATACTAAAACAATGGAATAACTAATACAAATAAATTTACCAAGCTAACCTACTACCATTACTTTGCTAGAAAGTGGCAAAAAAGGAAAAAGGTAACCACATTACCCAAAGTTACTCTACACTGCGCAGAGCAACTAAATTCAGTTGCATTTCTGAAAAAGCTTGTATTGATTTTCGGTGTGACAATTTCCACTCTCGTGAGTGTACAAATTAGGGACTCTCCTTTAAAGCATCTACATAAGAAAAATTCGGCATTTTATGTTTCTCATTGATGTCATATACTGACAAAATGTGCATAGTTTGCTATTAATTTTATGTTAATCTTTTATTGCGTCGCAATGTCGACGCATTTATCTATTAGTTTCTTAAACATCTATCAAAATAGGGCGTTACCATAAGTATATAAGGTAGTTTTTAAGTTAAATGTAATAAGACTTGCTAAGTGCTTAACAGGTTTTACTATATCACCGACATTTGTATACATTTTTATTTATTTGTTATTTGTATTTAAACGTATAGCTTGAAGATATCATATTTCAAAAAATTGTTTAAAGTGTGTTTTTTTTTTTCTTAATTTCTACCTAGACTCTTATATTGAATTTTAGAGGACACTTACTACTCTAATCATATCTGTTTGTAAAGTAAGATAAAAAATTATTTTTTGAAATTATTGTAATTTTTAAACTGTTTGGCTATTCAACCCTTGCCAATTTACCAGACATTACAATTTATATGAGAATTATTTTATATTATTGTTGATGAAAATTTTTATTAAAATATTTTAAAAATTTCATGTCATAATAAAATTAGCAGTTATGTACATCAAAGGTGTCAGCGTAGAACAAAAGTGAGCCAATTTTGGCTCGACCAACAACATCAATATTTCTGTACGACATTCACAGAAATAATTTTTGTTTTTTTTTTTCACGCTCGTCAAAATTTCGCGTTTTTGTTGCTTTTTTTGCGTACACACAAAATCGAACTCGAACCAACATAAAACAACAACAACGACTCGCCTGAACGTTCAATGTGAATATTTCCATCTTGAGAAATTGCAGAAGTAGTGCGAAATTTTCGGCAGTGTGTTTGATGTTTTACAAATGTCAAACTTTCGCAAACCGCACTTCCGCAACGACGCTAGAGCATTGCGCATCAACGCGTGAATACCCCTACTTTTTGTGTGTCCCAGTTCTTACAAATTTTGAAAATTGTTGAAATATTATTGTTGTTGTAAACGAGGCATGAATTGTTTTTGTGATTGTTTAATTCGAATTTGAAGTTGTTGTAAAAGCGAAAATTTTGCGCTGCATGCGCTTAGCTCAGTGATTTGAAAACGCTGACACCCTTGATGTACATGTAAAAATAATTATATATAAAGCAGCATGCATTTTTCGTTAACCTTAAGAGTTTTTAAAATAATTTACTGACAAAATGTATATCCATTGAAATAATAATCAAAAACTTATATCACATTCGTAAATTGAATTTTTGAATTTATGATAAATGCTGGGGGCCTGCACAAGGCATCTTAAAATATAGTGGTATTTTGTTTACTCGCACATTTTACACTGAACTGAAGTTTAGATCTAAAAAATTATGACTCAATTCTTCACTGTGTACTGATTTCATTTTGATACTGAAGTACAGTCTTGTTTTATCAGTGCCAAAAAATAAAAACTGGGGGTCACTCTGTAGTTCGATTCCTAGATAAATCTGTTCGAATTCAAACAATTGTTACTCTGAAATTCGTTTTTCGTATATAATTTTTGGCTTTCTTGGGTTTTTTTTTTTTTGACATTTGACAAATAGTATTGCTGTTTTTCAAAAATATTTACTGAAGCCAATCCGAACAAACTAGGGAGAATGAATTGGATTTGGTATTCGAATAGAAATGACTTCCGAATCGAACTACAGAGTGACTCCCCTGATTCTAGCAAATACTTTAGTGTACTGTACGACCAAACCTTCAGGTCAGTGTAAAACGTGGAAGTAGCAAAACTACAATAAAATTTGTGATATGGTAATACTTGTTGGTTGCAACGCAGGATCGCAGTAGCTTTCATACAGCGTAAACAATAAAGAGACAAAAAGTGAACGAAAACCTACTCTTGTCACAAAAGAAGCTTTCGATGTTGCGGGGCGGTTTACCTGTGTACCACTCTCCAACGCTTCTGTAGTTGCCCTATTTTCCTTCAGCCTCGGTCTCAGCTGGGCAGTTCCGAAACCAAAGAACACTTTGTTACCCAGCTTTTCAACCTTTTCAGCCGATAGGGGATCCGGGACAGTTGCGAGCTCAACAAGCTCTCCCTTCTGGAACCTATTCTATACCCGCCAGTCACCTAGACGAACGTCCGAATTCTGGGTCTTTACTTGACCCAGTATTCGCTCGTCCGTCCAAGTGCTTGAGCCAGGGAAGTAGCCGCCGAAGATCTGGGTTTTTGGCAGTGCTGCCTCATCCACGACCTTCAGTTCAGCGCTCTTCCAGGGCTTAAAGGCTGGCAACGAAGCCTTTAGTCAAGCTACAATTATGTTATCAAGACAATTGATGACGAGCCAACCAGGGATAAAACTGCAACCGACAAAGTGTGGTTTTATCGGGCCATCTCTGTTTTCATAAACTCCTTGGAGGATGCAATTGGCACCGCAACAATTTGTTCGTGAGACTATATGCCCTCCGGAAAGTTGGCCGGTATGATGCCAACTTTCTTTGAGATGAACATCTCCGTTAAGGTGGGCTTTGAACTCTGCTCAGCCTTCCGGGTTGGCCACGGTATCACTCTTGTCTCGCACCAAAGCCGGCAAAGCGGGTAGTCTCTTATGAGCTTCCGGTGGCAGGCTGTGCACTGAGGTGCTATTCCTGTCTCCGGATTTGTCTAGGGGAGCAAACCGCTTTACCGACTTTACAGGGACGTCGGTGAGGTGCTGTCTGAACGACTGCGTTTAGGTGTCTGCGAAGCCTGCATGACACCGGATGTTGAAGCTGGCCATGATGCCAGAGCCTTTCTGTTTCTAGCGGTAGGCCCTTGGCGATCAGAGCCTTTGGGGGTTCCTTTGCCTGGTCCTGGGAGCGAGCGGATTTATCAGAACGAGGCGGACTTAGAAGCATACGCTCCTGATCTGAGGAGATGGAGATCACCCAAATCTTGGGTGAGTGTTACATCCACCTCCCCAGGACCCCCAGCAGAGGAGCCTTGTACCTTATCTGGCAAGTCGCCGCAATCCATAGGATCATTAGCTGCTGAACCATGTGCCCTGCCAGCTGATGAGAGGTTACGAAGGCTACTTAGAGCCTCATTATGCACATTTGATGGTGAGCAGTATATTTGGTTTTTATTTTCGGGTATATCTATAAAATAATTATAAAAAAGGTAAACATTTCGCCATAGCGGGATAGCTAAATTAAACCATGGGTTCACAAGACCTCGCACGGAGTTCGCTACTAGGTTTGACTCTACCCCGCAAACAAGTTTGCACGAGTAGCTATTCCACAGCGATTGTAGATGGTTTTTGTGGGACGAATCTGCCCGCACTCCAGGTCTAAAAAACCATAAACAAGTCCATCTCAGGCGTTTTCCTTCACCCCGCACGACAATCGGTGATCCCAGCCCTAGTAAAGACATGACCGTACCAGAACCGAGATCATCGGTCTGAAAGAAAGAGTCGTACTTCCCCAAAAGTGGGGCTGACCGTTCAGCTAGTTGACTGAGCGGGTGTTCCCCGAGACGTTCAAACGTTTAAGAAAAAAAGATAATGCAAAATGAAAGAAGCCAATTGGACTCAACTAGCCGGCTACCCTCCAGTGGAGGGGGATTGTTATCGACTAAGGAGCGAATCAGGACTTGACGAAAGTTAATAAAATACTTTGGCTCTTGGTTTTTTGGTTTTGTATCCCGTTTTTTTCCATGCATGTTTCCTTGCGTGTTCCGCCAAAATACTGATGGGTAAACTTTCTAGCTTCGCTGTTAGTCGCTGTTTGGTTGAAGGTCAAACAATTTGTTTACGCCAAAATTAGCGAACACTTTGTACTAGTGTCCGACCGAAGGTCACTTTTTGTCCCAAGCCGATTAATCGGTTTTTTTATAACTTTCGGCCGAAGTCGAACCCAAAGGTTCATTCATTTTATATTTTCATACCCTATTCACAGGGTATATTCAATTTGTAGCACTATAGGCTATTTATTTTTTGGCCAGGCCAAAGATAATATACTAAGGGCTAGTTTTTCAGTGCAAGTTTAAACTTCGTTTAAACTTAGTTTTATTAAACTCGTTTAGCAATGAGATGACTTTTTCAGTGCGAGTTTATCACCAACTCGATACTTTGATGTTTTGTAGGCATTAATGAAAAATGACATTGGCAAATTTGAAGTGAAGTTTGTTTTTTTTATTTTAAAACTTCAAGACAATTGAGATATGAAGATTTTCTGCTGTAAATTTTGGAATTGTTTTCATTTATTTGTAATAATAAAGATAAATGTTTATTGTATCAATTGAAATTATAAAATAAACATAAATCTTCTCTTCTTACACGAGCTAAAATTGTATACTTGTTTCTATACATTTATATATTGTTTCTATATATATATATATATATTAGGCCGGGTCAATTTGTTCGGGAGGCAAAAAATTGGCAAAGAGTATAGCAACAAAACAATCTACAAAAAATTCCAAGAAACCATGGGTCTAAAATCAATATCGAGCCGCCGTCAATTGCGTTGAAGTTTTGTATGTAGTACTTTAAAATACAATAACTGCTTGAACAGAATGTGAAGCTGAAGCTTGTAGTGCAAAGTAAGCGACAAAATGTCAAAAGTAGACTACACATATTTTAATACGCGCCAACACAATGTGAAGTTAACGCTGTAGCTGAAGCTTGCGGCGTAGTACAAAGTTCGAACTTTCCAACTTTGCCGCTTGCTTCAGCTACACTATGAGAGCTGTCAAAAGTCAAAATATTTGAAAAATAAAATATCTGAAATTTGAAAAATTAAAAATATAAAAAAACAAAAGTAAAATATCTAAAAAAGGGAATAATACAATAAAAAAGAAATAGGAATAGAAAAGCACAACAAAATGACCGATGATTCAGGAACTGAATTGTTTATTGAGCTGGTAAAAAAGAAAGAAATGCTCTGGAGCCTCAAACATCCGGAATACAAAAATACTAAAAAAAAAAATTTTTGAATGGGACCGGATAGGGAAAGAAATAGGAATAAGCGGTAAGTATAGGTGTTTTCATAAATGCAACAAAGTTTAGTTGAAATGTGCAGCATTGCTTTTACGCAAAAATATTTTGCAACAGCTGGGAACAGGTTTACCAGTTGTCCCGGAGCTAATTTTTTTTTTTTTTTTGGTCGCAAAAGTGATTCAGATATTAATAACAACAACAACAATAAAAAGGTGGAGCAAGTGCCCAGTTTCAGATAAATAGTCATCAGAAGATCGGGATATAGCTTTTATGGAAATCGATGTAAGTTCGGAACCCCTTGATGGATCTTAATAATGTTGGTGTCATATAAAAGGTATTTTAATGTTGGTGTAAAAGTTTCAAATCCGAGTCATGATTTTCGAGATTTTTCAAAAATTTTTACCAGTTTTCTTTTAAAAAGCAGATGCCTAATCTATTTCCCTTCATTTGATAAGCAATTTATACCTAATTTTCTTCATTAGCATATTTTTTGTAGGAAAACAAAAAAAGTAAACCACAGAAATTTTCATGAAATTTAGCAAAACATTACAATAACAACAAAAGTACCAACAATAACAAAACCAATAACAAGAATAGCGACAAAACAACAATAAATTCCACTTCTTATTTTAAATACATAAACTTTTTTGTGTAAAATTGTGCTTTTGTAAGCAGTTAAAATACTTGACATATGACACTTATCCTGGTTTTCATAAAAGCTATATCCCGACTTCCTATGGCTATATCTCCAAAACAAGGCATCCACTTTTAATTACAGAATCTTTGTTAGAATTATAAGTTTAATAAGAAAAGTTTGGTTTAAATCAAATTAGGTTTTGGGAGAAATGGTAAACCTTAGCCAACATAAATTTAATCTATATAAATAATGCTACTGAGGCAGTACTTTACGCAGTGTTGCATTTCCGAAAACACCATATTTCATACAACTTTCCTGCAAAATTCAAAACCTATTTATTTCAGTTGAAGATTACAAGAAAAAGTGGAAGTCTACGAGATTCTTTCAGCCGCGAAAATGGAAAGCGGTTGATATTAGGCCAAGGTGCAGTTGAACCAGCAGCTGGATGGCGCTTCTTCGCTCAAATGGAATTTTTAAAAGAATCAATTAGGCCAAGAGTGTAAGTACCCAAACATCTATGTATTTATTTTAATTTCATACCTTCAAGTAAACTTTTCGTGAGGTCAAAGCCCATTTTTTTCATTTCTAACGAAATGCGACTCAATTCATATTATGACATTACTTTTGCTTCTTCATAAGCTTACCTCGTTTCAAAATAAACAGCTTATATAATGCCAGTAGTTATCACATAGATACTAATGATAGTGGTTGATTCGGATTGCATACGGTGTAGGGTTTTTACCTAAGTCGTAATTTCTTACAAAGAATTCATAATAAAAAGATCAGCGTATAGCTTTTATAAGACTCAGTATAAGTTTGGAAAGCAAGTATAGATTCTAAAACTATTCATTAAAAATGAAACCAATTTTAACAATCCATAAGATTTCTACATGATTGTTTTAACTCCTGGTACAATTTTCGAGTTGTGACGTTTTTTCATTGCCATTATGTATTACATAACTTTTGTCCCTTTACGATTTGCTAATCGATCTAAGATATACCGGGTTTAAAGGTTATATCCGAATCCTCTGGTAGCTATATCTGTATAACTAGATCCGACAGTTTTTGAATTTCGCTATCATCTCTTGCAGGTCAATTGGCAACTATCCAGCCGTAGAAAATGGTGAAGAGCTGGACATAATTGTGGAGCCTTTCCAGCAACTTGAGTCATCACTTAGCCTTTCCGTCCCAGAAGAGGAATATATTTTGTGTTCTCCTACTCCAGCAAAAAAGAGCAGGAAAAGAGAGATGGACATAGAAAATGAAATATTGTCGACAATGGGCTCCATAAAATCGTTCATGGACAATGGTGACGATGGTGATGAAACTACCCATTTTAGTGCCTCCATCACCAAAAAGCTAAAAAAATTTCCATTGGAGGAAAAAAATTCAATGAAAATAAAAATTCTGCAGATATTAAATGAAAAAGAAGAAGACTTATTCTCAGATAACTAGAGAAGTATAGCATTCAGATTTCTTTTGCAAAATATTTACGTATAAATGTGTACTATGTACATTAGGGTGTCTCTTATTTGGGAAAAGTCTAAATTTTATGTCGCGGTCCCCCAGAATCGAAAGACTTTGAGAAAAAAATGAGATCCCCTAAAAGACAGGTTTTTTTAAACGAATTAACCTGTGCCACGAAGACATTCAAATTTAAATGAAAATTAACATAGATTTTATATACTTCTTGTTTTAACTTGCTGGGAATCGCGTTGCCTAAAATATTTTTCGCTATCAAATGTGTATCTTATTGTTTTCGGGTCGCTGAACACGATACAAGTGTCAAAATTAAATTTTGACAGCTGTCAACGGCTACAGAGCTGTCAAAATTTTCACCATTTGACAGAGTTTTGACAGCTCTGTAGCCGTTGACAGCTGTCAAAATTTAATTTTGACACTTGTATCGTGTTCAGTGTTGTGCGTGTATAACTATTTTATATCACGCCACTGTTTTAACAAATTACTATGTACTAAAACTTAACGTTGTTTTATGCGTACGTTTGTATGTTGAATATTATGTACATGCGTACACTGCTTTGTGCAGTGGGTGTACGCTTGTATGTACAATGCAATGCACACGTGTATTACAAGTGGAGCATACATCTATTGTTGTTGTTGTTGTTATTCATACTAGCTTTAGTTAATGATCATTTAGGGATAATGTGTTACATTATAATTCTCATTATGTTCATAAGTTTTTAGTATTAAGCCATCTTGTATGACAATTGAAAATTAATTAAAAAACTACAAATTTCCTTTAAAAACCCCGGTTTTTCACTGAAATATCTTTTTGAAAGTCTTAGCCCACTTTGCTGTACATATAGCAAGTGGTTAAGCCAGCTTGTTGCTTTACAATATTGCACAGCTGTGTAGGATAGGCAGGGCTCTAAAAAACTATAAACTCAAACTTATTACATGGCGATCCTGCGAACGTCTCGCATAAAAAAGTAATTTAAAAAAAAAATAAAAGTTTTTTACGCGATTTTTAAATCGTTTCGAACAAAATTTTCTGCTGAAGTCGAGTTTTGAACAAAAAGGTTTATTTTGTTCCCGCGTTTTTTTAAAAGCGATTTTTTTCAAAATAAAATTATTTTTCTCCACGCGAAATAAAAATCATTTTTTTTTTTAAATTAAATGCATCCAGAATTAAAAAGAGCTTTGGCTGAAAATCCAAAAGCTGGACCTCGCCCACGGCCTATCGAACCATACCTGAAGAGGTTACAAAAAATTACATCTAGGGAGTCATCGCAAGCATCATCGGAACCATCATTGCCTGTCAAAAAGAAAACTAAACGTGGAGGCGTGAAAAACTTCCTGCAACGGCGCCGCAAGACATTTTTTGATGAAGCTAACTCAAATCCACCGCCAGAATGGCATGGAAATCAACAGATATTCGTGGAAATCAACGAAATAGACACAAAGTTAAATAATTTGAGAAACAAAAATTTAAATCCACAGCAAAATGAAAAGAACAATAAGTGAAAATTTGTGAAATCAAAATTGCCGACGGCAAAACACAAAAAAAAATAAAATTTTTGAAAATGAAAATTTGAGAAATCGAAATTGCCGACGGCAAAACACAAAAAAAAATTTTTTTTGAAAATTAAAATTTTATATACTTTAAATAAAAATATGAAGTTAGAATAACATATGAAATGCAAAATAAAAACTAAAACAAAAAAAAAAAAAAAAAAATATACAAATACAAAAATGGATTTATAAAAAAAAAGACTCAAAAAGTGTTTAATTATTGAAAAAAATTTAAAGAAAAAACACTTAAACTGTTACTAAAAAATGAAATAAAGTTAAAAGATAACACGAATAAAAGAACAAAAACTAAAAAAAAAGAACTATAAGTGAAAAAAAAAAACATCATTTAAAATCATCTTTAAAGCAACAGATCATTAAAATCATCTTTAAAGCAGCTGAAAATTTCGCAACATGAACGAAGGCAAAGCGGAAAAATAAAATGTGAAAAATGTAAATTTTAATAGGAACTAAAAGAAAAGTTTTTTTTTGTATACTTTCGAATGTGTGTAAAATATAATAAAAAAAAAAACAACATTAAATTAAACTTAAGAACCAATAAAAAAAATTAATATAAAATATTAATTAAATATGAAAATGTTGAAGTAAAAATATTAATTTAAAATATTTTATAATTGCAATAATTTAAAAAAATGAAATTTGAAAAAAAGTTTAAAATTTGAGCATGTATTGTTCTGTATTTTTATTTTTATTATCTTCTATTAAGAAAAATAAAAAGAATTTATTTAATTTGTTACTAATATGAAAAGTTAAAAAAGTTTTAGAACATACTTTGAAAATTGAAAAAAAGAAAACCCATAAAATAACCAAATTATTATTTTTTTTGCTCTAACTGGTAAAGAATTTTCTCTTCTTCGTGTCTAAATCAAAAATCGTGGAATCAAAAGTACAAAAATTTGGTATTTTTTTTTTTTTTTTTCTTTTTCAATCCATTTGCTGCGCTTGTGTTTTTTTTACATATGCTGATGTTTTGCACAGGTTTTATTTATTTTTTTTTTTATATAAAAATATAACTATGGTTTTTTTTAAAAACAATTTTTTTTCACGAACATAGAAACCATTAGTTTTTTTTTCTATGTCAACGCAAATTAAGCCGATTGATTTGTATTTGAACTTAGGAAAATTAAAGTCGGAATTTAGTCGCTTATATAAATGCTTAAATAAAACAAATCTTCCGTCGGAAACTACACAAAATAAGCATTTGAACAATTTAAGTTTGCAGCATAATGCTATAGCCACATTACTCAGAACTTCTTTACCGTTTTTAACGCCTGATCATACATTACAGGTTGAAATTATTTTCTCAAAAGTAAAAGGAAAATTGGAAACTCTTTTTCAGAAATTTAAAATTGATACGGAAATCCCTAATGATTTGTTTAGTCCTTTGGATTTGGAATTTAAAGAGGACTTAATAGATTCGGATATTGAATCCAATTCAAGTACGGAAACGGTGAAATCATTCAAAATGACACCAATAGAATTTTTAGGGATAGCCTCGAAGCTTTTACCAGACTTCGATGGTAAATTTGCTAACTTGCAAAGGTTTCTAGACGCAGTTAGTTTGGTAGATTCGATTAAGGAAAGTAATGAAACTGTCGCTGTTACGCTAATTAAATCAAAATTAACCGGGTTTGCTAGAAACCTGATAACGAATGAAAGCACTATTGATGCAATCAAAACTACACTTTCCAGTAAAGTAAAAGGTGAATCGTCACAATCTTTAATGGCAAAATTATTGAGTTCTAAGCAAAATAGTAAAAATGCTAACGAGTACGCAAAAGAAATTGAAGAAGTTACGAAACTTCTTCAAAACTCATACATTTCGGATGGAGTTCCATCAAATGTTGCGGAAAAACTTTCGGTAGATGCTGCAGCGAAGTCGTTAATTAGTAATGCCAGGTCGGAAAGATCAAAAATAATAATGCAAGCAGGTCAATTTTCATCAATTAATGATGCAATTACGAAATTTACAGAAGTTAGTAATGATTTTGAGCAAATGGTCACCGTAAATTATACGCGAGCGAATAATTACCGAGGAGGTTATAGAGGAGGAAATAATAATAATTTTGACAGAAATTATAGGAGTTATAATAACTATAACCAAAATTCTAATCCTAACCAGAACTATAATCGCAATCAGAATTTTAGCCGAGGTCAGGGTTACCACCAAAATAGGAATCGCAATAGTAGTTATAATCGTAATCAAAATCGTGATCAAAATCAGAATTCACGTTCAAATCAAAATGGTTATAGACCAAATCAAACACCCGCAAATGGTAGTGTTAGGGCAATAGAAGCCAATTCGGAAAACGGTCCTGCTCCTCAGGCTGCCCACCTGGGGGCAGATCAAACGAATTAAGAGACAAAATAATTTTAAATATCAATTTGAAATTCAATAATTTTGTAATTATTGAATCAACATTGAATAACTCAAATAGTACGTTTTTGTTAGATACGGGTTCCGATATATCAATTTTTAAAAATAACAGTTTGTTATCAAATCATTTTGTTAATAACGAAGATACGTTTAAATTAACGGGAATAGGTGAAGGTGTCATTTCAACTTTAGGAAGTGTGAGTGCGAAAATTTTTATAAATAATTGTGAAATTGAACAGAAATTTCAGATAGTGGATAATATGTTTCCGATTCCTTGTGATGGAATTATAGGTTTAGATTTTATTAAAAGTTTTAATTGTCTGTTGGATTACAGGAATGATGGTCCTAGTAAGTTAATTATTAGGCCGCGGAACTCAAGAGCAAATTTAATTTTGGAAATTCTGGACGAATTTAAACCAAAGACTATGTTGTTGCCGGCAAGAGCCGAAGTAGTACGAAAAGTTAGTATTGATTCGGTTGAGGATGAATTGTTAGTCCCGAATCAGGAAATTTCACGTGGTGCTTTTATTGGCAATACAATTGTCAGTAAAAATAATGCTTTTGTGAAAATTGTAAATACGTTGGAAGAAGATGTTTTGCTAGAAAATTATTTAATCAAGACAGAAAGCCTTGAACAATATAATATTGTTAATACAAATTTAAATAATGATTCTGTGGAGAGAAACCGTAAAATTTTAGATAAAATAGGGAAAAATTGTCCTCTGTCAAAAGAAAAATTACTTGAATTATGCTCTTCGTACATTGATATTTTCGCTATTGAAGGTGATAAAATTACTTTAATAACTTTTATAAACAAAAATTGAGGGTTAAAGGTACCAATCCAGTTTATATAAAGAATTATCGGGTTCCACATACTTATAAGCCAGAAATGGATAAACAAATATCTAAAATGATAGAAGATGAAATCATTGAGCCATCAGCCTCTGAGTACAACAGTCCAATTTTACTTGTACCAAAGAAATCTATACCGGGTGATGAGAGAAAACGTTGGAGACTTGTGATTGATTACAGACAGGTGAATAAAAAGTTAGATCAGTTGGGCAGAGCAAAGTATTTTTCTTGTTTGGATCTTATATCCGGTTTCCATCAAATTGAACTTGATGAGGATTCCAGGGATATAACGTCATTTTCCAGTAATCAGGGTTCTTTCAGATTTAAAAGGTTACCTTTTGGTTTGAAGATATCCCCTAACTCTTTTCAAAGGATGATGACGCTAGCTTTTGCCGGATTGGGCCCAAACAAGGCTTTCATTTACATGGATGATTTAATAGTCATAGGATGTTCTGAATCACATATGCTTTCCAACCTAAAGTCAATTTTTGAAATTTGTAGAAAAACAAATCTAAAACTTCACCCATATAAATGCAATTTTTTCAATTCCGAAGTGAATTTCCTTGGTCACAAATGTACTGATAGTGGCATACTTCCTGATGATTCGAAATTTGATAAAATTTTACACTATCCTACACCAACAAATGGTGATGAGGCTCGTCGATTTATCGCGTTTGTCAATTATTACAGACGGTTTATACCAAATTTTTCTGAACATTCAATACATATATCGAGGTTAACTAGGAAAAAAGTTCCTTTCGTGTGGTCGAAAAACTGTGAAAATGCGTTTAACTATTTAAAGCAATCTCTTTTATCACCGAAAATTTTAAAATATCCAGATTTTGATAGACAATTTTGTATCACTACTGACGCAAGCAAAATTGCTTGTGGTGCAGTCCTTAGCCAAGAATATGACGGTATACAACTTCCAATTGCGTTTGCCTCGAGAACGTTCACAAAAGGTGAAAGTAATAAATCTGTCATTGAACAGGAGCTTACAGCCATTCACTGGGCAATAAATTTCTTTAAGCCTTATGTTTTTGGTAAGAAATTTTTAGTGAAGAGTGACCACAAACCGTTAACATATTTATTTTCCATGAAAAACCCGTCTTCAAAATTAACTAGGGTTAGATTAGATCTAGAGGAGTTCGATTTTACAATCGAATATATTAAAGGTAAAAACAATTGTGGCGCTGATGCTTTATCGCGAATTGATGTTGGGCAAATCAAGCAAATTTCAGGTCACAACTAGATCAAAAACAAAGACACAAACAACTGCCATTCCAGTTACTAATCAAATAGTACTACCCCCAAAAGTTTACGAAACTATAACCATACAAGAAGTTAAAAAGTTACCTTGTCTTAAATATGAAAGTAAAAAGTGCACTATAAATATATTAAAAGGAAAATGTAAAGTTTTAGAACTTAACATATGTGATCTTATTGTTCACGAGAAAATTGCTTTAGAGCAATTCTTTTCGAGACTAGATAATGAAGTCGGCAATAAAGGTTACAACAAGTTACAGATATCAATAAATAATGAGCTCTTTAAATATTGTGATATTAATGATTTTAAATTAAAAGGCAGGGATTACCTCAAGAATATGACTATAGCGCTTACCCCAAAAACAAAAACAATTTCTTCGCTGATAGAACGCCAAGACATTTTGAGAAAGTTTCATGATGATCCAGTATCAGGTGGCCACGCAGGCATCAAAAGATTACTTTCGAAAATTCGTCGATACTTTGCTTGGAAAAATATGACTAATGATGTCAAACAGTACGTTAAAAACTGCGAAAAGTGTAAGAAAAACAAAATTGGCAACAAATCTAAAGAACTTTTGATACTTACTCAAACACCGGAAAGGGCGTTTGATACAATTCAAATTGACACTGTAGGTCCGTTACCAAAATCTATATTTGGTAATGAATATGCTGTCACGATTATTTGCGATTTAACAAAATTTTTAATAACGGCAGCTATTCCTGATAAGTCAGCTAGTACTGATTCTAGAGCAATAGTTGAAAATTGCATTCTTATTCATGGCTCAATTAAGCAAATTATTACTGACATGGGAACAGAGTATAAAAATCAAGTCTTAATTGAACTTTGCAAACTTTTGAAGATTGAGCATAAAACTTCTACTGCTTATCATCACCAAACTCTTGGAACCATTGAAAGAAGCCATAGAACATTAAATGAATATTTACGTTCGTATTTATCCCCAGATAAGTCTGATTGGGATGAAAGTTTGAAATATTTTACGTATTGTTACAATACAACCCCGTCAACTGTTCACGGTTATTCTCCGTTTGAACTAGTATATGGTAAAACTCCAAATACTTTTGATTTTCTCATCTCAAGGGAAATAGAACCTGTATACAACATTGAAGCATATGAGAAGGAACTCAAATATCGCTTACAAGTTGGGCAAAAGAAAGCTTTTGATTTCGTAGAAAAATCAAAAAGAATATCTAAAGAATATTACGATAAAAATGCCAAAATTAAAGAATTAAAAATTAATGATTTGGTTTTTTTGGAAAATGATGCAGGCCACAAGCTTGACAGTATTTTTAAGGGTCCATATCTAATAACAGATTTGGATGGTTTTGGAAATTGTAAAATTAAAGTAGATAATAAGCATATATTGGTACATAAGAATAGATTAAAATTAGCATAAGGAAAAAAAATAAAAACAAAATTAATTGATTCGTGCACGACTCAAGAAAATTAAAAAAAATTTATTTAGTTATTTTTAATTAAAAAAAATATCTCTATTATTTTTTTTTTTAAATGTATAATCTAGTATAACAAAAATTATTTACTTGCAATTTTTTTTTTATTATTATTATTAAATAACTTCTATTATTATTATAAACTGTAAAAATAAAAGCAACAACAACGTAGTTATCAAAAAGCAAACAATAAATTTAAAAAAAAAATTTTTATAAATTAAATTTTTTTTTTCTAAAAAAGGGAGGTGTTGTGCGTGTATAACTATTTTATATCACGCCACTGTTTTAACAAATTACTATGTACTAAAACTTAACGTTGTTTTATGCGTACGTTTGTATGTTGAATATTATGTACATGCGTACACTGCTTTGTGCAGTGGGTGTACGCTTGTATGTACAATGCAATGCACACGTGTATTACAAGTGGAGCATACATCTATTGTTGTTGTTGTTGTTATTCATACTAGCTTTAGTTAATGATCATTTAGGGATAATGTGTTACATTATAATTCTCATTATGTTCATAAGTTTTTAGTATTAAGCCATCTTGTATGACAATTGAAAATTAATTAAAAAACTACAAATTTCCTTTAAAAACCCCGGTTTTTCACTGAAATATCTTTTTGAAAGTCTTAGCCCACTTTGCTGTACATATAGCAAGTGGTTAAGCCAGCTTGTTGCTTTACAATATTGCACAGCTGTGTAGGATAGGCAGGGCTCTAAAAAACTATAAACTCAAACTTATTACATCAGCGACCCGAAAACAATAAGATACACATTTGATGGCGAAAAATATTTCAGGCAACGCGATTCCCAGCAAGTTAAAACAAGAAGTATATAAAATCTATGTTAATTTTCATTTAAATTTGAATGTCTTCGTGGCACAGGTTAATTCGTTTAAAAAAACCTGTCGCTTAGGGGATCTCATTTTTTTCTCATAGGGCCTTATCGTAAATCTGAAGGGAGTTCCATTCTCTCCCTCCCGGGGAAGGAGCACTGGAAGTAGTGAATATTTTATGAATGGAAACTCCCCTTCCTGCAGGGATACTTTTTTTAGTTTAATATCGTTGACATTTTCAGAAATAACCAGTTTGCAACGCTGTGTTTTTCCAAGAGCGTTGACATTTTACACAAAAACAACATCTGGCAACGCTGAGTCTTTCCCATATCTTTGACATTTTGCGCAAACAACCTGTCTGAACGCTGATTTTTTCCAATTTCGTAGACATTTTGCACAAAAAAAAAAACATGTGGCAACGCTTTTTTCCATAAATCGCAGACATTTTTTTTCATTTTCCACTGGATTTTGACAGCTGACTTAAAAAAAAGATAAACAAGAAACAGCAATTGCAAAAGAAGAAAAAGAAGCAATTGCAGCAGTGAAATTGAAGTTAATGCTTTACTTTGTAAAGTAAAAAATGTCTTTAATCATTTTTGTGGATTTGGAAAATCAAAAGTTTGCACCAAAAAGTTTCCAAAAAAATTTGAGTGAAAAGTAGTTTTAGCAGAACCAGTATAAGTTGGAAACGCTTGGATGAATATTAAAAACTTTAGTGTCATATGAAAGCTATTTCAATAAGCTTTAAAATTGTTGTACTAAAGTTTTTAATTTTTCAAACGTTATTTATGATTATTCATTTATACATTAGTACTCCCTAGCAAAAAGTTGAGGAGCAAATTTGACAAATAAAAGTGAAAAAACTCGCTCCCAACTCATTGCCGATTACATAATTTTTCCAGTGAATTTTTCCTTTCCACGAATTTTTTTTGCGATTGCAAACCAGGGAGTTAGCGAATAAATTCTCGAGAATATTTATTTACGATAAGGCCCATAGTCTTTCGATTCTGGGGGAGCGCGACATAAAATTTTGACTTTTCCCAAATAAGAGACACCCTAATGTACATATTCGCATGAAAATCAGAATTCAATACTTCTCTACTTAGGGAAAGAGAATAATTCTTCTTCTTTTTCAGTCAGGAAATAAAACAAGTGGGATGATCATAACAGAAATGTTAATGTTATTCTTTTTAATTGAATGTATGTACATATTTATTTAATACAAAGTTTAGTTTTAAGTTGTTTAGTTTTGCTGGATAATATAGTTAAATATGTCGATTAAACACAAGAATGCGTTATTTTTTGTACAGTGGATTCAAAAACGAGAAATGGGTATTTTTTTAACGTCTATTTTAAGAATTTCTCATCTGTACAAAACTGTGTCGGAACATGTAATATAACATAATTCAATATTTATAACAATTAAAAACGTAAAACAATTCTATTGGCGCCTCCAAATGTGGCTGTCTTTAAAGCAATATTCTGCTAAAATTTCCCGAATATTTAAGGCATCACGAGTAATGTTGTTACTGGCGCCCATATTACGTGCGTTAACGCTTGCCAGAGGCTCTATTTCTTGACGCCATTGACCTGGAACCAGATCGCCACAGTCATTGAAGGAGTCGCTGTATGCTGCCGTGCTGTATCGATCGGTGTTATATAGCGTATTTGTTATTTGACAAAATTGTGTAAAATTACACATGCCAAAAAAACTTTATCGGCATTTTTTGGATGAAATTCTATCACCGAATTAAGTATTCGCCAGCGAGCACATAGGATTCCAAGTGCATTTTCAATTACACGTCTCGCCCGGGATAAACGTTTATTAAAGTCATCTTTTTTAGGCTTCAACAACAAACCCGGATAAGGCCTCATTAAGTTTCGGCGTCGCGGAAATGCATTGTCACCCACTATATATAAAGGCGTAGAAATAATTGAGTTAGATAGGTTTCGCTGCTCAGGAATTAACAAATCGTTGCTAAAAAGTTTTTTTCCAAATGCAAACAGCCATCAATACAATACTAAAGTAACCTTTATAGTTGAAGTATTGTGAGCCACTTCCTGGAGGGCATTTTATCTGCACATGCTTCCCATCAACGCTACCAACACAATTTGGCATCTGCCATTTTTCGAAATATTCTAAAGCTATCTGGTTCCAATCGGTCGTGTTCAACTGAGACATATATACTGGTGATAATACTTGCCAGAATTCACAGCAGACTTTACAAATGATTGCTCTTACTGTTGAAGCGCCCATTCGGAAGGTCCATGTAAGATAATTGCATGACGTACCTTGCACCAAATATCTAAAATAACGCAAAGTATCAGTTTTCATGTTATTACATATAAGCCATTTATTTTGAAAGTGACCTAAGTTCATTTCGGGGCAAAAGTAATGTCATTCACATTATGTGCCGTAATAATCGGTGTTTTTCCCGATACCATTTTTTAAACATTACGCCATTAATTTTACACAATGTGGTAAACTTTCTGTAAAGACAGAAACAATTTTATTCGTTCTGAACAAAATGCCAGCTAATTCATATTATGAGATTACTTTTGCTCCGAAATGGAATTAGGCCACTTTCAAATTTTTTTTTCATATATTTTACTGATTTATAAAACTCACGCCAAGGTTAAGGCCAAACGGCATTCAGGGCTTATTGGTTTCCTTATTGAAGGCTTCCTTAAGCTATCTTGTATCAAAAATAGCAACAAATTATATTGTAGGTGATTCATCCTAGTATATTTAAAAAGCAACTCTTCATCAGTTTTTATTTTCAAAAACGTAGTTTCGAAAAATCCTTTTTGTGGCCTTTCCTTATAAAGTGGCCTTACCCACCAGCGCCTCTTTTTCTTGGATTTTTTGCCATTTTATGAGCTAAATACGTTAATTTTAGCACATTTAATAGAAAACCAAACTATTTTCGTCTGTGCATTCTTTTTTTTTTTTTTTTTTTTGACAAATTCAAAAGTCAACTTTTTGTTAAAATTTTTATTTTTTGACACAAAGATAGAGTTTCCAAATGGGCAGTATAAAAAATATTTCAGCAATATTAAAATTTTTTGAATCAAACTTTATTCAAATTTGTTAAAAAAAATAAGATTGGTAACTCTATTCCATAAACAGCAAACTTCTCCATTCTGTTCATATAAATGGTTGTCGAACTTCATCGTCTACTACGCTTCATTTTGTACTACAACGGCATCATTCATCATTCTGTTCAACGCTTAAGAAAAGTATTTGAATTTTTTGGTTATTTTTTTATTGAATTTTAAAGTACTACATACAAAACTTCAACGCAATTTACGGCGGCTCGATTTTGATTTTAGACCCATGGTTTCTTGAGCAAAGTTTCTTGGAATTTTTCGTAGATTGTTTTGTTGATATACTCTTGCCGCAAAAAAATTTGACCCGGCCTAATATATATATATATGTATATATATATGTATATATACATATATACATATATATATATATATATATATATATACTTATATTAGAGCGGATCAAATTGTTCGAAACCAAATTTTTTGACCTGGTAACATCCAGTTTCAGATTCTACATCAAATTTCATGTAAAAAACTCCTATTGACCATATATGTGCGGTGAATTTCGAGGCGCCTTAAAATCGTTTGAAGTTTTGAGTGTTTTTTTCTACTGCGCACGGTGCTCTTGAACAGTCGATAGGTTTTTTGAATATGTGGAGAAAATCTGTGAATGGGGTTTCATTTGTATTAGTTTAAAAATGCAAACCCCGAAATTGTAGCTGATCATCCCCGCGAAATATCGCAAAAATACATATCCGATATAAAATAAAAAAAAATTCAGAAAAAAAAACACAACAAACATATATAAAAATAGTTATTTTTAATGAATTTTGCAATGCTGAATCCGAATCCGGCCTTAGAATTGCTGTATCTTATACGGTTTTTGAAATATCTTAGCCTAAACCCCTAACCTCCGTTCAGTCCAACCATAGTTTTCCGTCCTCGGTTTTTAAAGCCGTTTATGGTAGAATGGAATCTCCTTATTACGACTCTGAGCTTGGTTTTTTTGTATCATGTCAGTATCCTGAGTTATTCCCTCCCAAAAGTGAAGAAAACACTTTTTTGAGACCTACTTAAAGCTAAATAACTAAAACAGCATAAAGTAAAATTATTTTTTGTCATTTGATACGGATAGCTAAAACTACCACCAAAAATTCGTACTTTAATTATTTTTACATTTAGTCCTTTCTCTTCAAGTTATAAGCCTTTAATGAAAGGATATCTCTCAATATTATACAGAACCCATTTCCGGACTGAAAAATTTAGAAAGTAAAAATTTTATTATTTTCATCAATAACGTATTTTATTACAAAAATTTTGAGCCCTCGCGGTCCAAGATCGGATGAAAAATGACCACTCTATTTCGGATTTATTGAATAAACCTACTAAATTACTTACTTCTAAATTAGCAGAACAAATATTTCGTTTGTTCATACACTAAATTCAGAATCTGCTTTCATTGAAAAGATCATAACTTTGGAATGGCTAGCCGTATCTTGAAAAGCAGACCTGCGTTAGGAAGGTATTTTTATGCGTTATAAAAAAGTGTTAAAGTTACAAATTTTTTTTTCGAAGAAAATGTGATTTTTAATAAACTTTGTATGAAGTTCTCAACTGACTTCATTCAAAAGTGTCATAGCTTTGGAATGGCTAGTCGTATCTTGATGAATAGACCCTCGTAAGAAAGGTATTTTTATGCACTATAAAAAAATTTAAAAGTTAAAATTTTTTATTCGAAGAAGATGTGATTTCTAATACATTTAGCATACATTTTTCATATATCAAAGACAATCTCGCTGTAGAAAAAAACACTCAAAACTTCAAACGATTTTAAGTCGCCTCGAAATTCACCGCACATGTATGGTCAATAGGAGTTTTTTACATGAAATTTGACGTAGAATCCGAAACTGGATGTTACCAAGTCAAAAAATGAATTGATCCTCTCTAATATATATATGTATATCTGTGCCAAATATTTTTCTCCAAAACAGCTATAGCGATTTTAATGATACTTGGAATAGTGTTAGATATTAGCATACAATGAAAAATGATCTAGGTTTGAACTTTGTAAATGCTCACCAGGGGGCGTAGCGCTGCCCTAAATTTTAAAATTGATTTAGTCATAACTCGCAAACCATTCAAGTTATTTGGATGAAATTTGGTGAGCGGGTGTATGTATGTATGTATTCTCCTTTAACTCCTAGGAGGAGCATAGGGCCAATATGAAATCTCTCCATTTGTCACGTTCCTTTGCGATGACTTTGATCTCTTGCCACGATTTTCCCGATTCTTGAATTTCCTTTTCCAACGACCTTTTCCAGTTGGTTTTGGGTCTACCACGTTCTCTACTGCCTTGTGGATTCCACTCAAGGGCCTGGCGACAAACTTCGCTGTGTGGTTTTCGGAGAGTGTGACCAATCCATCCCCATTTGCGCAGCTTGATTTCGTTTGCTATTGCCTTCTGTTTGCATTTTTGATGTAGCTCGGCATTTGATATAGTGCGAGGCCACCAAACCTTTAGTATACGCCTTAAGCATTTGTTGACGAATACTTGCAGCTTGTTCGTTAGTTGTTCAGTAACAAGCCATGTTTCGCACCCATATAACAAAACCGATTTCACATTCGAATCAAAAATGCGTACTCTCGTTTTGGTGGATATAACGGATGAAGACCATATTTTGTTCAGTTGAGCAAACGCGCCTTTTGCTTTTGCTATTCTTGAGTTGATATCCTCTTTTGCTCCACCATCCATGGAGATAATGCTGCCTAAATACGTGAAGCTATCGACTTTTCCGATGTCATCACTGCCAGCTTTAAACGTGATGTCATTGCTTGCGTTTAGCTTCATGCTTTTAGTCTTGGATACGTTGATTTTCAGGCCGGCCTTTTGTGATTCCAAGACAAGGTCTTCAATTTTGTTTTGCATATCTGAATGTTTGGACGATAAGAGGCAGATGTCGTCGGCGTAGTCGAGGTCTTCTAGATGTTCAGTAAAGTTCCATTGGATACCCCTTTTGGCCTTATTAAGAGCTTTATCTAGAATATCGTCAAGAACGATAAGGAAGAGAGATGGTGACAGTAAACACCCCTGCCGTACGCCTGAATTAGTGGTGAATGTCGGTGACAACAACCCGTTGTGTAGCACACTGCATTTAAAGCCTTCATATTGTGCACGTACTAAGTTTATGGCCTTTGCGGCAATACCTCTTCGTTGCAGTGACGCCCAGATGTTTTCTCGGGAAACACTGTCGAAGGCAGTGCTATAGTCAACGAAGACAAGTTGAAGTGCAGCACGCCACTCGCATGATTGTTCGACAATTATTCTGAGGGTGTTGATTTGATCCACGCATGATCTGTTTCGCCGGAATCCTACTTGCTGCTTTCGAATGGCCGAATCAAGTTTTTCGCTTACCCTGCTCAGAAGCACTTTCGTCAGTACTTTTGATGGTACTGAGAGCAAGGTGATGCCTCTATAGTTTCGGCACTCGCTTAGGTCACCTTTTTTCGGCAATTTGACTAACATGCCATGTAGCCAATCTTCTGGCAAACGCTCTTCACTCCAGATTTTGGTGAACAGAGGATGGAGAATTTTAGCTGATGTTATGGGGCATGCCTTTAGCAGTTCAGCTGTTATTTGATCTATACCAGCGGCCTTGTTGTTTTTCATGCTTTGGATTGCTTTCACTATTTCGTCAATTGTAGGCGGCGGTGTTTGTATTCGACTACTACTGCGAGTCACTGCGGCAGTTGTAGTTGGTGATTCTGGTTGCAGGGATGTGGTAGACATGGGATTTAGTATATCACAAAAATACTCTTTCCATCTGTTTAGTTGTTCGTCCGCTGATGTTAAGAGATTTCCATTTTTGTCTTTGATAGGGCGGCTCTGTTGGAGTTTTCTGCCTGATAATCTGCGGGTGATATCGTAAAGCTGCCTGAGATTTTGAGCATTTGCAGCGCTTTCGGCTTCGCTCGCGAGGTCGTTATACATTCTTCTTTTGTCTTGTCTGCACGATCGCCTGACTTCTTTATTGAGAGAGTTAAAGACCTTTTCGGCGACGTTCTTTTGCGCTCTAGTTTTAGCGTCGTCTCTGAGTTTTTTCGCGCGTCTTCTTTTTTCGACAAGATCCCACGTTTCCTCGCTCATCCAGTGCTTCTTGTTCGAGGGTCGAAACCCAAGTATTTTTTCACTGGAGTTTAAGAACGCAGCCTTAGCGGCCCTCCATGATGTTTCAATACTTCCACCACAATCGAACGGAACTGTTTTAAGTTTTTCTACGAAAGATCTGCGTATCTCGTCGTTCTTAAGCTTAAGCACGTCGAATTTTTTTGCTACAGATTGTTCGCTGGGACGTTTATTAGCGGCAAGTTTTAGTCGATGACCGCGACGAGAAGATGGTGGTCGGAGCCTATGTCAGCGGCCCTCTTTACTCGTACGTCCAGAAGACTCCCTCTCCATTTTCTGCTAATGCAGAAGTGGTCGATTTGGTTTTCAGTGGTGTTGTCTGGAGACACCCAAGTAGCTTTATGGCATTTTTTGTGTGGGAATAGCGTACCTCCAACGACAAGACCGGCTGTATTGCAGGCGTCAATGAGAAGCTCTCCATTGTCGTTTCTCGCACCCAAACCATGTCTTCCAATCACGTGCTCTAGGTTAAGGTTTTCTGAGCCTACTTTGGCATTCAAATCGCCCATAACCATTATGGTGTCGTTTTTGTGAGCACAGTTTATTGCTGCGGCGAGCTGGCTGTAGAATTCATCTTTGGTTTCTCTCTCTGCCAACTCGGTGGGCGCGTATGCTTGAAAGATGGTAATATTTCTTGCGGGGGTTCGAAATCTGCACCAAATGAGTCTTTCGTTTACAGGTTTCCATTCCATTACTGCCTTTACTGCAGTTTTACTTAACAAAAATCCAACTCCATCCCTGTGGATGTCATTTTGCGCTCTAACCGGAGTATAGAAATTTTTCGCCGTCAGGAAGTACATATTCGCCGGCACCGTTCCATCTACACTCGCTTAATCCCAATATCTCAAGGTTGAATTTGTGGAGTTCTCTAACGGCTTGGTGTATTTTGCCTGGTTCATTTAGAGTTCGGACATTCCAAGAGCCGATGCGTGTTCGAGTTTTCATCGAAAGGATTTTAAAATTTTGAGAAACCATATTGGTTCCAGTTATAGGAGAATCATTCCTAACTATGCATGTTTCTTGCTCCTCCAAATCCGATGTGCATGCTGCCGAGGCAGGTGGATTAACCACACTCTGGTGGGTACCACTTGGAGAGTTATTTCCCATCGTTTTTCGATCCATGCTTCATTAGTATAATCTTCCCGGCAACGCCCCACGCAGTAAGTTATAAGCTTAAAGCTGGATCCGGCAAGCGCTGCAAATATAGTGGCCAAATTCACTTTTAATTTCAGCCGCCCAATCTGGAACAGACGCTGACCTGGGAGCCGCCCACTCTGGGTCAGACGCTTCAGGATTTTGACTTTGACAAGATGCTTATTTTAAGGCGGCATCGACTCGCCTTGTCAGTGCCAGTTACGGGCATTGTGGGTTTTCTTTCAAGGCGCAACGCTGTCCAACGCTACGCCCTTCCACACCCTGGCTGGTCACCCGCTTTTAGTCGCCTCTTACGACAGGCATGCTTACCTCGGGCATATTCTGACCCCTTACCCG
The DNA here is from genome assembly GCA_951812925.1 of Calliopum simillimum. Taxonomy (NCBI): domain Eukaryota; kingdom Metazoa; phylum Arthropoda; class Insecta; order Diptera; family Lauxaniidae; genus Calliopum; species Calliopum simillimum. The sequence goes on along the minus strand of OX638373.1, from coordinate 14,469,687 downwards.
CAGGGGTACGGCTTAATAATACCTTGTAACAGACAAAAAGTAGGCGGTATCGAAGAAGTGCCACGCCCTCTTTTTGGCCCTTGAAAATTTTGATTCAATATTACTCGAAAACGACTCCCAACAATTTTAATGAAAATTTAGGAGATGTTACCTCTGCAAATAGCAGTTATTATGTGATGCGCCGTTATATTGGGAAAACTCCTTCAAGGGCGTGGCACCGCCCACAAAAATGTAAAACGGTATAAAAAGAAAACTAATAAAGCAAACATTCTAAAATTAACTGTGAGGAGCCTAATTGCTATAAGTCATCTCTGATCTGAAAGTGGGCAAAATATCGCCGTTGCACGTGGAACCTCCCATACAAGCAAAATACGTAAAATGCTATGTCTCGAAAATGTTACAAGATATTTTAATGAAAGTTGGTATGTAAGTACTGCTTATCAATCCCTTTTAATAACCGAAAAGTGGGCGGTATCGAAGAAGTGCCACGCCCCCTTTTAAACCATTGAAAATTTTAATTCAATATTACTCGAAAACGACTCCAACAATTTAAATGATAATTTAGGAGATGTTACCACTGCAAACAAGGATTAATATGTGATATAACGTTATAATGGGAAAATACGTTGAAGGGCGTGGCACCGCCCACAAAAAACATAATACGCTATAAAAAGAAAACTACTAAAGCAATCTTTCTAAATTTAACTGCAGGGAGTCTGCTTCCTATTAGGCACCTATGACCTGAAAGTGGGCAAAATACCGCCGGTACACAGTGCGAAATTTGGGAAGTTTAGCGGAACTTTATTCAATTTTTGAAATACATAAAATGCGTAAGATTATTCATTATTTCAGTAGCTTAATATCCCACCTCAAAAACCTCATACTCAGTTTGGTGAAAAACCCTGCCAAACAACTGCAAAATGCACCAGAAATTTGCATTACTTATTCAATCATACTTTTTGCCGATTAAGAGCTTTTCGATTTGTTAAAGTTAATAGAGTGGTACATACAAACGGTAAATCAGTAGGCCGCGAAATTTTTATCATTTATTTTTTAATAAAATTGTCACTTGTTGGCATTCAAATAATTGCAAAATCTTTTCTTACTCGTATGTGATTTGTTTGTGAAAATTGTGGATAAGATTTACATTTTCAACTTCATTGGATACTTTAAAAGGTGTTACCACAAATTGCCATTTTGAAACGTACAAAATTTGAAAGGTAGGTTTATCCTCTACTGGAAACACAAAACATTTTCTGCGATATTTTGCGATCTTCTTTTTACTTAAACCATTTCCAGAATGTCTTTGGAAATTTCATATAACACCGAAATTTCATGAAAAACCGACATCGGAGCCATCGTTGGTTTTGTTTTGGAAAAAATAAACTCACCAACACTAACATCTGTCACTCTCCATAGTTTAAAGGTACGCTAGTTTATAATATACTAAAAAGGTAGGGGGAATCCTCTCGAAATTCAGAAGCATTTCTGAATAAAAATGCAAGAAACAGCAAATACCCCTTGTCTTACCCCCTTCATTTTTTATGGTGTTTTGATAAGAAAATGTCTATATCTATCAAGTTCCATAGCGATATCTGGTAGGGGAGCAGAAATACAACGTTTTAAGCATTTCCATATATGGGGGGTTTAATAACCCCTTGTCTGATCCCCCTTAATTTTTGCATGGTGTTTTGCCAACTAAATATATATCCAAGTATATGTTGGTAACGCTGAACTAAAATTGGTTAGTAAGGCTTTAAGCCTTGGGTACCATTTAAGCACTGATCTTTCATGCACAAACCATATCAACAATGTAGTTAGCAAAATATATTTAGTGCTTAGATGCTTGCGTATGTCTGCTGCTTTCACACCTACTGATTTGAAGCTTAAACTGGTAAAGCTACTTATAGTTCCCTACATTAATTATTTTGAAGTTGTTTTTAGTAAGTTGGACTCAAGATCTCTTCATAAGATGCAGGTTGCGCTTAACAATGCCACACGATATGTTTATGGACTAAAAAGATATGATCATGTTTCTGCTTGGAACACGAAAATCCTGGGATGCTCGATTGAACATTATCTTATGGCCAGGAATTGTTTATTTTTGCATAAAGTCATCCATTCTAAAACTCCTTTCTACCTGTATGAAAAACTCCATTTTAGTGTTTCTTTAAGGTGTAATAACCTGATCATACCCAAGTATAAATTTTATAATTCCACGAGATTATTCTTTATCAATGCCATCAGAATCTGGAACTCTTTGCCTAGCAATATCAAAACCATAGCAAATTTCAACAACTTTAAGCATTTTGTTTTACTACATTTTTCGAGCCTTTAATTATGTCCCCCAGCTCTATATTTGTTTTTAATAAATTATTTATTTATTAGTATCCAAACAGCTCATTTGTTAAGTTATTTTTACTTAATTTTAATATTATAAATGTATGTGCTTATTTTTACTTTTTTTAATTAAACGTTTGTAACTAATTGACCACCGCAATTTATGTTGTACAGCAAAAGAAATATATTCTTATTGTACTAATGCATATTATATATAAATAAATGAAAATGAAAATGAAAATGGAAATGGAAGTATTAAGTTTCATTACTATAACTGCTATATGTGCTGAGATATGAATTAAGTTCCGCTAGACTCTGAAAATTTCGCACTGTGCGGTGTGCGTGGAACTTCTATACAAGTAAAACAAATTAAATGCTATTTCTCACAAATGCTGAAACATATGTATTTTGATGAAATTTGGTATGCGGATCTGTATCATGAGTATCTAAAGCATAACGAAAAGTAGGCTTTGTTCAATAATTGCCACGCCCACTTTTTATCAAAATAAAAATTTTGGTTAATAACTCAGGCAAAAAAAAAAATGGAGTGAACTTTTTAATTCTTATATGCAGCCTCATGTATTTTTTGACGCTGAATCCAACTCCATTACAGAACTTTCATTACACCTGCAGGATTTTGAAATATCCTTGCTTGAAATTGAAGAAAACGCTGTGTTCAGTCTTACAGCATAGCTACAAGAAAAGGTGAAATTCTTTTTTATTAATAGCATCGAAAAGCCACAATCTTCCTTATCAAAATATTCTTCTGGATTTTTACAACAGGATTCTTATTTTCCGAGTTATGATCCTTTGAAGATATGATATTTCAGCCCCCATACAAATGGCGAAATATTTTGGGTTTGTGGCATATCCCATTTATTTATTTTAGGGCATTCTATTTCACCAAAAAAAAATTTGAGTTTTTGATCTTCGATATTTTCCGAGTTTTTTCTTATTATTATTCTCATCGGTTTATTTATCAGTTTGAAAGCATGACCATTAGAGGTGAAAAGGTACAAGTTTCATAACAAAAAATAGCTATGAATTCAAACATCGACTAAAATAATAAAATCAGATTGTTGACCGAGCAGGGATCGGCCTCCAGGTACTAAATATTAAGATAAAAAAATTTAATTTATTTTGGTTTTCTGCCACGACCACCGCCGCCAAATGTTGTAGCCTTCACGTGCTATTTTATAATTCAAATCCTCAAGTATTGTGTACTTATTTTTACCAATGTTCTTTAAAATTGTTTCAATGTCACTGTAGGAGTTAATCAGCACAATAGCATGCTTTGGTCCGATACCTTTAACCCCTAATCACAATCGAGAAGAATGCAAAGGTCAACTCGAAACCTTGTAAAAGTTTATCGTGTTTTATTTCATGGATACGCATTTTACGTGCCTCACGAAAAGTCAAATACCGTAAAACTAACTACACCCAAAACTTAATGCAACATATCTCCTATTGCTGTGGCAAACACCTTTCTGGCTTTTACTAAAGCTGCACACTGCGCCTCTGCTCCACATCGCATCCACATAAGATACACCCATAAGACGCAACAGATCTTTTGCCTCAATTACTTCATGTTTGTTACCCGGACTAATCGACTATTGAATTTCTCCAAATCTGCCTCATCACCTGATCCTTTAATTTTTAGCACGTTTTTCATTTTTGGTTTTTTAAATTTATTTATTTTTTGTTTTGACAGCGATTTTTAAATTTAATTATTTTTTTATTTATGACAGCAGCTGTCAAAATCATGAAGTATGTTAAACGAAGTTTAAATGGGCAATATCGTTCAGTTAAACTTAGTTTAAACTACGTTTAACATTCACTGAAAAACTCATTCCTGAATTTAAACCAGAAAATGAGTTAAACTTGCACTGAAAAACTGGCCCTAAGTGCCAATTTCGCAATGTTCAGTTAAGCCTTAACTGGAACTTTAACTGACACTTTGAAATTAACAGACGGAGAGGCATTGCCTGGCTGACTTTTCTCGTGGTATCAAAGCTGCATTTTTTGTGGGTGTTCTTCCAATAGTAGGTATGAACTTTTGTTCTAGTCAAATCTTGAGAAGTGGTGCCTTCGTGAGGTATGGAGTACAAAATGTCGAGAAAATCAGTTTTTTGCAAAATTCTCGGTAATTGTTGTATCTATAAGAAAAATTTTGATCCATCGAAGCTCTGAAAATTCCCTATAGAAAAGTTGCGTAAGTTGTTTTCGTGCGACTTATAGTTTGGAAGATATCATATTTTAAGATATTTTCTTGACCTTTAGCACCTGGTTTCTCACGAAGGCACAATTTCTCAAGGTTTGACAGACCAAAAGTACCTGCTATTGGAAGACCAAAAAAACTGATCCGTTATTTTGAAAGGCATTTAAATTACTACTAAATTGTAGGTTCTTTCCATTGCTGTCGTTTTCACTTCAATGCTTCTTTTTTTTATCAAAAACACTTCGCCACTTTCCCTTTCATAAAATCACTTCACTTTTTCTTCAAAAATATTGTGGGTCAGAGTATTCATCGAGACGTCGTGCTGAACGGTTTGCTTTGCATGATACGTGCATCACGATCTCGCATTGTTAAAAAATAAAAACGAAAAAGAAAAACAAAAGATAAAAAAAAAAAAAAGCAAAAACTTTACTTATTACGGGATTTTTCTATTTTTCTCCTATTTCTTTTTTAATATGTTTTGCGCACCTTGCAAAAAAACAATCAATCGCGATGATCTAGGCAAAATTACTTGCGATGTATGTGCCAGTTCCTATCACTGTGCGTGCGTCGGTATTACAAAAGATGACTTGGAATATATGCGCTTAAATAAGAGTGTTTTCAAGTGCGAAAACTGTTATCGACGGAGGTCCATCAATAATCCCATCATTGGAGCTAGATCTCAGCAGAAAGATACTGTTTCTGATGTTGCTGTTGAAGACAACCCTTCAGCATCAAACCAGACATTGACACCTGAGCGGAACAATAACAAGGTCTGTGATTCGAAATTAGCAGAAGATCAACAAATAGAACAGTCTGGTTCTGATATTGCTAACAGCCCAACGGCAGCAATCCAGCTATTGCAACCGGTGCAGAATAGCAGCAAGGTATGTGACACTGAAAATGTAGGAAAACAACAAAATGAACAGTCAGATCCAGTGACCCTACAAGTGCTCTATTCCGAAATAAAAAAACTTCAAGATTTGAATGCTGTCTACCTGAAGAGCATGAAGTACATACAAGAAGAGAATGTATTGCTGAACAAAAAAGTTAGTCGACTTGAGCACAGACTACACAAGCTCGAGCAAGAGAAGTTCGATAGTGCAATCGACATTGTTGGTGTTCCCGGCGTCACCAACGATAATGCTCGTGAACTGACGCAAAAAATATTTCGCAATGCACTCAATGTTGACATTTCTGATGATCACATCGTCAAATGTTATGTGACAAAGCTTCGCCCACGAACTCCTATTAACAATAGCAACAGCAATGGTAACAGCAGAAGCAAAGACAACGGCAACATTAGAAACAATCAAAACCATAGCAATAATAACATTCAATCTACCAACAATTCTATAATCTCTGTTTTTTTCTCTTCACCTTCTACTAAAAAAACTATTATGTCTAGTAAGAAGAATGTGCACGAAAATCTCACTACTTCTCTTTTTGAAAACAACAACAACAAGGATGAAATTTTTATCAACAATAAACTAATAAGTTATTTTCGTGCGCTCTTTTCTGAAGCTAGAAAGTTAAAAAAGGAAGGAAAATTTAAATATGTATGGTTTCAAAATTCATGTATTTTTTTGAGAAAAACTGACCGCGGAGATGCTGTTGCTGTTAGGTCTTTTGAAGAATTTGATAAAATAAAAAATTCTATTTAAAAAGTTAAAGTAATGAATATTTCAGATGATCTTATCAGCGACAGCACGCCCGTTAATGTTTGTTCTGATATTTTTAGTTTAAACTCTTGCATTGATGTTAATTCTATCGTTGTTGCTCATCAAAATGTTAGAAGCTTGAGGCAAAATTTTAATTTGTTACTTTGTAATGTCAGTACCTTTACAAAACCGCCAGACTTTATCTTTGTATCAGAGATTTGGATTTACACAAATGAAGTCAACGATTACAATATAACTGGTTATAAATTTCATGCTTTTCCTAATGACTCCTATAGTGCAGGTGGTGTAGGTGTATTTGTAAAAAATGAATTTGTTTGTAACTCTCTTAAATGTAGTTTTTTAAGTGCTGATGTAATGAAAATAACTTTTAGTGCGAAAAATGAGATATTTAATTTTGTTTGTTTTTATAGGCTCCATTCACAATCATTACATATATTTATTGATGAAGTAAATACTTTCCTTTCATCGGAACGCGGAACCAATCTCTTATTAGTAGGTGACTTTAACTTAGATCTTTTAAGAAACTCTGAAATTATTGACTTGTATTATGCCTTACTTGCTACGTATGGCTTAACTTCATTTTTGACTGCACCAACCCGTCCTGCTTCTGGTTCTTGCATTGACCATGTAATTGGTAGGTTTTCGAATTCTGTAAAACCAAGCATATGCTTGAATGCAGATCTGAATATTTCTGACCATTGCATGACTGGCATTGTTCTAAATTGCTCTTTAGATATGCGAAGGCCACCCACTCCACCTGCTACTCTTGTAAAGGTTAACTACGAAGTATTGAACAGTATGCTACTGACAGAGTCTTGGGATGCAGTGTACAATGAAGCTGATATTTCGTCTTCTTTTTTAAAATTTTCGCAAATAATGGATAGTTACATTAAGAGGGCATATTACACTATTCGCTTACGAAGTCGCGATGTCAAACTTAAGCCATGGATTAGCAATTCTCTTTTACGTAAAATTCGCTTGAAACATAAATTAATGCTGAAATCCAAAAAACATCCTAACAATATGTTGCTTAAGTTACGTTGTAAGAGATTATGTGCTGAAATTAAGCTTGATATCATCTCGGATCGTGAAAATTTTTATCGCTCTGAATTTTCGAAATGTAATGGTAATCTAAAGAAAGAGTGGAGCTTACTTAATACTATTTCTAATAAAGCAACCAAATCCTATGATGCAATTCGCCTCCGGTTAGATGATAATATTTGCACTAATAGCTCTCAAATAGCTAATGCACTCAATGAATATTTTTCCACCACTGCTAGTATCATTTCTTCCAAGATTATTCCACAAATGAACTCGTGTGTATGTTGGTATAATCAAGAAAATGTTTCTCTGGTAAACAGCTTTTATTTTGAACCCATATCAGCACTTGAATTGCTAAAAATCATAAGGTCTTTCGATAACTCCAAATCATGTGGTATTGATGGTATATCTAATAAAACACTGAAAAATATTGCGTATAATGTCGTCGATGTATTGGCTTTTTTGTTTAACGCAAGCATATTATCCGGAGTGTTTCCTTCTGTTATGAAAAATGCACTTATCATCCCGCTCTTTAAGAAAGGTGATCGTCATGTGTTAAGCAATTATAGGCCAATTTCTCTTTTGCCTGCCATTTCCAAGCTTTTTGAAAAAGCAGTGAAAAAACGCGTTGTTAATTTTTTAAATAATTGTGGTTTCTTTAGCCCGTTTCAGTTTGGTTTTAGAGAAGGTCTTTCTACTGAGGATGCGTTACTTGAGTTTTGTTCAAATTTGCATAAAGGATTGGATAATAGGAAACATTGTGCGGGTCTTTTTGTGGACATAACCAAGGCCTTTGATATGGTTGACCATTCTATATTGCTTAATACACTTCGATGTAATGGTTTTAGAGGACCAATCTATGATTGGTTTTCATCATATCTTGCCAACCGTACACAAAGAGTGAAAATTAATGATGTCTTGAGTGAACCTGCTACCATCAACATAGGAGTTCCCCAAGGTTCTGTGCTTGGCCCCATTCTTTTCCTAATTTACATCAATTCAATTTTTTCGCTTGAGTTCAAAGGAAAAGTCACAGCATTTGCTGATGATCTCGGCATTTCGTATGCTTCTTCGTCTGCACTTAACTTGACTGCAGAAATAAATTACGATGTGGATCTTCTCAGAAGATGGTTTTCGTGTAAAAAATTGGTTGTTAGTAACAAGACTCGTCTCATGTACATAAATCTTACTTCTCAAGAGCCCCCTGATATTGATGTGATCTTTCATGATTCGTGTTGTAGGCGCTTTAATCTTTGTCACCATTCTTCATCTTTTTATGATTCAGGTATTTCCTGCAACAATATGTGCTTCAAAATTGAAGTTGTTGAGTACTTTAAATACCTTGGAATTGTTATTGATAGTAACTTAAATTGGCGCCAGCATACGGAATCCTTAAAATCGTATTTCCGCTGCGTTATACGCAATTTTTATCGCATTCGTAGTCTTTGCCCAAAAAGTATTTTAAAAATGTTTTATTTTGGTATTTTCCACTCTCGGCTTAACTACGGAATTGCTTGTTGGGGAGGTGCTTATGCAAATAAAATTCGTTCATTGCTTATTCTACAAAAGTGCGTCATTAAAAAAATTTGCAACGCAAGTCGTATTTCAAACTCTTTTGAATGTTTTAGAAACTTAAATATATTGCCAGTACGTCATTTGTATTATTTCAGGGTATTAAAAATTTTTCACAAGCAATCTGGCTTCCTCAACCTCAGACAAGGTAATAGGTACTCTTTAAGAGAAACGCTTAACGTATCCGTTCCACCTTTTCGCACAACTACTTATCGCAACTTTTATTCAGTCCTTTCTTTCCGTTTATTTAATAGGCTTCCGTACACCATAAAAACAATAAGTCTTGTGAATATTAATCCTTTCCTGAAAAAGGTGAAACTTTGGCTCCTTGAACATGACTTACTTCAAATTGAATTTTTGCTTCGAGCTTCTGTTTAATTGCTTAAACGTTTAATTGTTTAAATGTTTAAATATTTAAATGATTGGATGTTTGGATATTTGAATATTTAAATTTTATGAATTTACAGTTTTATTTTTTTATTTTTTTTTTAAATATAAGTTTTGATTGAGATGTGATGAGTTTACTCTTTTTAGTAGTTTTTTTATTTACTTTTTTTTTATCCATACATACATATTTACTTGCATTATTTTCCTTCTTTATTTATTTTCAATCTTTCTTTCTCTTTTCTCACTTTAATTATCATTTTCTTTATAAATTTTTTTTTTTTTTTTTTTTCTCTAATTTTTCTATAGTTCCTTCCCTCTATGAGTTACTCTTATTATTTTAAGTTAAACTTACTCTAATCCCAGCCACAAAGCTTTTTTTTTTTTTTCTCTCATTTTTTATTTTTCTCAATTTTTAGTTTTATAGTGCGGCATTTGACGCTATCTTCGGATATTAAATGCCCTTACCTTTCTCTAACATATTCTAAATTGTTTTCGTAATTTTAAATTAATTTTCGTAATTTTTAATTGAATTGTACCTTATATATAAGAAAATGAATTGAATACTGTATCGAGAATGTGAATAAAATCTAATCTAATCTAATCTATCACTGACCCACATAGCAGAATATGAAAAAAAAAAAAAAAACAAAAACTACTTAGCGGATTCTCAAGTGCTTAAATTAAAGGTAAGGACATGAGCAATATTTCATACTAGCCTTCTTTGCCCGCTTCGCTAGGCATGTTTGTTTTGTTTTTCGATTCCCAATAGCTTAGAAGGTATATAGGGATAAAATTTTGATTTACGCCACTGCCACGTCACCAATAAAAATTTAGGTATTTTGAGAAAGTTAATATCATTTCAAACCATCTAAAAATTGGCAATGGCATAGCTGGAGTCTCCCAGGAAACCATCAATTAGATGTTTTTCCTGTAGTACATCTGGATATTCTTCGTTTTGATTATGAAGCCTTCGGGTGACCTACGGAAAGCATCGGGTATTCCAAAAAACTATCAGTTGAAGTTTATTGATGGTTCACCATAGATTTTTTTCCTCTCGTTTACCTATATATTCTCCGTTTTGACTATGAAGCCTTCGGGTGACCTTCGAACACCTTCGGGTGTCACAAAAAACTATCACTTAAAGCTTGTTGATAGTCCGCCATAGATTTTTTCCCTCTCGTATACCTAGATATTCTTCGTTTTGACTATGAAGCCCTCGGATGACCTTCGGCAAACTTCGGGTATTCCAAAAAACTATCAGTTAAAATTTGTTGAAAGCTTGCCATAGATATTTTCTTTCTAGTGTACCTAGAAATTCTTCGTTTTGACTATTAAGCCTTCGGGTGGTCTTCGGAAAACTTCGTGTATAGCATAAAAACATTCCCATACCTAATATATACTCATTTCCAAATTTTCAGCTCAATTGGACGAATGGTTTCTGAGTGATAATGCTTCAGACAGACACACAGTAATTTTTATTGGTGTTGGAATTAATTTTAAAGGTTTTTTTTCGGTTTTTGAACATTTATTTAGAAACAACGGTACAATGTATATTATTCAAAGTATTGTCCATCGTTAGCTACAACATTTTCCCATCTATCTGGCAGCATATGGATTCCGCGCCGGAAGAACGACTCGTCTTTTGAGGCAATCCACGAATCGACCCATTTTTTGGTATCCTCGTAAGAAGTGAAGCGCTGCTCAGCCAAGCCATGCGTCATCGATCTGAATAGGTAGTAGTCGGAAGGGGCTATGTCTGGGTTATAAGGCGGGTGCGGTAGCACATCCCAATTCAGCGCCTCCAACGTTTCCTTCACGGTTCTTGCAACATGTTGCCGTGCGTTGTCATGTTGAAAAACCACTTTTTCGTGTCTTTTGGCATATTCCGGCCGTTTAACCTTTAATGCTCGGCTCAATTGCATCAATTGTTGTTGGTAGCGTTCCCCAGTGATGGTTTCGTTAGGTTTTAGCAGCTCATAGTACACGACACCCTTCTGATCCCACCAAATACACAGCATAAGCTTGGCGCCATGAATATTCGGCTTGGCCGTCGATGTTGATGCATGGCCGGGTGGTCCCCACGATTTTTTTCGCTTAGGATTATCGTAATGGATCCACTTTTCATCGCCAGCGTGCGTGCGTTGTGCTTCAACCGATTTTTTCTTCAAATGGAAGCACAAAAGTAAACCTTCCCGCAAATTGCGTTTTGTTGGAACGAAAGTCGACATGTTCACAGAGAAAAAAATATATGTTGTTTACACTTCAGTGGAATGACACATACTGAAAAATGAAGCTTAGACAATGTGCTTTGAAATGAATATAGTCACAGGTGTGCCCGATGCGATCTATTGATAGTTACGCCATCTCTTAGAAAACCTTTAAAACTAATTCCAACATCAATATATATATAGATTAAGATGATTTTTTCATAAAACCTAAAAATTTCATATAAAACGTGACCTTTAAGCTTTGAGGAGCCATAAAATTAAAAAAATCACTGATACACATATTCGGTAAAATACGTGTTTTTTATTTTTCATAACCTATCAGAAAAACTTTATGAGACCCCAGGGACATTTTTTGTATTGCACTGTGTAATTTATTAAAATGTTTTCATTATAGCCCGGGAACATAAACTAAACTAGAATTGAGTTATTTGTAATTTTTGAATGGCGGAGTATTTGTTTTGAAATTTTATATTTTACGTGTATGGAATTAAATGTAGAATAATTTAAAAAACAAATGTATTTAAAACTATTAATCTTAAAGCTATGAAGTAGATCGCAAAGTTAGGTAAAAATAATTTATGTTTTAATTTTTTTCTTAATTGCTAATTTATTAAATAAAAATTTTTGGAGTCATATCTTCTAACTGATTTGGGGTAGTTGAACATGAAAATCGCATTTATTTATACCATACTAGCAGACATACTAGGTGTACAAATATGAAACCGGTAATTTTTATTTAAAAGAAACACGTTTATTTTGCGAAAATGGTTCCAAATTTAATCTTCAAAGTACTTCCCCTCGCTAGCTACACATCTTTCCCATCTTTCAGGCAATTTATGGATTCCTCGGCAAAAAAATTTTTCGTTTTTTGAGGCTATCCATTCATCGAGCCATTTTTGCACTTCCTCGTAAGAATTGAAGTGCGAATCGTTGAGTGCGTGTCCCATCGATGAAAACAAATAGTAATTGGACGGCGCCAGGTCCGGTGAGTACGGCGGGTGGGGCAGGGGCTCCCAGTTGTACGATTCTACCAAGTTTTTATTGACCGCTGCTCGATGTGGCGATGCGTTGTCATCTTGGAATACAATTTTGTCATGGCGAAGTTGAAATTCGGGCCTCTTCTGACGTATAGCACGGTTCAAAGCGATCAATTGTTGATGGTAGCGTGCACCAGTAACTGTTTCACCTGGTTTTAGTAGCTCATACCAAATAACACCACGCTGATCCCAGAAAATACACAGCATTGTCTTTCGGCCTAAGCGATTTGGTCTTGGCGTTGATTTGGGTCGTTGGCCGGGGCTCAAATATGATTTTTTTCGTTTGGGATTGTTGAAATAAATCCACTTTTCATCGCCAGTGATGATTCGATGGAGAAAACCTTTTCTTTTCTTTAAATGGAAACAGAAAATCAATGCTTCCCGCAAATAAGAGTTTTCAGGCACAAAATTCGACATCTTTACGAGCGGAAAAAATGCGTTGTTGTATGAAACTTAACAAATTGTGAACTGAATATTGTTGACAGATGACAGAATGAACAATTAAGACATTTGGTACGGTTCGGAAGCTCATACATATACTATCGACCGCTAGATGTTATTACCGGTTTCATATTTGTACACCTAGTAGTCGAAAATTATAATTTTTGAGCACTGTAAATATTTTAGAAAAAAAATTTAAAAAAATCTTTACTACATAGTTGCTAGAAAAAAAAAAACTTTTTAAACCTTTTTTACGTTTAGTGCAGCCAAATTAGTTTAAAAAAGTCTGCTATATCTAATTTTTTTGAACATTTTGATCGGACATGAATAATTTTGTTCGTAAATCAATTTAAAACCAACAAAGCCTTTAGATATATGCAGTTTTCGAATAACGGTTTATTTTTGTCGATGCTGAATGTGAATCCGGCCTCAGAATCGGTCTATCACGTACATATGTATGTATGTATTCTCCTTTAACTCCTAGGAGGAGCATAGGGCCAATATGAAATCTCTCCATTTGTCACGATCCCTTGCGATGACTTTGATCTCTTGCCACGATTTTCCCGATTCTTGGATTTCCTTTTCCAACGACCTTTTCCAGTTGGTTTTGGGTCTACCACGTCCTCTACTGCCTTGTGGATTCCACTCAAGGGCCTGGCGACAAACTTCGCAGTGTGGTTTCCGGAGAGTGTGACCAATCCACCCCATTTGCGCAGCTTGATCTCGTTTGCTATAGCCTTCTGTTTGCATTTTTGATGTAGCTCGGCATTTGATATAGTGCGAGGCCACCAAACCTTTAGTATACGCCTTAAGCATTTGTTGACGAATACTTGCAGCTTGTTCGTTAGTTGTTCAGTAACAAGCCATGTTTCGCACCCATATAACAAAACCGATTTCACATTCGAATCAAAAATGCGTACTCTCGTTTTGGTGGATATAACGGATGAAGACCATATTTTGTTCAGTTGAGCAAACGCGCCTTTCGGTCTATCACGTATGGTTTTAGATATATCTTATGTATAATTCATATGTATAATTTTTAAGTGGTCACAACTTAAAAAAAAAAATTACACAAGACCCTTCATAGCTAATTTTGAAGACAAAAAGCTGTACTTAATGATTCATTTAATAGAAAAGAGCAAAACAATTTCGCATGCCTTCTATACATAATCATAAAAGATCAGTTCATAGCTCATTTTGAAGAAGAACAGAACTAAATGAAGCATTTAATAAGAAATAGCCAAAAAGTTCCATGCGTCCGATATAGACCTGGGCACGGGGCTTGTTTTTAAGGCCCGGCCCGATACTGCCATATTATTACATATTCCGCCCTGTTCCCAATTCTACTTTCACGTGAAAGTGGGTATAAAGTGGAATGCAAAACTTTTTGAAAAGTCGGCATTATGCTACGACTTTTCAATTAATTTTGCTTTTTTAAAGCTGTTTTTTCGATCAAATTGAGAAAAAAAATACACACGTATAAGCTCCAGAGTTTTCCCCTTTTTTAGCGAGTAATTCTAATTTTTATTGCAAATGTAATATTATTAATATTGCTGGGATAAAAAACTCTAACTAAAAAAATATTTTTACCGATGACAAGGAAAAAGTTGGCAAATTGTCATTTTCGAAGTTGTTAGTAAGAATAGTTCGAAAACAGGATGCCACCTGATTTTATTTCTTAAATTGCAATAGAACATCTAATTAACCGAATAAAATGCACTGAGCATGAAGAAAAACTTTCTGAAATTCCCTCAAATCAGAGGAAACCCCATAATTGGGCATCTCGCCTAATACATTATTTTGACAGACAAAATTGCGAGCAGTTATAATTTCAAGTGCATTGCAGCAGCCGTTGTTAACGTGAAACTCAATTAAAGTTTATAAATTTAATAAAAAGCATTTTGATTCATAAATCTTGTTTACTTGTGTGTATTTTTTAACTGACAGCGAAAAAGTTTGCATTTCTACTGTGAAAAGTTAAACGTCTTGAACAGTCGTTGAATAGGCTTCACATCCACATCGAAAATAAAAAGTTATCAACAAGTCTTCGAAATTAAAAGTAATTGAAATTACACGGATTCCGGAACAGGCCGGATTATTAGTTTATTGAAAAACCAAACATTATACATTAAGAGCTTATTTGAGTTTTCTGGTCGAATCAAATAAGACGATTTGTTTGACTTACATACTCCTTGGTCATTCTTAGCTTCACAATTAAACATTATTTTACATATTTTTATGTAAGAACAGAAATTGTTTCAAGCTTAAGCTCCTCAACCTTCCCGTGTTAGGCCCAGGCCCGCACGAAGCTGGCACAAAACTCGATTTTTGCACTTTTGAAAACTACAAAAAATTCATTTCTACAACAAAAGTTTAAGATAGTTCTGGTGAAAAAAAATCAATTGAAGTTAGTTTATGTTACCTGTCGCAGTCTTGCGGTTCTTCAATAGCACGCTATTTTCTATATCTATTTCTTAAATATAAAATATTCGAGTTTTCAAATAAAAGCTAATTTCCAAAATATGAGTTTACAAAAGATCGAAAGCGCGAGACTTATAAAAGATCGAAAGCGCGAGCTTTAAAATTATTTCGGGTTTTAACAGCTACGACAAATTAACTACTGACTTTAAATTCATTACAATGTCAAATTTTTACCAACTAAAATTCATGTAGCGGGCAAGAACAGTTAAATGATACATATGTACATATGGAAACATAAATGCATAAGAATTCAATAAGAATATGTTTTCTTGTACTTATGTATATACTTATATGAAAATATGTAAGTATGTATGTATAATAAAAAAGAAAAGAATAAAAATTGGATCTTCACTTCTTAGCTAAACTTTAAACGGCGGCAACAGTTTATAAGAGACTATCCTATACTTTCAGATGGGGCCGCACCACAAGTTGAGCCTAGGGGCTCCAAGTCCTAACTACGGCCCTGATGGGTTAATGTGTTTTAAGAAAATGATCTTTGTGTGATTTCACCATAATTTTGGGACGGGTTTTATCCAAAACCTAGTTTTACAGTGGGGTGAAGTTTCGAAAATATGTTACTTTTTGGGATTTTAGCATTGCTTTTATATGGCTATCCCCTGAGCGTTGGTTTAAGCATAAAAAAAAGAAGTAATAAATGGTTGATGACAAGTTTGAGATATTATTTTTTTTAATCCGTAGACTGAAATGAATAAATAAATAAAAATTAGCTCATTCAAATATTTAATTTCGTTTATTAATTTATAAATCGAGAAAAAAACACGTTTCTAAATCGTAGGCATTGCAGTCATTGTTAACTTCTTTTCTATATTCAATGTAATACTTTCCATTACTAATTTCCTGCCATTGCTCTCCCTCCGCTAATGGTTTATTGCAAAGTTTATCTTTTTTGTTATCCATGATTTTAAGATTATCAGTTTTTAAATGATCATACGTGCAGTTTGTATAGAACGGTACAGAAGTTTTACAATTTTTTGAAGGCTTTAAATTGTACAAATCTTCAAAAAAATCAAAAACTTCATCTTTTCGGGTAAAGCTGTTGAACTGTAAGCGCAGACTGCGCTTCATATTTTTACTCCACATAAATGTTAAATGATGATGGAAACATTGGAAGCTTATTTTATCTTCAGCAGCTGCAGCAATATCCAACCAATTTTGCACACATTCAATAGGCGTACTATCGCCAATTGTATTTGTCGCAGTTACTGCTGTATTGGAACAATGCCGCTTATCAAACAGTGCTGGATTTGTTAAAAGCCCACGTGCTGCCATAACGCCATCTGCATCGGTTTCACACTGCAACTTAAGAGCATCCAAGTAGGAGCGTACATTGCCATTAACAATAACTGGTATTTGAACTGATTTCTTGATTTCTGACATGGCGGACACATTTAAAGGATATGAGCATTTTTGCCACTGTGTGCGTCCATGCACTGTTATGAATGTGGCGCCACAATGTTCTAATTGACGTGCTAATTCCACCGTTGAACGCACATCTTCATTTAATAAACGTACTTTGAATGAACAACTGAAATTTTGTGGAAGAACTCGTCTTATCGTGCGCAAAATATCATGCATTTTTTCCGGCTGTTTTAAAAGACCACAGCCATAACCTTTCGCAATGGCCCAAGACTGTGGACAGCCACAATTAACATCGACACCATCAACATACGGATAAATTAATTGTGCGGCAGTAACAAATTCTTCGGCAGATTTGACTGCAAATTGTGCTATTAAAGGGACGTCATCTGAAATTAAGGAATTAATCAAATTTTATTTACATCAGGAACACCTGTCCGATTTTTTTCTTTGGCAAATAGGGCTCTGGGAATGAATCACAATAAAAAGAGCCAGTCAGATCTGCTTTCGGAGATATATAGCCATCTGAGATATATCTTTTATAAAAATCGGTGTTAAGTTTCGAACCCTGGATGGACATTAAAAATATAGGAATATATAAAGCTATTTTAACAAGATTTGTGAATAAAATTTTTCCTGCTCTGGCGTTGCTGTTGCCTGTTCTGGCAAGAAAATGGACAAAGAAATAAATTAGGCTTCCAATTTTGTTTTTTAAAGTCATGGTTTAATAGTGAATTTTTTGGAAAAAATAACGGGTCTTTTATAGTTAAAATTTTCGAAAAATCGCCATATCTCGAGAACTGTGGCCAAAATTGAAAACTTTTGTGCACATATTGTATAGCTTGTTTAAATACCTTTCATATAATACCAATATATTCATCCAATGGTTCCC
Source organism: Calliopum simillimum (assembly GCA_951812925.1). NCBI lineage: Eukaryota > Metazoa > Arthropoda > Insecta > Diptera > Lauxaniidae > Calliopum > Calliopum simillimum. Next base: position 14,451,994 of record OX638373.1, on the reverse strand, counting down.
AACTAATACCGGTTTTTATAAAAGACATACATATTCGGATCTGCCGGTAGCTATATCTCCAAAGGGAACAATTTTCCTTTAGCGACTGTTGTTGTTTTCTTTTTTTTGTTTGGGAAAAATAACGGTTCTTTGGGAAAAAAATATGGTGAATTTTTGAAAATTTGTCATCTCGAAAACTATCACTCAAATTGAAAAATTTTGTACAGCAATTATATACCTGACATCAATATTTTTAAAATCCATCCAGGGGTTCCCAACTTATACCGATTTTTATAAAAGATATATCCCGATCTTCTGATTGCTATATCTCCGAAAGTAGGTTCGACCAGAAGTTGTTGTTGTTGTAAGTAATTCCCAGAGCCCTATTTGGGCAAAAAAAAAATAAAAAAAAACAACACTCGGTAAAGTAACATAAGCCCTCCAAAGTAGATTCGACGTCACTTTTTGAGCGCACAATTTGGCTTAATGTTACTTTAGCGACTGTTGTTTTTTTTATGTTTTTTTGCCCAAATAGGGCTCTGGAAATTAATTACAACAGCAACTTCTTCCTACTTTCCGATGGCTATATCTCCGAAAGTAGATTCGACCAGAAGTTGTTGTTGTTGTAATTAATTCCCAAAGCCCTATTTGGACAAAAAAAACATCAACAGTCGCTGAAGTAAAATTGTTCGCACAGTTTTTCTAAGAATGGATAGCGTAACAAAACTAGATTTAAAAAAAAATGTTGGTTTTGCGAAAGGATAGTTAAGCCCTTGAAATTTGTCACATCAAAATTAGAGAATGGCTATTCGGGGGGACTCGCGTACGCGAAAGCTCAATTAGCGTACGCGAAAAAAGCTTTCGGAAAACTTACGTACGCGAAATCCAGAGAAGTTCTTTCCCCCGGGGAGCTTGATTACGCATGATTAATTTAGTGTTGCAGCGCACGCTAAAAAATGTTACGTACGCTGCGCGCAATTTGGCTAGCAAACTATGTGTTGGATATATTATAGACTAATCCGCCGCGAAGCCAGTGTTGAATTTTTGGGAGTTTAAAATCCTAAGCTGCGGCCGCCCACTTAACCCTACTTTTTTTGTAAAATTACTGTTGCACTGTGGGAAATTTTGCACTTAAAAAATAAAGTTTTCGGTATGCTGTTCAAATGTGAATACTTGCGAGAGAAAATCCCCATACTTTGTTTTTTCTTAAAGTTTTTATCCTTCAGCTTCACAAGTATCAAAGTTTCTTCTTCTGAAAAAATAAATATTTTGTTGTTCTCGCTCAAAAAATTCGCAAGTATTAAAAAGTGAATATTTCTCTTGATTCAAAGCTAAATAAAACTATTAAAAATGGAAACGGAAACTAATAGAAATTAGTTACTCTGTATATAAAAAAATTTGTCTTTTCGTAAGTGGTTTTAAAGAAATTTACGTTTTCTTCATTGAGCTTTAAATCGTAAATTTTTTTTTTTAAATTTAAGTTTTGTGAACCCGGAAAAACACAGCCCAGCCTAGGCCTCTTTCTAACTTATATAAATATGTAGAGCAACCAATTTTGAGCTCTTTTGAAAAAAAATTTTTTCCGCTTTTTTAATAATCGACATTTTTCTCAGACAACTTCTCAATTCGAAATGCAGACTTATTCGATATCTGGAGAGCCGAAGAAGACAAAAAGTCAGCAGTTTTAAATCATTTGATAAATCCCTTGAAAAATGTGATAGTTCGAACTCGTTGTGTGAAAAGCCTTTTGCAAACATTTGAAAGAAAAATGGGGAAAAACCACTAGTATATTATGTCAATATCTACTTAATTTGCAATACTTTGAAAAATTTTGTTTTGTGACTGCTGATATCATAAAAAAAGAATCCTTGGTATCCGATGACACAAAGTCCTTATTCATTCTAAGGAAATTATTCACAATATGGTGCTTCCAGTAGGATACTTTGGAAAAGACGCAGACGAGTGTCGGAATAAAATTTTTTAATTAGATAGACTGCATCATGCTCGCAAATGTGACAAAACAATATGGGGGTTATCGTGAATAAATATTCCCGGGGAATTTTCTCAGACTGCCGTGCATTCTCTATTTGCAGTTTAAGAAATTTCCCCGGGAATCTTGATTCACGATAACCCCCTATATCTTTCTGACGTTTTTCATAGAACTTTGGATACCTCAGATACGGTCATTTCTTTAAGTAAACGCATAAAAGAACGAAAGCGAGCGCTACTTGCACTAGAAGTCACAAATTTATTAAGTTGCGTTGAAAATGATAAGGAAGATAGTTTAAGCAAACTTATAGAAAATGAAGATGAAGCAGAAAGTAATGATATTTGTACGTTAATAGACGCAAAGTTCGAGAATATATTGGAAAATTTCGAGCTTGTTATATGTATTGTACTCATGAATTTATGTTTTCTTATGTTTTCAAATTAGCTCAGTTTATGTAATGTTTGAAAAAATTAGTTTTAACATAGTATGCTTTTAGATCTCTGTAATTTACTTGTTATTATTAATATATGTATGTACATATGTGTATATGTATATACTTAGAAAATATGAATATCCATATCAAATTTTAATAAAAAATGTTTTATACTAATTTCTTTGAAAAGAGGTGGCATGGCAGTTGTCCAATTTGACCAATTTTAAAATATGACGTTTTCTACACTCCTAGTAAAATTTCCACGAGATTTCAGCTCAATATCCTTATTTTTGTACTTTTGGCCAGAAAACATGTTCAAATTTCCCAGTGTGTTGTAGTAGTTGTACTGCACTTCCTAATATGCACTACAGCGTACGCAACATTTCGCGCACGCTAAATTAATCATGCGTAACGACGCTCCGGGGGAAAAAAATTCACTGGATTTCGCGTACGCAAGTTTTCAGAAAACTTTTTCGCGTACGCTAATTTGAGCTTTCGCGTACGCTAATTTGAGCTTTCACGTACGCTAATTTGAGCTTTCGCGTACGCTAATTTGAGCTTTCGCGTACGCTAATTTGAGCTTTCGCGTACGCTAATTTGAGCTTTCGCGTACGCTAATTTGAGCATTCGCGTACGCTAATTTGAGCTTTTGCGCACGTTAATTTGAGCTTTCGCGTACGCGAGTCCCCCCGAACAGACAGACTCTTAAAATTACGAACCTTCACTTGTTGTAAATTCATTAAGCCGCGCATTTTCGCTGCGGTTAAAAGAGTCTGCAATTATCATTGGCGTGAAGCAAAGCTTTGCTCCATGTTTACGTAGAAGTCTACGAAATTCCAGCCTATAAAAATATATACATATTTGCACAAAATCATTATTTGGGGAAGCAAAATAAACTTACTTGCTGTATCGCACCATTGGCGCAGCAACAGTTAAAAAACCATTCGATTCCTTTTCTTCCTGAAAAAGCTCCAAAATGTTTTGATGTTGTCGTTGTCCAACCACGTCACTATCCATCGTGTATAAAATTTTAACCTGATTTGGGGTGTACACATTATCAAATTGCAAAAAAAAGCCCTTTTACATTATCAGTTAGCCATCAATCTGGTTATCAATATGTCAAAACGAGTTAGTGTTTACATGTTCAATAAACTGTCCATATTTAGTGTTGCTTTGTACGCCAAAGAGGAAACAAAGCAACAGCGGATAAAATTTTTATGATAGAAATTAATATTCTGATGGAAATAACAAAAATAAATTAATAAAAAATACTGGAAACATAAAAATATACACCATAAATTTATTTAAATGGGTCCACAGCAACAATTTGTCATTTCCAAATCCACTTTATCACCAAAAAAATTAACTTTGGCCATTTACTAAAATTTTTTTATTGAAATCTTTTTTTTATAGTATAAATAAGAGTCTTTGATAAAAATAATAACAATCAGGTTTCAGCAAATTGATTTTGTCAAAGTCATAAAATTAAAAGGTTCTCTTCAAGCTCCCATTAAGCTTCAGCAAAAACCAAAATCATTGAACTATCCGTTTTTGAGTAAAAACAAATCAAATTTGCAAGCCATTTTAATTTCCGCACGATGTGCACCCGTTGAAATCTTTTCTTAACTGACTAAAAGTGTACTGAAAAATTTTCATTGCGTTTACACAGTCAACCTACCCATCAATAAAGTCATCAATACAGCAGAAAGTCAAAAAATTTTGTTTTCGGCAATCAGATTGTCAATACAGATTGATGAGTGTTTACATTATCAGTTTCTCATCAATCTGCATACATTCTCAGATTGATGAAAAAAGTGTACTTGGCATATTGATGGCTAGATTGTTAATGTAAAAAGGCCTAAAAATTAATTTGATGTGTTCGAACTTGTTTGGCATCACCTAATTTTGCCGTCAAAAAAAATTTGTATGGATTTAATGAGTTTTTGATAGTGAGAACGCTTCTTCAAATAATTTGTCAAAAACTTTGAAGAAAATCAAAAATTTTTGACTTTTCGCTGATTTGACGATGGGTTATTTGAAAATGTGAACGCAAATACAATTTTCTGTATGCTAATTTTCATTTCAAAACAAGATTTCAAAGAGTGCACGTCGCTTGGATGATGAAAGTGAAGAGGAATATGATTTTTTTTTTATATTATAAGGGTTGTTTTCATTATTTTAAGTAAGGTTGTGGTTGAAAGAAAGCTTAAATAATTTAATTAAATTATTAAATAACTTCCTAGCCAATTTGCATATACATGTGTAATTTTAGATGCAGCTACTGAAGAACTTTATGTACAAAAGTATTTTTTTTTTGTAAAATAGTAATTTTTATTTGTTTTTTCAATGGGTGGAATAATTCATTTCTGCAAATAAGATTTAATTTATGGTATTTCCACTACATTTTAAAAATTAGTTTCCAGTTTTGCTTTGTACGCCGATGAGGTAACATCGCAATAGCGGATGAATTCTGGCTATAAAAATTGAAGCGTCGATGAAAAACAAGGAAACTAATTATTAAAATGTAGTGAAAATACCATAAATTAAATCTTATTTGCAGAAATAAATTATTCCCCACATTGAAAAAACAAATAAAAATTATTTTGTTACTATTTTACAAAAAAAAATTTACTTTGTACATAAAATTCTTCAGCAGATGCATCTTTAATTACACATGTATATGCAAATCGGCTAAGAAGTTACTAAATAATTAAATTAAATAATTTAAGCTTTCTTTCAACCGCAAACTTACTTAAAATAATGAAAACAACCCTTACAATATAAAAAAAAATCATATTTCTCTTTACTTACATCAGTCGAGCGACGTGCACTCGTTAAAATCTTGTTTTGAAATGAAAAAACGCATACAGAAAAATGTATTTGCGTTCGCATTTTCAAATAACTCATCAAATCACTCGTCAAGTCAGCGAAAAGTCAAAAATTTTTGATTTTCTTCAAAGTTTTTGACAAATTATTTGAAGAAGCGTTCTCACTATCACAAACTCATCAAATCCATAAACTTTTTTTTTGACGGCAAAATTGGGTGATGCCAAACAAATTCGAGCTCATCAAATTAATTTTTGCAATTTGATAGTGTGTACACCCCAATTTGCCTAAAATAACTCATCAAATCACTCGTCAAATCAGCGAAAAGTCAAAAATTTTTGATTTTCTTCAAAGTTTTTGACAAATTATTTGAAGAAGCGTTCTCACTATCAAAAACTCATCAAATCCATAAATTTTTTTTTGACGGCAAAATTGGGTGATGCCAAACAAATTCGAGCTCATCAAATTAATTTTTGCAATTTGATAGTGTGTACACCCCAATTTGCCTAAAATAAATCGTAATATAAAGAAAGCAATCGAAAACAATTATACAGAGATGCCAGATGGAACTTTTTTTTTTTGGCATATAGGGCTCATGGAATTACTTACAACAACAACAAGGTCCTGGCTCGACCTGTTTTCAAATTTTATCATCCCCCAATACTAGCAGACGAAAGGAATAATTGTTTTTCTAATTTGCAGACCTGGCGTTCGAGTTGCTACAACAACACCAACAACAACAACCAAAAAAAGTGCCGATCGATTGTAACTCCGCTACATTTGTAAACTTACTGCCACTGCCGCCGTGCTACCAAACAAACAAACGATTAAGGGAGGCAACATTGTAATAATTAAAAGACAAAAGAAAAACAGCTGATCACTGATGCTACCGCTGACACTGCCACTGCTTAATTGTAAGTTGTAAGTGCGGTGTAACACGAAGGGCACGGGCACGTAGGGCACTTCGAGTTTGTAGGCAAACGGAGGGAAATGAAAAGCACCACTTTCCTCCGCTTGCCTACAAACTTGGCGTGCCCTACGTGCCTTTCGAGTGACTTTACTATAAGCAGTAAAATACGAAACAACTGATTACTACCACTGACACTGCCGCACTGTAATTTCGCTATATGCAAGTTTCTTTGTTTGTACTTGAAGGGGGTACAAACCATCGACCAAGTTCATCAATTTTGCTCAAATTTCTCTTGGTTTTTCGTCAGTCATCAGTCAACCACAAAATGGTTTGTGGTTGAGTGACAGTCAGCGGCTAATTTAACTGACAAAAATGATCGCCAGTGTGTACCCCCTCTTATGTTAGTGGCAAATTTTTTTTTCAAAAACGGCTGCAGCGATTTTAATAAAACTCGGAATAATGATGGATATTAGCATTGAATGAATAATGAGCTAGATTTTTACTTTCTAGATACTCATGAAGGCTCATGGCTTGGCAGAGCCATATACTTTAAACTTAATCAGGTCATAACTCACAAACCATACGAGATATTTTGATGAAATTAGGTAGACGGTAACAATACCTTGTAACGAAAAGTGTTGAGAAAGTGCCAGGTCCACTTTTTAACAATTGAAAACTTTGATTCAATATTACTCGAAAAAGACTGCAACAATTTCAATGAAAATTAAGGAGATGTAGAAACATTGATTAAAATATTCCAGTCTATTGGATTAACTCATTAAAGGGCGTGGCACCTCCAACAAAAATATAAAACCGCTATAAAAAGAAAACTACTAATGCAATCATTCTGAATTTAACTGTAGGGAGTTTGCTTGCTATTAGGCACTTTCGAACTGAAAGTGGGCGAAACATCGCATCACATTAAATGTTATTTCTCGCAAATCGTACAACATATTTGGATAAAATTTGGTATGCGGGTCTGGTTCATATATATCTAAAGCATAACGAAATGTGGGCGTTGTTAAATAATTGCCACGACCACTTTTTTACCAAATTTTGGTTCAGGCACAAAAATAAAAATGGAATAAACGTTTCACTTTTTATATGCAGTCCTATGTCCTTTTTGACGCTAAATCCGTCTTCATCAGCAGAATTGTCATTATATCCGCAGGATTTCGAAATATCCTGGCTTGAAGTTGTAGAAAACACTCTGTTCAGTCTTACAGCGCAGCCACAAGAAAAAGTGAAATTTTTTACTTAATAATTGCATCTAATAAAGACTTTTACATGATCAGTCTAGCCATAAATATTAAGTGATGCTAAGTTCACTTTTTTTTCAACAATCTGAAAATGTATGGAGATTGATGAGTAGATGATCAAGTATGCGCTCATCAATCTGTATTGACAGTCAGTTTGCCGAATAACAACATTTTTTGACTTTCTGCTGTATTGATGACTTCATTGATGGGCAGGTTGACTGTGTAAATGCAATGAAAAATTTTCAGTAAACTTTTAGTCAGTTAAGAAAAAATTTCAATTTCGTGCGGAAATGAAAATGGCTTGCAAATGTGATTTATTTTTACACAAAAACGGATAGTTTAATAATTTTGGTTTTAACTGAAGCTTAAAGGGAGCTTAAAGAGAACTTTTTAATTTTATGACTGGGACAAAATCTATTTATTGGAACTTGATTGCTATTATTTTTATCGAATAATCTTATTTTTAATTTAAAATTAAAGATTTCAGTAAAAAACTTTAATAAAGGGCAAAAACCCATTTTTTTGGTGATAAATTGGCTTCAAAAATTACAAATTGTTTATTTTTTATTAATTTATTTTTGTTTTTTCCATCAGTACAAAAATAATATCCGCTGTTGCTTTGTTTCGTCATCGGTGTGCAAAGCAACACTAACCTTTTAACGACCAGGTCTAAATACGCGAAAGACTTTCCAAATAAAAATACGACAAAATCGAAGTAATGGGGGTTAAAAAACTTTCATTCAAGTAAATGGGGTTCTGGCAAACGTACTTGCCTTTAGTCGTTAAAGGGCTAAAGGCGCGTGCAACGCGCGCATCATACGCTTGACACAACACGCAAGTAGAGAAATTTATGGGCTGGTTCCATCAGTTCGTATATTTTCTCGCAGCACTCGGCCGTCCCATCAGGCCCATCCCTACTGCATTGCAACGGTGTTTAACAGAACATCGCACTATCGTGATAATTCGTTCTTTGGTCGTACGATTAAGTTGTGGAATAATCTCCCTGCGAGCGTTTTTCCCGACAGTTGTGACATCGGTAGATTTAAGAAAAATGTTCATCGACACTACTCCTCTTCTCCCCCATCCCTCTAACCTATTTCTTTTTCTACAAATCAACACGGTGCATTGCATTTATAGGGGCTATCCCCTGAGCGTTGGTTTGATAAAAAAAAGTAAAGGGTCCGATATATAGAAGGCAGCGCGTGCAACACGCGCATCAATCGCTTGACAACACACGCAAGCAACGCGTGTGCTGTTACATAGAACGCGTTTTCAAATGCACTCAGAATGGCCGTTATTATATAGGTAGACTTGCTCCTGCACTTCGCTTATACTTTTTTCGTTAATTTTGAACTTAATTCTTTTTTAATTTATTTTATCAACTGCAAAAATAATTTATAAACAAAATGTCAAACGCAAATGATGCGTTCGAAAAGTTGAAAGTTTATCAACTCTATGCATTGAACACATGAAAAGTAAATATATAAAGAAAATAAAACAAGATAAAAGAGAAAATAATTAAAACAATTTTTTTTCGAATTTTTTTTTTTATTTTGACATACGTTTTTTCGTTTTCCTTGTATTTTGACAGTCGCAACGCAGACGTGTCGCTCATTATTGTATATTGGGTTGCGCTGCAATATCGCAGACCAGCATCGCACTCGCACTAGCACTCGCATCTCGCACAATTGTATCTTGGTCTTAAATATTGAAAGTACATTGAACATGTAAACACAAACTCGGTCTGATATATTGATAACCAGTTTGATGGGTAGACATATCGTGTGAAAGGCCTAAACTGGAAAGAGAAGCTGTATTGTAATATTTGTGCAATGGAAACCCTGTAAATGCAACATGTTAATAGGGTCATTGCACGGATGTCAGATTGTGGAAAATTTTTACCGGTTTACCTGGAGACCGATCCGACAATCTGATCTTATTATTTTAGTCGATGTTTTTTATTCATAGCTACTTGTTGTGATGAAATTTGTATCTTTTCGCCTCCAATTCTCATGCTTTCAAAATGATAAATTTACCGAGGAGAAAACATCGATTTTTTGAACATCGATGTTTTCTGAATTAACCATCGATGTTAAGGAAACATCGCCAAAAAAAGATCGATGTTTGGCAACATCGATTACTTTTTTAGTTCGTTGAAAACTCTGACGAAACGAATCAAATATGTCTCAAATTTTTTTAAGAACATTTAGTCTAAGATCCGGCAGTAAAAAAATGTATCGATCGAGTTTTTAGTTAAAACCTAATTTTTACATAAGTATATTTAGGAATGGGGGAATATATTTTTGCTGGGTTGCCTCTCAAAATGTGGCCGCAAGTATTACCAAATTGCGATAACTAATGAACCGTGAGTCTCTCACGGGGAAAAGTGTCAAAATCTTTTTTGTGAAGAGTCATATGCTCTACATGTAATTTTCATTATATGTTAAAAAAAATTTACCGTTTAAGAATTATTTATTAAAAACCGATTTTTTTTACGCAATAAACAATAAACGTAAAAAAAAATCGGTTTTTAATAAATAACTCCTAAACGGTACATTTTTTTACATATAATTAAAATTACTTGTAGAGCATATGACTCTCCATAAAAAAGATCTGGGCACTTTTTCTCGTGCGACTCACGGTTCATAAGTTATCGCAATTTGATAATACTTGCGGCCATATTTTGATAGGCAACCCGCCAAAAATATGTTCCCCCATTCATAAATATATGCAAAAACTAGATTTTAACTAAAAAATCAATCGATACGTCTTTTTACTGCCGGATCTCGTACTAATTGTACAGTAAAATTAAATACATACTTTTGGAAAAATTGAAACGGTCTTGAAGCATTGCATATTTCTGTATTAATTTAAATATTCCACAATTGAGACTTTTATGGCTATGGCTTTGTCTTCGAAATCCAATCTGTCAAGAAACATGAAAGTTATAGCGGTTTTGTAATTCGAAGTTTTTGGCAAATTGAAAAAAAGACTGTACATTTTTGGACTAGAAAAATGTTTAACCCTTTCCGGACCACTCCTGAATCCCTGAAAAGTTTGCAGTTTTTTTTTTTGCAGATTCGTGCTTACCGATAAAACATTTCTATTCAAATTTGTCTTCAAAAATAAATGTTTTTAGTTCCAAGTTTGAAAAAAATGATGGTCCTTAAAAGTAAAAAATAGGCGAATTTTTTCTTTTTGGCGTGGCAGGTGTGCAAAATTTTCCGGCACCATTTTAAATTTTTCTGTTTTCCAACATCATATTCATATTCAATTTCCTCAAAAACCAATTCGGTAACATTATTTTCCATTTTTAAGTACACATTTCAGTAGAATTTGTAGGTTTTTGTGGGCTTCATTAGAAACTAAAAGAAAAGAAGTTGAAACCACATAATTCCAAAGTATTGGTTTTTATCTAAATTCAATTAAAAACAAAACGAGCCGTGTACGATCAAAATTTGGTCATGTTCCACAAAATTTGATATGTTTACTTAGTTTGGCTGAACTATTTTTGTTTCAAATAATTTGTTAAAAATTCACGTTTTTATATAGTATAGTATGTATTCATGGTTTTTGTATAGTTGTTTCTTTAATTTACTTCGTATAAATCATTTTTGTCAGTATTTTATGTAAAAATATTCTGCGAAAAAAAAATTCCATAATTTTACCAACGGAACACGGTCAATCAAAAAGTGCTTGACATTTGTAAGGACGTGGAAGACTGTTGCACTTGCTACTAAGTCGCTCTATATCCTCCATTTAATGGCATTCGAGATGAAATTACTGAAAATTAGTTAAAAAAAAAACAAGTTTTTGGATTTTGGATGACCCTGTGAGGTCCTGAGAATATAAAGCTAAATTTTTCTGATACATTTGAAAATCTATAGCTATTTTCTATCGACGAAGACTCACAAGACTGGCTCGAATCGCTAAGAAAATGAAATCGTATAAGTTTCCAGTTGCGTAGGGAAAAATATAAAAATAATTTTCTGTGTTCAAAGCAACTCAAACACTACGTACAGAAATATGTTACTCGTATATAATAACTACTTTATCAAATGCAGCCATCTTCCGATTATGAAATTAGACAATTTTTTGAAAGTATGTAGCACTGATTTATTGACATCCTTTTCAGTTTAGCTTTAAATAGAAACATACATATATTAATCGTCCCTATACTAGTGAAAAGTACGAAGTCAGTTTTTCAAAGTTTGTTATATTTGATGTTCAAAAAATTAAATTTTGTTTTTTTGTAAGGAAGTCGGATAAGGCTTAATAGGTATTATCAAACTACCTAATAACTCAAAACTCGGGAAAACTGACTTAGTACTTTTCGCTTGTATAGGGACGATATATGAATCTGTAAATGGTAAAAAAAGTTGTTTTAATTAAAAAATGTCCTAAAACTAATACATGTACTATTTCTAAAGACTTGTTCTACTTTTTTTTACTTTGCTCAGTAAGTTATACTCGGCAAATGTTAAAAGGGAGGAAGTCAGCTGTGTTGCAACGCTAATAACTCTCACAAAAAAATAAAAAATAAATAAAAAATTGGTTTGTTTGAACCACTAGAATATTTCCTAAATTTGAAGACATAAAATTCTCTATTAGACACAAAAACATTTTTTTCAGTTTCCCGAAAGTTTACTTGTACTGACTTCCTCTCTTTTTACATTTGCCGATTCATATATTGTTCCATAAAAACAGTTTTTCTATGTTTTCTTCTATTTTATGAAATAACTCCTACACGAAAAATTGAATGTGCGCATATGTGACTAATCATTTATAGATACAATTCCCTATAAGCAGGTGGTTTCGTTTTTTGGTGTAACTCACCGTTAATGAGTTATGCCAATTCAAAAATCAACAAATTTGTATAAAAACTCATAGGCCGCATGTATACGCTACCAACTTGGCCAGTTTTCTAATTTAGATATCTCCTAAGCTATAACTCGAACGAAAACAGTTTTGAAAGGCATTTTTATAAGCTACAAAATCGTCTCGCAATATTTTTCTCCTAAGGTTACCGTTAGCAAGACATTTGCAAAAACTGATTTGAGGTGACAATTTTTTCCATTTTTAATAGTGAAAAATTTTTCATTACCATTAAAAGAATTTTGAATGCGCATTGGTTAAACAAAATTTGTGAAAACATCGAATAATGAATGTTCTATATTCTAGTTATACAGTTTCAAAATATAGCAACAACTCTCTTTTTTCCTTGTTTAGGCTAAAATATCTCAAAAACCGTATAAGATATAGCAATTCTAAGGTCGGACTCGGATTCAGCATTGTAAAATACATTAAATGTAACAATTTTTATATATGTTTGTTCTGTTTTTTATTCTTCACTTTTTTAGTTTTATATGGGATATGTATTTTTGCGATATTTCGTGGAGATGATCAGCTACGATTTCGGGGTTGCATTTTTCAGACACTTAACTAGTACAAATGAAAACCCATTCACAGATTTTCTCCACATTTTCATCAAACCTATCGACTGCTCAAGAGTACCGTGCATATTTTTTATTTATTTAAAACTCACTTTTGCTCACTACATTTTGTTTTTTTTTTTTTCTTGTTGAATATATCTCCTAACTGAAATAACCTTTATAAATTTAATAGAGTGAAACAACCAGATGCTTTTTTCTGTAAAATTGTTACAATCTATTACAATTCGACAGCGTTACCATATTGAAATAGCTCATTTCAGATAATCCACTTTGATTTTATGCATTTATGTTGGAGTGGATGCGGATTGTGTGTGTATTATACCCAACAAAATTTGGATTGAGACTGTCAATGCGGATTTTCGCTGTCTGCTCTATAAGACAATGAAGTGAGAAAATTTGCGGTTGTGGTTTTTTACGGCTTGCAAGAAGTCTGTTTGGTTGCACTCTGTCAACGTTCTGCACCGATATTTTAGAAGTTGTTCGATACTTTGGATGTTTTTCAACAGTTTTTAGCGTTGTTTTGGATGTTTCTCGATACTTTTGGACTTCTACCGGTACTTTGGATGTTATTTGATATTTTTGGACTTAACTGATATTTTAGATGTTTTTCAATACTTTGGACTTTTGCCGGTATTTTAGATGTTATTCGATACTTTTGACTTTTATCGATATTTTGGATGATTTTCGATACTCTTGGAGTCTTACCGATATTTTGGATGTTTTTCGATACTTTTGAACTTTTACCAGTACTTTGGATGTTATTTGAAATTTTAGATGTTTTTCGATACTTTTGACTTTTACCGATATTTTGGATGATTTTCGATACACTTGGACCCTTACCGATATTTTGGATGTTTTTCGATACTTTTGGAGTTTTACCAATAATTTTGATGTTTTACAATACTTTTGGACTTCACCGATTTATTTCAATATTTTTCGATACTTTTGGACTGTTTTCGCGCTGTTGCAGAGTGCTTATTCCTATTAGTATATAGTCCTTTTTGGTTTTTTTTCTTTAATAACGGCTAGCAGCCATTTAGGCAGTAAGATGCGTTTTGAATCAAAGTTTTGAAAAAACTCTGTTACGGCTGAAGTGTGACACCGGTTCTTATGAAATTTGTTGTGGAACTATATTGAACCCTGAGGAAGAAAACTAAAGAAAAATTTATACATGAGCGGTGTCAAGTCTAATGTAAGTGAACTGATTTTCAAGAAATTCGGAATGGAGATAAACTGAACTTCGAGAAGGTTTCTTTTTTTATAGTGTACAGTGTCTCACTACCAAAAATTAAATAGTATATGGACATTTCGATGGTGTCGTACGGGACCGTCATACACATTTGATGTTAAAAAAAGGCAAAAAAAAAACGTATTTTTATTTTAACAAAAGGATTAACTTATAGCTCTTAACTAGGCCTATAATTGGTGCTAAGTTTAATTTTTTCGTTTTTAAGATAATTGCAAAAAAAAAAAAAGGCGGTCGTACGGGACATAAAAATAGAAGTGGTTTTCGCGGCCAACAATTCAAACTATGATTTCAGGGAAACCTGAGGCAATATTTCAATGTGTTTAATTTTAGAATGTTGTGCATTGATGTCTCTTAAAAACAATTTTAATTTTACCCTAAAATTATTTATACTTTTTTTTTAATTTAATTTTAATCAGGGTCGCACGGGACATTTTTTTTTACCATACAAATTTTAAATCTTTCATAAAACCAGGGTATCCCGGTGAACGTTGCTTCACCTTATCTTGTTAAGTTGACATGGCATCACCAATTTTTCCAAAGGATTTTATCTGTCCCTATCCATTTTACAGGTGTACCAAATCTGATAAAATATTAATTTTTTTAGGGGCATGGCAACGACCATTTTTCCAGTGAACATTATTTGGTCCGGCGCTCTGTACACATGTATGAAATCGAATTCATGTGCGTTAAATATTTTCAGAGATATGATGAAGTGATTTTTGTGGGGGCGTGATACTTTTATTTTCCCCAGTACATATTATTTGTGTTGGTGCTTTTTACATAAGTACCAAATTTCATCCATGTACGCTAAATAGTTTCAGAGATATGATGATTTAAATTTTTGGCTCACTGTGGACCATTCTGTGGAAATGCCGATATGTAAATCAATTTGGAGATGCACCAAGCTTTCTGCATCCAAAAAACGAAACTGCGAGTATTGAATTTTATCAAAACTCACTGTGATGGCTTTTTTATATACAAAACGGCATGGAAAAAGTGTATCTATCTTAAGGTGAATGGCTAAAATTTTGCCACCGGCGATGCTAGTATCTATAAATATAAATATAGATTTTCACTGCGTTTTAAGAAGGTAGAGATTTCTACATATGTGACGCGTCATGACAGTAAAGGACAAAAGATAAATTTGGGTCAAAATTTCACATGTTTTGTGTTTTTGACACCAAACGCTACCTACATATCTCAAGATCGACTAAGAAGTGAAATATTTTAAAATTCAAGCCACTAGATAGCATAAAATTCTATTTTCCAAAACCTAAACCTCTACCAAACTCTACCATTGCCAAACATTAACCTCAACTAGTCTGCTGTTAGTACAATAAAATTAGCTAAAATATCAATGAAAACAGGAACAAATTGCTGCGAACTTGAAACTTAGCACAGTTGTTTGTTGAACTAAACGTAGGGCCCAACAAAAGTTCGCTTAGTTGGTGTCATGTTATAAATTTTTAGTAAATCAAAAAATTGCGTATTATTTGTTATATATAGTCTTACGATATATCATTTTAATTTTCAGAAAGATCGGTCAAAATGGAGAGAAGAAAACGTAAAATTCGTGAAACAATGTCAGCAGATATGCCAACACAGTAAGAGATTCGGTTTGCTATTCTTTTTGGATTTCGACGTAAGCTCAAGCCTATGGAAATATTTAATGAATGCCAAATAGTATTTGAAGTAAATGCGCCATCCCTCGTGACTATTTCAAAGGGGTTCCGCAGATTCCAGACAGGTAATTTTTCTGTGGAGGACGAACCTCGAGAAGGCCGCCCAAAATTTTCGACTGATTATGAATGTGTAGCGCTGGTTAAGTCTAAAATTGACGAAGATCCAAGATTGACCCAGGAAATCATTGCTGAGGAACTGGGCTTGAATGCCATGGCTGTATCACGAATATTAAAAAATGATCTTGGATACACGAAGAAATCTGCACGATGGGTTTCTAGAATTATAAGTGATGTTCAAAAAGAGGCACTTGTGCGTTTTGCTAAGTATTTTCTTGAAAAATTCAAAAACGGAGAGTCTAACACTTTCAAAAAAATAGTAACAGGTGATGAGGCATGGTTTTAGAAGTACGACCATGAAACCAAACAACAATCCATGGTATGGAGTTCACATGTTAAAGTAATGCAAAAAAAAGTTAGCAACAAAAGTAATGATGTCAGTTTACTTCACCAGAGAGAAAGTTGTAGCTGCTGTTCCTTTGGAAAAAGGTCAGACGGTTACTGCTAAATGGTACAATATAATGAAACCTGTTTACCAGAAATTTTCCAAAATTTATTTGGAAAACGACAAAAAAAGGAGCTACGCCGCTACTTTCTACATAACGACAATGCACCAGCCCACACTGCTGAAAAAACGGCAAATTTTGTTGCGCTTACAGGCATCGAAGAAATTCGTCCAGCACCTTATTCCCCAGGTCTAGCGCCTTGTGACTTCTGGTTGTTTCCAAAAATAAAAAAAAATTTGAGAGGGAGAGTCTTCAACAGCAATGAGGAGATAATAAATGCGGTTAATGATGAAATTGCAAAACTGCAAAAAGCCGATTTTGAAGACTGTTTTTCAAGATGGATTTATCGACTTCAAAAATGTATCAAAATAAATGGCGATTACGTTGAAAAAATACAAATAGATGAAGAATAAAGTTATAAATTTAAATAATCAAATTTAAAAGTTTTTTCAATTCAACTAAGCGAACTTTTGTTACGCCCCTCTAGTATCTTTACAAAAAAAGTCCACAAATTACTTAAAAACTCTGCGTCGGACAAAAAAGATTCCAAGAAAGATTTGTAGCAAACGAAATTACGTACATTTTCGTTTTCTAACTTTCTTTTTAGCATAAAAATTTACAGATTTATGAAACTTTTAAGTAAGAGTAATTTTCAAAAATAGGCGTGTCCTCATAATTTAAATTTTCAAATCGAGTTTTAATTACAAAACGGCTATAAAATTTTTGGTTTCTTCACCGATCGAAAAAAATTAAAAAGCATTTCACTACAGTATACTTTTCGAATTCAAAGTTTTTAAAATAATAATAAAAAAATGCATGTAAATAACAAATAGTACGATAGTAAAATTTTAGAAAAATGTTTTCTTAAAATTACTGTTATTTTTCAATAGGTAAAAATTATAAAACATATAGATTGTGGTCAAAATTTGACCACAAATGTATTAAATATTTTAGATACTTTTTGGACACTTTTAGTACTTTTTTTTGCTATTATTATTAAAATAATTTTAACTTTGTGCACACCCAAATACCTTTTTAATGGTGTATAATTTAATGTCTTACTCTATTTCTAACATAGTAAAAAAAGATGGACAAGTTTTTGCCTTGCAAATTAATATATAGATATCGAAAATTTATTTTAAAAGGTGTAAGGATGAAGATGGCATTTAAAGTATGCCTGTATTAGTATTTAGTAATATTCCAAATTTGTAATTGTTTTTTTTGTGTTGTTTCGCTTACAGTAATATTTTCAATATTTATTTTAAGATATTCAATTTAAAATTTATACGAGTACTGTCAAGTAGACTACATTCTAGCCTATAAAACTCTTTTTCAACTTTTCTGATCGGTTAAAGATTAGAAAACGAAAAAAAGACATAAAAATATTTAATTTAAAAACTAGGTATACAAATAAAAAAAAAAATTAATTTTAAGCTTTAAACAAAAAAGTTATAGAAAAAGGGCACTCTTACAAAAATTACTTATCTCGGTAAATTTTTATAGAAAAATGAGCAGAGTTGCATAATTTTTGCCTGGAAACTCCCGTTATAGTCTAATAAACAACTGTACCAAGTTTCAAGTCCGCAACAATTTTTTCTTTTCTATATTTAATTTGACTGTACTATGTAGGTGCAGAGATATATAATTTTAAGCAAAGATTAATTTGATTTGGGAAAAGTTATTAATGTTTGGAAAAAGCTTAAATTGAATAGAAAAAAGATCAATTTGGTGTAAAAAAAATGTACAAAAATCTTTATCCATTCAAAAGTTATGATTTTTGCAAATGTTTTTTATTGAATCAGTCTAATGCAGTACACTTGAAACGAGCAACATTAGCAGCAGCCCCCATACAAGCATGAATAGAGAATAGAGATACAGCAAAATAGATAGCAAGATACTCTTAAGCAGCAGCAGAGTAGTAAGCTTGCAACTTCTCGGCTTGTCAGTTTTTTTTTTTGGTTTTGACACATAATCATTTTTGTTATTACTGTTATAGCTGGGAATTTAAAAAAAGAAGCAAAAAAAAAACAGAAAAAAAAAACCAAAATCCAAAAATTTTCAAATCGGTTCGCTGCTATAACACAGCCAAACAGACAGCCAGTTGATTCGATTCTCAAGTCATTTTCGACGTTCAGTTCAGATTTCACTCATTCGCGTTGCGCGTTGAAACCAAAACAATACGAAACTCTCTCAAAAAAAGAAAAAAAAAAAGCAAGGTTCGCCGACCAACATTTTGCTCCGCATTCGGGTAAATAGAAAAAAAAAAAATATATATATTGGTATGTACCATGAAAAAAAAAATGACTACAAAAAATATCTAACGAATCGTTTTCGAGAATCCAAACCAAAACAACGAAACTATTACCGAGTGAGTAACGAAACGGCGCGCGACATCGAATCGGCAAACAAAAACTGACGGACGGGGCAACGATTCGCTTTGTAAAGTGCAAAAAAAATTTCCTGCCGCAGTTTACGTTTCAGTCTGATTTGGAAATTAACTTGAAAAATGTAGTGATTTAGTGAATCTGAATGCATATATATATGTCGAAATACATACATGTATATATAAATTAATAGTATTGCTAAACAAACAACAAAAATAATAATAAAAGAACGCTGAATGATTAAAGAAAATACAACAAAAGAGAAACAGAACGTCGGTCACCAAACCATATTGAAATAGTATCTACAAGACACCAAAAGTAACTACGCGCTATGTGTGTTTGTTGGTTGTTAAAACTAAAAGTAAGATTATTTGCAATACAAATAAATAGTATGTATATGCACAATAACATATCATATGCTACATGCATATATAAATACAATTCATACAGCAATACGTACATACATGCATTCGTAGGTAGATATATGTTATTGCTATAAATACATATCGTAAGCTTAGTGGAGTATGTAGTCACTTAAATGCAAAATTTTAGTTAGAGTATATACATACATATGTACAACAGTATGTTCCTGAAAAGAAACCTAGAGATTTCTACCGTTATGACACTTTTTTTGGTCATTTCGGCTCGCTATCAAGTTGGGCATAATACTCATGGTGCTACCAAAAAAAAAGTTGACTGTAAATGCTAAAAGTTGGTTACATCTGGCTTTTCAGTTAATAAAAAGGGGTGGGCCAATTGCTTGTTACTTCTTAAAATTGTCAATAGACAATCAACATTTGATATTTCATTCAAATACATCGTGAAATATTGTAGTATCATTTTTTAACTCGCATATTTTACACCGAACTGAAGTTAAATCCAAAATATTGAAGAATCAAATTTTCGCTGTACACAGATTTCATTTTGACACTGAAGTTCACTGTCTTGTTTTATCAGTGGTGAATAAAATATTCTAACAAATACTTCAGTGTACTGTGATTAATACAAACAAATACTTCAGTGTACTGTGCTTTATACAAACAAATACTTTAGGTTTGTGTAAAATTTGTGAGTAGAAAATCTATAGTAGAATTTATGACAGGGGTTGAATAAGAAAATGTTATTACTGCAGAATTTTTTTTTTGTTTTTATTTGCAATTTTTAGCAAAATTTTTTTAATGTCTTATTCAAATGATTAATATTATATATTAATATTAAATAACAGATATCATGGCAATGGTTCAATTTAAAATTGAAAATTTATAGCGAAACTTTCTTCGAATGCATTTATAAAAATATGTTTAAAGTAGAGTTGCCGAGTACTTCTTGTGGTTGCTACATTTAATTGGTGAGGTTAGACAACTAAAATAACGGTTATAAGCGAAATAAAATGAGTATTTAGTCTCAGCGATTAACGCAAAACAAAGTAATATGAATTTGGGTGAAAATTATTATTACAATTTTTTACAATATTCTGAAGTTATTACTGCAAATTTGAAGTTATTACTGCAGAAATAGGGTATTACTACAGCTTATTTCAATGCCTGATTTATGATAAAGTAACACTTTGGTTGAGGAAGTTTTTGGACCAGGCTGCAAACCGGTTTTGCGCTGAACCAGTTTTTGAACCGAACCATCGCCTTTTTTGTGCCTTAAAGTAGAAAAGAAAACTTCGATAGCTGAGTCTTAAGTTTGCTACAGCAAAGAGAAAACGCGGAGAGCTTTTATTAAATAATTACACAGGCCCACAAAAAAAAAGGTATATGCCAGAGTGGAGACCCCCCTACCGCCATGTATTTTGGGGCGTTGAGCCCGAATATGACAGAAAAAAATCGATTTTATAGCCCATTTTCGCGCTACCGCCCCTATTTCCCCCCTTGTGGGCCAAAATTCCCCTTAGTATGAACATTCGAAAATGTGTGTATTCGTTAGGTATTCGGGTGCGCTGTAATCAAAGAGAATTTAAAAAAAAAATTTTCAGCCACAAAGTCACCCCCTAGCATCGTCTTACAACCGCCCAGAGGGGGTTGAAAGTTAATTTTTTATGAAAATTGAAAATGTTAGTAATTTTACGGTTTTTCAGTGTTTTCATAAAACTTGTTGTTCCAAGGTCATCATAAAATCACACAACAAACAATTTTCTGAAACGTCTTAACCCATTATATCCTGTTTTTATGGGTCTTTTTGACCCCTTTTTTCAAAAAACTGGGTTAAAATGGAATAATGTATTCTACAAAAATCTTCTACAGAAAATTTCACTAGGAGTCGAAAGAGACAAAAAAAGGGCCAAAAAGACCCATAAAACAGGATATAATGGGTTAAGCTGTTTCAGAAAATTGTTGCGTGATTTTATGATGACCTTGGAACAACAAGTTTTATGAAAAGACTGAAAAACCATACAATTAACCAACATTTTTGATTCTCATTAAAAATTAACTTTTAACCCCCTCTGGGCGGTTCGAATGTGGGGGCTCTAGCGCGAAAATGGACTATCAGATCGATTTTTTATTGTCACATTCGGGCTCAGCGTCCCAAAATACATGGGGGTAGGGGGTCTCCACTCTGGCACATACACTTTTTATACCCTACACCCAGGGTATATTCACTTTGTCCTTCCGTTTGTAACGCAGAGCATGGCAGATATAGAAAAGTAAATATATTCTTGATCAGCGTCACCTCCTGAGTCGATATAGCCATGTCCGTCTGGCTGGGTGGCTAGCTGTGTGTGAAAATAAATTTTTTGGGAAAACTAAGCAAGATAATTCAATGAAATTTGGTGCAAAGCCTCTGTCGTCAAAGTTAGCTCGGGGGATTGAAAATGAGCGAAATCGGTCAACGGACACGCCTACCGCCCGCACAAAAAATATATTCAAAATGCAACTTTTGGAGTATTTTTTCACGATAATGACACCAAAATACACATAAATACTACGAATTGTAAGCGCAAGCTTTGAGAAAAAACTGGGCGAATTTGGACAAGAGGGCGTGGCACCTCTCATATAAGCAAAAGCTTCAAAACGCTATACTGAAAGCGTTTTTTGAGATAATCGAACTGAATTTTACTCAGACACTAAGAATTATAAATACAAGCTTTAAGCTAAAACTGGGTTAAATCGAACAAGAGGGCGTGGCATCTCCCATATAAGCAAAAGTTTTGAAAACATTTTTTGAGATAATCCACCTAAATTTTACTCAAATACTAAAAACTATAAATTCAAACCCTGAGAAAAAACTGGGTGAATTCAGACAAGGGGGCGTGGCACCTCCCATGTAAGCAAAATTTTCAAAATACTGCTGTGTAGGGTCCCAGTGTGCCAGACGGTTCAAATCTCCGCTTTTTTATCCGTTACGGATCCGTTACTGATCCGTTGGCGGGAGAGATTCCTAAGAAAAATTCGAATCGTTTTTTTTTTGGAATTTCTCCCGCAAACGGATCAGTAACGGATCCGTAACGGGTAAAAAAGCGAAGATATGAACCGTCTTGCACACTGGGGTATTTAATGTTTGGCCAGGCCAAAAGCAACACCCTTACTAGTTTTTTTTGTGTTATTTAGTATTATAATTCGTGTGTTTTGGCTGCCATTGATTTAGACCCCAGATATCAGATTATGCTGAAAGATTTAGAAAAAAATTGGCAATAAAGCATTTTCTAAATGTGTTTACTTTAAAGTCAAAATTCTTATAAAAAGAGCACTAAAGGAGTCTCCAATATCAAAAGATAGCTCCGATGATCAATTCGAGTCTATACTTCAGCAATTGGATAAAAAATCAACGAAGTTTCGACAACATAAAACGCCTCAAGTTGATATTTTAAAGTTTTTGCAAAATTATTCAGATAGAGAAACAAAAGACAGTGCTGAATTTGTGCATGATGCTCCTTCGACCCAAGAAAGAGAATTTTCAACTTTAAAATTTATTCTATCCGATGTAGGAGCTAGTTTTGGTGAAGACTTGTTAAAATAAGTTTTTCATTTAAATTTGGATTCATTTTAATAACAATAGTTACATATATACAGTTGCTCACAAAAGTATTCGGAACATGAAATTTTTTTAAATAATAATAAAACTTTTTAATTACGAACTAATTTTTTTTGAATCACTCCTAATAATTATAATTCGGTAAGTATCTTGTTTTAGTTATTAAAATAAACTTTCCTAAAATATAACTTAAAAATGTAAAAAAGAGCTTATAAGCAAAATCCTACTTCAACTCAATACACAAAAGTATTCGGAATTTCAAAAAATATGGCAATATCTTCAACACGAAATCAATGAATAATCCAGAAGTATTGGCGACACTCTTAAAACTCAACTTACAGTTATTTTGGGGTAGCTCAGTAATGTTTTGTCAGTTTTTTTTTCTAAGCGAAAGACTTCGTTTTTTAGAAAAGTAAGATGCGAAGAAAATCAGAAGAAACCACTTTTGAATAAAAAAATAATGACGCGTGAGGACGGAAAAACTCTGTAAGAGATTGCAAGATGCGTTGGAAGAAGTATTTAAACTGTCCACAGCATTATAGAAAGAAAAAAGTTCCATAATTCCCAACATTTTGGTAGATTATCGAAACTAGGCATTCGAGACAGGTCGGATATCATACGAAAAACTAAATATCAATATCACGTATTTCAGCAGTGCACTTTAATAGAAATCTCACCTAATATAATGGAGTAAACATAAGTGATGAAACTGATCGCAGGACACTCAGAATTGCTAGTTATAATGGACGAACTCAACGTCTCCTCAAATCTTTTATAAGTAAGGCCAACTACAAAAAGCGCTTAGAGTTTGCATAAAGCACTTAAATTGCAACGAATGGTTTAGGTCCAGCGTTATTTTAAAAGATTAGACAAAATATTATATAATTATTTCTTTATTATATATGTAAGCGCTTCTTGCTGATGGCCTTACTTATAAATGGTTTGAGACGTTGAGTTCTTCCATTATAACTAGCATGATGAGTTCGATTTGAACGAAAGCTGCGATTGGTGCAGAAATTTATCATTTAAACTAATTTTTTTGTATAGCGTGCGCAACAACCTCATGCCCGATCCCTGCAATTTTTTGCAAGGCTAATGGTTGACACTATTTATATTTATGTACTAAGTTTTATAGCATGAGCTGTTATTCCCACAGAGATATAGCATTTAAAGTAATTTTTTTGTATGATGGATGCAATATCCTCTTGCGCAAACCACTCCACTTTCTGCACATTAATTGGCTATACACATACCAAGTTTTATAACAAAATCTGCTATACCTGCAGAGATATAGCATTTTTAGCCTTTTTTTCTTGTATGGTGGCTACAACTAAACCCCTCCTTAGCATAGCTATAAACCACCTGCAGTTCAAAACAAATACATAGTGCGAAAATGGTTACGATCGGTTAAGCGGTTTCAAAGTTATAAGGGGACAAACACACGCACACTGCATTTTTATATATGAAGCAATCCACGCCAAGTGTAACAGCTCTCCGATTTCGCTCAAATTTGGTCCTAAATAGTACCATTTGTTGTTAAAATACAGGGTGTTGTAGTTGGCGTTTTTAGTCATTTTCATGAAAAGGGTGTTTCTTTCAAAAATTTATAACTTACACTAAAGTTTGTAAATTGATAAGTTACTGGTCCCATTCATTTTGAAGTGTTCTTTTTATAAAAAAATATTTCTTTTTTTTCACCAAAATTTTTTACACTTAAAAATACTTTAACGAAACATCTGGCAACATCTCGTTGATTCCCTCGGCTAATAATTTCTTGACAAAACTTGGCATCACTATTTTTGTTGACATCTCGAACTTTCAAGTACTTTCGTGAAATTTCCATTTATTTGTGCTTATCTTTTCGTCACATTATGCTTTAATTTAAAGTACATTTAAAAAAAATCTAAGGGGGGTTTTTTTAAAAAAAAATTCAAAAGTATTTTTAAGTGTACAAAATTTTGGTGAAAAATATTTTTTAATAAAAAGAACACTTCAAAATGAATGGGACCAGTAAATTATCAATTTACAAACTTTAGTCTAAGGTATAAATTTTTGAATAAACACCCTTTTCATGAAAATGACTAAAAACGCCAACTTCAACACCCTGTATTTTAACAACAAATGGAACTAGGACCAAATCCTCCCGGATTATTCTTCTTGCACACCGGATCTACCATATTGCCAAATTTGAGAAAAATCGGACAAAAATAATTTTGAGCTGGTACACTTGGCATGATAAGTACATCTTTTATATAAGGTGTTCAAAGAAGAATGCCTTCATTCATTCTTTTTTTTTACTTTATTTACTTATATGAATGTATGTATGCAAACAAAACTTTTAAAAAAATTAAAATAAAATTACTGATTTTACAATTGAGGAGTGGCCGTACCAAATGGCCTAAGTACCATTTCGATGCAAAAGTAATGTTATACTTTTTATGTGCCTAATAGTCTGTTATTTGACTGTTATAATTTTTTCAACATAATGACATCAATTTCACACTATCAAGAAAATTTTTAGTGAAAACAGAGAATAATTTTATTAATTTCTAACAAAATGCCACCCGTTTCATATTATGACACTACTTTTGACTCGAAATGTTACTTAGGCCCTTTGGTACGGCCAATCCTCAATTACAATTTTTATCAGGTTAGAAAATGTTTAAAAATACATATCGATACATCCAACGTTGGTAACTTCTTTTTTGGGACAATGTTTTTCGAAATCTGCGCATTACGCTCCATTTTCTGTCAAGTTTTGGTACCTTTAGCTTTAACTTTGAAGGGCTGGGAGCCATTTTTGAAGTTAAGTATACTTAATAAAGGTTTTCATACAAAAAAAAAGTACAAAAATTATCAAAACTAAAAACTACGATTTTCGAGTTACCAATACGTTGGACATACCAATATGGGCAAATCTGAAAAAAGGTCAACCAAGAGAAAAATTATAAAGTTGCCATAACAGCGCATTTTGCCATTAGGTCAGTGGGATCGCCCTTAAATAACTACGAGTTTTTAATATGCTTTCTAAGGGTTCATTTCTTATTCCGAGTTCCTTAAAAATTGGTGCAACGGCTTAGCCGCGGCAATGCATTTTGCCTTAAGAGTCGTGGCACTGGCTACTACATAACAAAGCGTCTTTAATAAGGTTGCATTCCAAATTTCATAAAAATCGATCCAGTAGTTGAGCTGCAACAGCGTATTTTCACCGTAAGATGCGGTGCCAAAAAAAAATTGTACTTTTGTGTGCACTGCACTTCTTTACAACCTTGTCCACAAATAAATATAGCGAAAATAATGTGTTTAAGTTAGTTGAAAAGAAGCTGCATCAATTTTCTATATAATAAAAATTGTTCGCAACGTAACACACAAAAGTTAAATTGTTGTAAGAACTAATTACTCTTTGATTCCTTCAAAAGCAGTTTCGATATGCTCAAATATTGTACTTTCTTTGGAGGATTTTGCTTTTTTGTTTATCCTGGAAAATTTGCTTAAAATTTTGAAAATGTACATTGATCTCCACAACGACTTCTGTTTTTTCTAACGTTCGAACAGTACTTTATGCGCGATTATATTGTAACTGATACAATACAAGCCAGGAAACGTATTTAAATGCCTTTTGAAATTACTCTCAAATGGTAACATACCACTGCAGAAAAATAAAGAATTTAACATTCAGAGCTCCTTCAGGATAAAAAAATATGCGTACGAATGTAACGTTCGCAACGCAGGATTAGCCCATATATTGTATGTATTTAAACGAAACTTTGGATTTTCTATTTTTTTGATTTTATTTAGGGGAAAGTGAGGGATCGTGAGCCACATTTTTATTTTGCTCGATATCTTTAACAAATATCGTTAATGTATTCGGATAGATAAGATCACCCTAAACGCTCTACTTTTTCAATTCGATTCCAACTTTCTGAGTTATAAGACATTTAAATAAGGGTATCAATAACCTCCTCTCCGCACCGAAAAATCAGAGAGTTTATAATTTATTATTTTATGTCAGTAACATATTTCATTACAAAAATTTCAAGCCCTTGCAGAACAAAGTCGGATGATAAATGGCGGCTATATTTTAGAGAGGTGGTGCCTTCGTGAGATATCGGATATAAAAGGTCGAGAAAATCAGTTTTTTGGTCTTCCAATAGTAGGTATGAACTTTTGTTTTAGTCAAACCGTGAGAAGTTGTGCCTTCGAGAGAGATCGGGTTCTAAAGGTCAAGAAAATACCTTTAAATAGGATATAAATTGTACGAAAACAACTAATGCAACTTTTCTTTATGAAATTTTCTGAGCTTAAAAATCGTGGATCAAATTAGGGAAAAAATTTTGCTAAAAACTGATTTCCTCGATCTTTTACTCCCGATATCTTACTTCCCAAGATCTATTTCAGCTAAGGCTTATCCGAACAATGCAAAATCGGCACTAAGTGTGTTATCTTTGGCCTGAATAGAACTAAATAGCCTATAGTTTCACAAATTGAATATACCCTGCGAGTAGGGTATAAAAATATAAAATGAATGAACCTTCGGCTTCGGCTTCGGTTATAAAAAAAATTAAAAAAAGGCCAAAGCCCCTTCCTTGGTGATAAAGCGGCTTCGATAATTACTAATTGTTGCTGTGGACCCATTTAAATAAATTTATAGTGTAAATTTTGATGTTTTCACTATTTTTTAATAATTTATTTCTGTTATTTCTATCAGCATATCAATCAATTTCCATTATAAAATTTTTTTCCGCTATTGCTTTATTTCCTCTTCGGTGTACAAAGCAACACTAAATATTGAGAGTATTTTGAACATGTAAACACAAACTCGGTCTGAAATATTAGTGGTATTCACGAAATAGGGCAGCTGGCAGGGCAGATGAGCTAAATAGCATAGTGTAAGCCAAGTTAGTGAATGACTGTGTAGCATCTTTGCTAAAGAGCTACGAAATCAGCTGGTTTTTGTTTACTTTTGAAAAATAAAAAATTTTTGTGTCAAAATGAATCAAAATTTATGAAAATACGTACCACGGAAGAATTAAAAAGTCCATTAGCTGTCCAACAGAATATTAGTGGCTTTTCAGCTTTACGCTTTTCCTTTTGCCGGTCCATTTTATTTTAGTTTGGAAAAAAAAAATTTAATTTTATTTAAACAAAAGTGTCAACATAATTCTGACACGTTTTGCTGTAGTAGAAAAGCTATTCAAATTTACTCAATTGTTTTGTGTAGCAAAAGAGCTAACTTGTAGCTGAATTTCTTAAATGTATTTTGTTGTTGTTTAGAGCAGTTTTTATCTTTTACCCTTTTGCCACACTAGCTGCCCTACTTCGTGAATACCGTTATTGATGACCAGGGGCCTTACTCTGTAATGCGATGCGATAGGAAATGCGTTGCGAAAGCTAGATTCGATGCGAAAAATAATTGCCACTCTGTAAATTTTTCGCATTGGGAGTAGCGTTGCCAACTATGTCTCACTAAAAACGCTACTCCCAATGCGAAAGATTTACAGAGTGACAATTATTTTTCGCATCGAATCTAGCTTTCGCAACGCATTTCCTATCGCATCGCATTACAGAGTAAGGCCCCAGTTTGATGGATAGACTTATCGTGTAAAAAGCCTAATTCGTTTTTCCATCGTGCTTAGCAGTGGCCGACGAAATTTAATTGATTAATTTTTTTATTACATAATCATAAATTTGTTATAACCTAAAGATAACTTAAAACTAATTTTAAAATATAAAGTTAAAAAGTTTCAATAAATTAAAATGGAATGAAGAAACCTTGTTGGGGCATTTTTTTCCTGCAATTTACTTTATGGAACTTCATAGCCAACGAATATTTCTGATCCTGTTGGTCATCAGCATCGTTCCATCACAGCCACTTAGTAGCAGTTCACGTGCCGGCTATCCTCAGTCAACATCGGCAGCAGCAACTTTATACCGCAAACATTTAACGAAAGGGTATTTCTTTCAAATCTTTCAAATATTCAAAAAAAAAAATCTAGTAGCTTTTTGAAATTGTCATAACCCCGTCAATAGTGAACCAAATCATGATATTTTTTTTTTTAAAAGTTTTATTTTTTTAAAGAAATTTTTTAATTAATTTTTTTTAAATAATTTTTTTATTAAATTTTCAACTTATAAAACTAAATTGCTATTTTTATCATACTTTTTATGTACTCTTCGATTTTTTACAAAATATTTCTAAAAAAACTAATGAATTTGACAAATTTTTTTTTTTTTAGTTTTTTAAGAGGTTAAAAACGTTAACCGACCTCAACTAACTTTACCTCTCCAAAACTTTACCTTATCAAAATTTTGTATGGCAGCCCCCTTAAAGGGTGGAAAAAGGGAGTAGTATGTTTGAGAAAAATATTAGAGAGGAAAAATTAATGGGGTCGGTGAACATTTTTACCCTCTTCCGGCAACGAAGAATATTTTAGTACTCGTTCACTCACTTTTTGTTAGTTAAAAAATTAAAAAAAAAAAATATATACCATTGTTTGCCCATTCCAACAATAGTCTTAAAATTTTTGAAATTCATTAAAGATTTTTTAGACATTTTTTTGAAAAAATCGAAGAGTATAATCATTGATAAAAATAGCAATTTTATTTGAAAAGTTGAAAACTTAATAAATAACAAAAAAAAAAAAAAAAATGTGTTTAGATTCCCACAACACTTTTTAGGAATTTTTGGGTACTTCTTTCAACTTATATACTATATCTTTTGAACAAGGTAAGTTATTTGCACAAATTAAATAAAATTTGTTTTTTGCGAATACTTTGTGCTATATTCTGCGATAAAGGTAATTTATTTAACCCCTTACCAGTTCTGTACAGCAGCACCTTTAACTTCAAATTTTGGTTATTTTTTGATATATCTGATCTTTCAAGAAATAATTTTTTTTTTCTTATTTTACTCTAGCGATTTTTTTTTTAATTTTTAAGGTATTAATTTATCTTTTAAATAATTCCAACAACTAAGCTATGCGTATAAATTAATCAAAATCAATTATATTAACGGCGAAACAGCACAATGGAGGTTATGCATATTCCAAATCTGGTCTCAGAAGTGCTTTATCCTGTACGATTTTTGATATATCGTTACCTAAAAGCACAAAAACACCGTTTATGCTTTACCGTGGCATCTCGGTTTTACCGTAACACTGAAAAATAGAAAATTTGATTTAAAATGTCAGGAAACTAAGTTCCAGATGATTTTTGATTTTTTTTTTTTTTTGCTTTTATTATTATTTTTCATTTAATATACATAAACAGTAAACACCGCTTAATTGACTCGATGAAAAATGTAAACTTTTCGGTTCAATTAACCGGGAATCAATTAAGCGGGGCCCGTTTAATTGATCCGACTGATCAATTAAAAGAATCCCGGATAATTGATCGAGTGAGTCAATTAAGCATAGAAAAAAATTAGCATTAATTTAATGCTTTTTTTATGTGTTTAAAGCATTAAGAATTTCTTTAACTCATAAGCTCCGTAAGAAGAAAACGAATACAAAAGTATGTAAGTATGTATATTGTACATTAAAAAGTGCATTAGGTACATAAAGGAAACTTTATATGGGAATCGATAGCTTAGGATATGTTTTACGAGTCCAACAGTCTGCCGTGCTGAATCGGATGCCTAAGCACATGACCGGCATGAAAAGGTTGCGAAAATCAATTTTTTTGCAAATATCTCGCTAACGGTTACTTCTATAGAAAAATGTTAGGACAATTTTGTAATTGTGTGCATATAAAAAGCTATTCAATGTCAAATTTTTAAATTTTTTATAATTTCCAGTGGCATTAGAAATAAAAAAAGCAACAGACGTGACTTTGACTATTTAAAACCTTTAAGGCCATCACCTCTTTAGACATAGTATGTAAAGCACAATCCACTTTCGTCGGCGTTAAAAATATCAGCTTAATCAAAACCCTTTAATAATCCGGGAAGAACTAAGTTATTGAAATCATTTGCAACTTTTGCGTTTTCTGGGAATTTTTCTTCTTCTAGGATTAAAATCTTTACTGAGCATTATTGAAAGCTGTTCAGATTTTTCCATCAGTAAAGTTTTTGTTATTTTTAATATTCTTGATCTTTTAAAAGGGGTATTTTACATGTATTTTTCATTTGGAAACCATTTTCTTCCTATCAATTAACCGGGGAAATCAATTAAGCGGGAATCAATTAACAGGGGATTTGGGCGCTTTTTTCAATAAGGACAGTTACACTAGGCTTTTTTTAGTTCAATTATCCGGGGAAGTCAATTAAAAGGGGGTCAATTAAGCGGGGTCTACTGTATTTTACTATCTGTTAAAACCCGA
Organism: Calliopum simillimum; assembly: GCA_951812925.1. NCBI lineage: Eukaryota > Metazoa > Arthropoda > Insecta > Diptera > Lauxaniidae > Calliopum > Calliopum simillimum. The sequence goes on along the minus strand of OX638373.1, from coordinate 14,420,969 downwards.
GCTACGCCGGGTAATGTTTAATTTCTGCCTTAGGGTTATTCGTAGACAAACAAAAACAATAAATTGCTTTATATCACTTATACCCTTTTCACACTGGCATCGAAAACGGCTCGTTTTCGCGTCATTGGTTTTGAAAACGAGATAATTAAAAATTGCATTCACACTGGTACTTCTCGTTTTTGATGACAGCTGAACAGCTGATGTCAGCTTTACATTACAAAAACAATCTGAAAATTGTGAAAACAGCTAGTAAAAAAATCACAAAAAAATGATATTTTAGCTAAAGTTTTAGTTGCTTTATAGTACAGTCATTTGGTAGTTTTACCTGGAAAGTTTTGCGGGATTTCTGCAAATGAGTTATTTTATAGATTTCGATGTGCTCTTTCAGAATTTCAACTTTGCTACCTCGTATCGTGTTCGCTCGAGCCGCCATATTGGAAAAATGGCGTCCAAAATCAGTTTTTTACAAATATCTCTTCAACGGTTTTATTTAGAGAAAAATTTTTCAGGACAATGTTGTAGCTTATAAAATTTTCTATAAAAATGACCTTAGAATTGTTTTCGTACGACTTATAACTCAGGAGATATCTTTATTCAAAATATTAGAAAAATTAGTAAATTGTGAATGCCACTTATGAGTAGGCACAGTGATGTGTCAAGCTTATAATTACGATAACTTATGAACGGTGAGTTGCACGTTTAAAATAAAAACACTTGTTTATAGGAAATAACTTGCGCTACAAGATACATATCATTTTTTTTTCATATCACCTATAGTTAAGGAGATATTTTTCCCACAAACATAAAATTTTGAAAAAAAAAGTTTTTTCAAAATGGCTCCTAAACGGTTCATTGTAGAAAAAAAATTGTCCATGCATTTTGTAGAACGTTGAATTCCCTATAAGAGTCTCTTCGAGCTGTTTTTTTGTCAGACTTACCCTTCATGAGATATAGCGTCTTGAAAATCATTCAAAATTGAATATTGTTCTATGCGCCCTACTATGTTCAATTTTGAATGATTTTCAAGTCGCGATATCTCATGTAGGGTAAATCTGACGAAAAAAAAGCTCGAAGAGACTCTTATAGGAAATTGAACGTTCTACAAAATGCATCGACAATTTTTTTTCTAGGACGAACCGTTTAGGAGCCATTTTGAAAAAACGTTTTTTTTTCAAAACTTTAGGTTTGTGGGAAAAATATCTCCTTAACTATAGGTGATATGAAAAAAAATGATATGTATCTTGTAGCGCAAGTTATTCCCTATAAATAAATATTTTTATTTTAAATGTGCGACTCACCGTTCATAAGTTATCGTAATTATAAGCTTGACACATCACTGAGCCTACTCATAAGTGGCATTCACAATTTACTAATTTTTCTAAAATTTTGAATAAAGATATCTCCTGAGTTATGAGTCGTACGAAAACAATTCAAGAGTAATTTTTATAGAAAATTTTATAAGCTACAACATTGTCCCAAAAAAATTTTCTCTAAATATAACCGTTAAAGAGATATTTGTAAAAAACTGATTTTGGACGCCATTTTTCCAATATAGCGGCTCGAGCGAACACGATACGAGGTAGCAAAGTTGAAATTCTGAAAGAGCACATCGAAATCTATAAAATAACTCATTTGCAGAAATCCCGCAAAACTTTCCAGGTAACATCATTTTTTTCTCCCAAATGATTGTACTATTATTTATTATATTATTATTTATTTATTTCAATTTCGCTTTAATTTTTTTTTTTTAATTGAAATAAATAATGTCATTTGTGACATGTGAAAATTCACAGTTTACTACATTCATTCACAATTTACTACATTTATTCACAATTGCACCTGTTTTCAATGACAGTTTGGCTCGTTTTTGTAGAAAACAGCTTCTGAGATGTTTTCGTTTGACATTTAATTTGTATGGAAAACCAGCCGTTTTTGGCTGGTTTTAGCCTCAAAATCGAATGATATGGAAAACGAGCCGTTTTCGATGCCAGTGTGAAAAGGGTATTATTCCGCTAAAATGAATGATAAAAATGCGTTTTTTAAGCCAGAAACCACTATAAAAGCTAATGACGCTTTTCAGCTCAAAGTTTTCCAAATTTGCATTTAGACTCAAAGATTTTTATAAAAATTTACAGAGCTGTTCTAAGTGCTCAGTATTGGGACCTCTCATTATTAGTTTTGCGTAAATTTTTTTTTTTTTGCAAGTTATGGGCATGAAACTGCAGAGTGTCAAAGTAGCGTTTTTGTCGGAAAAGATGCATTTTTTTTTCTAAGTTCCGCTATTTTGTCAAACATGTTTTGAAAAATCTTAAAAATTAATATTCGAAAAAAAAAATTTTTTTTTTCTTAAAATTATTTTATGGAAATCGTTTGAAAGGTAAACGAAAAACATTCGTTTTTCAAGAAATTAGTTTATTTATTTCCATAAAATTATCACATCAAAAATATCGGTAAAAGTCCAAGTGTATCGAAAAACATCCAAAATATGGGATAAGGTTCAAAAATATCGAAATACATCAAACGTATCAAAAAATATTGAAAAAGCATCTAAATATCGGCAATGGCCTAAAAATGTCGAAAAAGTCCTTAAATAGGTTAAAGTCCAAAAGTATCGAAATACATCGAAAAAATCTTTGCAAGTCAAAAATATCGAAATACATCAAGCGTATCGAAAAATATTGAAAAAGCATCTAAATATCGGCAATGGCCTAAAAATGTCGAAAAAGTCCTTAAATAGGTTAAAGTCCAAAAGTATCGAAATACATCGAAAAAATCTTTGCAAGTCTAAATATATCGAAAAACATCCAATATATGAAAACAAGTCCAAAGTTTCGAAAAACATCGAAGAGATCAGTAAAAGAACATCCAATAAATCGGAAAAAGTCCGAAAGTATCAAAAAATATTGAAAAACATATCCAAATAAGTTGAAAAACATCCTTAATATTGGTAAAAATCCAAAAGCATTGAAAAATATTGAAAACGTCTAAAACATCGGTAAGAGTCCAAAAATGTCAAAAAATATTGAGTTGTCATCACTGATAAACTCAGTATAATACTTAATAACATCAAATTCTATATTCGTTCTTCTTCTTCAAAAATGAAAGAGAAGGAAAAGACAACATCACTTAACTCATGAAGCAGATGCAAACGATAACCGCCTAAAGCCGAGATTTTGCATAAAATGGCTTTGTTTTTATTTAATTACGATCTCAAAAATACTCGGAATAAATCGTACGATTTCCCAAATTTTTCACCTTGCGTCAAGTTATAGAAATAAAATAATTTCTGATACTTAACATTTGCTGATACATTTTTAGCTTAAATACTCACAAAAAACGTATTTTCCAAATTTCACTCCACTCTAAAACTTTAAAATCACCTCTTGGATAAAACTTGCTGTCCCAAGGTCAAAGCAAAATCACATAAGACAAGAAACTCTTTAAACTTAAGAGTTATGCGTAAAAAAACTGGAATAAAACAGCAATGTGTGAAGTCTTCATCGGTTTTGATGATTTTATGGCTTTCAGGACGACTTTTCGCCTTTTTATACCCTACACCCAGGTTAGGTATATTCACTTTGTCCTTTCGTCTATAACGCAGAGAAGGAGGCGTGGCAGGTAAAGAAAAGTATATAATACATAAATATATACATATATGGGACGTTTCACGTGAACTATGCCACCTCGCTGCCCAAAATCTGGTGCGTCTAAATAGGTCATATGGTAGCTAATTTTTTCGAATGCCGAGTGCTGTTTTTGAAAAAAACAATATGGCGGAATAATATGGCGACAAGAAAGATGGGTAGTTGGAAAAAATCATCAAGTTGATTCATTTATCACGATATATCTCACAAACGACACAAGATAATTTGGTGAAATTTTGCAACTCGAGGTCTAGTGAAACTATCTTGGAATGAGCGAAAAGTGGGCGGGATTAAGTTAGTGACACGCCCACTTTTTAACATTTTGTGAATTGAATTCAATATGTCTCGAGAGCGGTTTCAACGATTTTGAAAAAAAGCTAGGATCACTTATTCGCAGAGATCAGTATTAATTTGGAGAGTGTCAAAAAATTATATAGTCTCCCATATGGGCGTGGCACCGCCTACAAAACTTTGATACGTTATAATAACAGAATTAATGAAGTAATTTGTCTGAAATTTCGTACAGGGAGCCTACTACATATGAAGTACTTCTGTGGGTGGTACCTCTCATACAAGTGAAATACGTTACATGGTATAACTCAAAAACTATATAAAATATTTTGATTCAATTTCGTTGGAAGGTGTGAATTATAAGTATGTACCTTGAAATGGATGAAAAGTAGAAAGCATTAAATGAGTGCCACCCCCTCTTTTTAAAAATTGAAAATTTTAACTCAATAATGATCAATGCACTGTTCATCCGGTAGTTATTTTCATATCCGCTCTCAGCTTTGCCCAGGATCAACGGTGGGGCGTGGCGGAATTTGATCCCATTGTGTGTTTTTTTTTCAATTTTTTTTTTTGTAAATTTTTTTCTGATTTTTTAAATTATTTTTTTTTACCATAACTATTGAAATTATTTGATTAAATATATTGAATGGTATTTATGTCTTATTCTTTTTCCGAGTATTGAAGAACTTGAAACTTTGTCCAGACTTCGAAAGTATCAAAAATTAGTCTGGACTGAATACTCGGTAGTGAACAAGCTATATCTACCATTCAATATAGTTAATCCAATAATTTCAATAATTATGGTAAAAAAAAAATAATTTAAAAAAATTAGAAAAAAATTTACAAAAAAATAAATAAAAAAAACACACAATGAGATCAAATTCCGCCACGCCCCACCGTTGATGCCGGGTAAAGCTGAGAGCGGATATGAAAATAATTACCGGATGAACAGTGCATTGATCATTATTGAGTTAAAATTTTCAATTGTTAAAAAGTGGGGGTGGCATTTATTAATGCTTTCTACTTTTCATCCATTTCAAGGTACCTATAATTCACACCTTCCAACGAAATTGAATCAAAATATTTTATATAGTTTTTGAGTTATACCATATAACGTATTTCACTTGTATGGGAGGTACCACGCCCACTGGTGATATTTCGCCCATTTTTTGCTCAGAAGTACTTAATATGTAGTAGGCTCCCTGTACTAAATGTCAGACAAATTACTTCATTGATTCTGTTATTATAACGTATCAAAGTTTTGTAGGCAGTGCCATGCCCATATGCGAGACTATATGATTTTTTGACACTCCACAAATTAATACTGATCCCTACGAATAAGTGATCCTAGCTTTTTATCAAAATCGTTGAAACCGCTTTCGAGATATAATGAATTCAATTCACAAAATGTTAAAAAGGGAGCGTGTCACTTGCTTAATCCCGCCCACTTTTCGCTCATTCCAAGATAGTTTCACTAGACCTCGAGTTGCAAAATTTCACCAAATAATCTTGTGTCGTTTGTGAGATATATCGTGATAAATGAATCAACTTGATGATTTTTTCCAACTACCAATCTTTCTTGTTGCCATATTGTTCCGCCATATTGTTTTTTTTTTCAAACACAGCATATGACCTATTTAGGCGCACCAGATTGTGGGCAGCGAGGTAGCATAGTTGACGTGAAACGTCCCACATATATAAAGTATACATTATATTTTTGATCAGCGTCACCATCTGAGTCGATATAGTCATGTCCGCCTGTGGGACAGACTGGCTGGCTGACAGAATGTGGAAATATTTTTCACGGGAAAGCTAACTACGATAATTCGATGAAAATTGGTACAGTGGCTTTGCCGTAAACGTTAGCTCGAGGAATTGAAAATGAACGAAAGCGGTAGACGAACACGCCTGCCGCCCATATAAAAAATATATTCGAAATGCAACACTTGGAGTTTTTTCACGATAATGCAACCAAAATACACATGAATACTAGGACCGGTAAGTTTAAGCTCTGAGAAAACTAAGCAAATTCGCACTAGAGGGCGTGGTACCTCCCATATAAACAAAAGTTTCAAAATGTTATATTAAACACTCAAAACAGTAAATGAAAGCTCTAAAAAAAAAACCAAGCAACCTCGAACAAATGGGCGTGGCACCTCCCATATAACAATAAGTTACAAAATGTTGTACAGAAAGGGTGTTCTGAGGGATATCCCAGCCAAATTTTACTGAAACACGAAAAACATTATTTGCAAGCTCGGAGAAATAACTGGGCGAAGGCGGACAAGAGGTCGTGGCGCCTCCAATATGAGCAAACGTTTCAAAATGCTATGCTGAATGCGTTTTTTGAGTTAAACCAACCAAATTCCACTCAGACGCTAAGAACAGTAAATGCAAGCTCTAAACAAATACTAGGTAAAGAAGGAGAAGAGGGCGTGGCATATCCCATGCAAGCAAAAGTTTGAAAATGCTGTACTGAAAACGTTTTTCAAGATAATGAAACCTAATTTCGCACAAATACTTAGAATAGTTAGTTCAATATCTGAACAAAAACTAAGTGAATGGATGTTCCCGTACAAGCAAAATTTTCTTAACACTGCAGTGTAGGATATATGTATTATTTTTTGTCCAGTCCAAAGGTAACACCCTTACTAGTTAAAATTCAGTGATTAGTAGTGAGATTTTATAAAAATAAATTATACTTACTAGCTTTTACCCGCGACTTCGTCTGCGCAGTATTAGTACATCGAATAGCCTATGTTTTAATTTTCATCAGCTTTAATCAATCTTCATACTATTTAAGTAATTACAAAAATTTTAAGTGAAAAGGTACTATCTACATACATATTTATATACATATCAAAATGTGAGTAAATGGGTGAGATGCATTTATTTAACCCCTTGAGACCGATGGGGTCACATAGGACCCCAAGTATTTTTTGATACATCACTGTTTTAATTAAAATTAGTATCAAGAAGTGCTCGAATGCTATTGACATGCTCTAGAGAGTTGTTCAGTATAGTCTAGACTTCAATTTTGTGTTAATTGTTTGGCAAAATACGGAACGGTTTTATAGCTTTGACCAAAAATGGTACAGTTTTTGCAATTTTTGTGATTTTGTGGCCCAAAACCCAATTTTTTCGGGTTAGTTTCTGGAACGCTTCCCTTCTTTTAGTCTACATCTACAACTTCGTTAAAGATCGGAAACCAAAATCTCAAAGGGTTTACGACTTATAGCCGTGGCAACTTTGAAAAAGCAGTTTTGAAGCAATTTTTATAGTACTATAAAATTCGACCTAGAGCCAAACAAGCGAAACACATGTAGGGTTTTACTAGTAACATCATGGGCTTTCAGGAACAGCATTCAAAAAATTTTTTTGATTTTTTTTGTTGCACTGTGTAATATGACTCCACCTTTTCTGGCTACGAGGGACTTTTCCGGGCCTACTTTTTTTTCTTAATTTAAATACAAGAAAACTGAATCCGAAGTTAATTTTTCGATATCTACAAGGGTCTAGGCTTCGGTCTCAAGGGGTTAAGGAAACATTTTTTTACATCAATTCAAAAATCCTCAACGAATTTCTGTTTAATTTTTGATTTTACTTTTATTTTATATGGGCAAATCCCAAAAACTTTTAACATTTTGAAAAAAAAAGAGGTCGTAAAAATTTTTAAGGCTCATGGTTTTCTCGTGTTCTACCGTCAAGAGATGTGTTAACGTTAACCACTTAAGTTACGCGGCGTAAAAAATAAACCATTTTGAATGAAATAAATTATTTTATTATTACTTTACAGTTTTATATCATATATAAACGTTTTATTATGACCGTACACAGACAAAAATATGTGAAAATAAAAAGATTGAACAGATAAATGGGCGAATCCCAAAAACTTTTAACATTTTGAAAAAAAAATTTTTCAGAATTTTTGGAGCGATTTTTGGATTTTCAAAAATAAAAAAATCCAAAAATAGTTTGATTGTCAAAAATCGAAAAATTCGTGTAGAATTAGCCAACGCCGCATGGTTTTATATTTGAACCACAATAGGAAGAAATGTTCACAAAACGGTGCATGGCACGCTAATTTGGTTTTCGTAGATCTTTTCTGTTTCGAAAAAGCAATCTAACCCCACCATGAAAATCCTGAAATTCTAGACGGCGTGGCTGTAAAGTTGTTTTAAAGACTCGCATATGAAAAATTTTGAAATCGACGGACGCTTCTTTAGCACCCTGTAGTTTTTTATAGAAGCTACGCACATATATTTGCATTATCCTATTCAAAAGGGGTATCGATTCAGTAGAGTTTTTACTGAAAACCAATATTCTAAAGTACACGGCGTGATTGCAGCATACAGATATAATCATAAAATATTACAACAGACACGGCAAATTTGAATAAACTGATCATTCAAATGGTTATATCTATTCGTACAAGCTTCACATCAGATTTTTTGTCTCATAAGCATGTTAGCATACACCTGTGAAATGAAAATGATTCATATACGTCATCTAAAATTGTATAAATTCAGCTCAGTATAGCTATTCAGTATACGGACGCGGGATGTTAAAAGTTTTTGGGATTTGCTCATATATTCAATGATTATTTCAAAAAAGTGATGTATTTGGGTAATGCGAACTACCCCATATTGTACGTAGGTTGCCTTTTATATTTCGGGATTGGGCAACCCTAGTGTTGCAATCTGGCAACTGTCAGCTCTATCGTAAAGTTTGACATTTTTGAGGTTATACGTACTCAGAACATTTTGACATACGAGCGCTATTTGTGTTGTTTACAGTAACTTAAAAGATTCATCTCGCCCAAAAAATGGAATCAAATCGTGAAAACTTTCGTGCGATTATTTTTTACAACTTTCGACGTGGATTAACTCAACAACAGTGCATCGATGAACTTAATTCAATTTTTGGCGATGAAGCTCCATCAATGACCAGTGTTTATCGGTGGTATGGTGAATTCAACCGAGGTCGTAGTTCACTCCAAGACGAATTTCGTGAATGTCGTCCAAAATCAGTTGTTGTTCCGGAAACCATTGATGCTGTGCGCTAACTGATATTGCAAGATCGTCATGTGACCTATCGTCAGATTGAGACAACCTTAGGCATTAGTGGGACCAGCATACATTCAATATTGCATGAACACCTGGCCGTAAAAAAGGTTTGTTCTCGTTGGATACCGCATAATTTATCAATCGCTTAAATTATCAATGGAAAAATTGATTTTCTTTACTCACTGTAAACAAAACAAATAGTACTTATACATCAAAACGTTGTGAGTACGTTTATGCTAAAAAATGTCAAACTTAATTATGGTGTTGCCAGATTTTAGCTATTGACATTCGTGTTGCCCAATCCCGAAATATAAAAGGCAACCCTCGTATACCGTATATAAACTCTGATTACACCTTAAAATTCTAATTACATGTGTGGGATACCCAAGTTTGAGTAATGTGGAGTACTATTATAAGTATGTATGATTCGATATCTCTTACTACTTATTCACTTGTTAATATGAATTTGGTTTATCTTACTAAAAAATATTTTTTAATAAGCCTTTACAGCTATTTTATAACATATATAATCTTAAATAATACTACACGACTTTTAGTCAACAAAAGTTGCGAATAACGGTACTATCTTAGAAAATGGACAGGGTGATCCATATTAGCCGACACTTTTCTTTTTCAGCTATTTTTAGGTACTTTCAACTTATCTGGCCTCAGGCTTAAAAATGTTAATAATTTAGTTTATGAATCATCAAATAATAAAACAATAGTTTGGTAGAAATTGGCGAAAAATAAAAAGATAACGAAATTACCCGAACTTACTCTACTACTTAAATTTCTGTTGCTTCGTACATATTTTTAGATTTCTATGGTAAAGTATATATCAATGACATCTAATATAGGCCATGCCGATATTCACGAATATCGAAATATGCTGTTGTCCTGTCACATTAGAAGCGATCATAGATGACCTGCATCGCTGCCTTCTTTGTGGAAGCATTTAACGACAACATGTGTAAAAAAGAGGGAAGACAGCATGTCTGTTTCTGTCCTTTCTTGTAAGAAGCGTTCATAGAAGGCCTTCTTTGTAAAAACGTGAGCATCAGGCCTTTGTGACAATGACAACATGAAAAAAGAAAGAAAGAAAGAAGGAAAGAAGGCATGCCTGTTTCTGTCCTTTCTTATTAGAAACGATCGCAGAATGATTGCTTTGCTGCCTTCTTTGCAGAAGCGTGAGTGCTAGGCCTTGGTGCCCAATGACATCATGTGTACAAAAGAAAGGAAGAAAGAAGGGAAGATACCACGGAAACTGGCTTTCAAATAAGGCCTAATATCGTACCTATTGGATCACTCTTTCTCCTACTGGGCACATTCACATTCAACATGTAAATTCGTGTTTGTTTTTATTTATTTTTAAAATTTTATTCATTTTTTTAATTTTATTTATTTCTCAAAATGTTAACATACAAACTTCCATCAGCCTGTTCACCCATTTTAAGGATGCTTTTAGGGGAAGAAATTATTTTATATTCTTCCTAGGATCTCTTAATATCTCCATACCAAATTTCAACTAAATTGGTTCAGCGATTATTGATTCCCCATACAAACTTCCATCCCCCTTTTCAGCCCTTTTAAGGACGATTTTAGAGATTGAAACTATCATATATCCTTCCTAGGGTCTCTTACTATCTCCATACCAAATCTCATTTAAATTAGTTCAGCAGTTATTGATACCCCATACAAACTTCCATCCCTCTTTTAAGGATGATTTTAGTAGAAACTATCTTATATCCTTCCTAGGGTCTCTTATTATCTCCATACAAAATTTCATCCAAATTGGTTAAGCGGTTTAGGCGTGAAAAGGTAACAAACAGACAGACAGAGTTACTTTCGAATTTATAATATTAGTAAAGATATACATATATGAATACTAGAGAGGATCAATTTGTACCAAGCCAAATTTTGTTCACTTACTTTCATTCAGTTTCAGATTCTCCGATAAAATCTAACTTAAAAACTCCTTTGGGACCAAATATCTGCGGTGAATTTCGACTCAGCCAAAAATCGTTGGAAGTTTTGGGTTTCTTTCGCTGTTGCGAGATTGTCTTTGATAATTTATAACTTCCGAATAACTTGTTGTATTGCTATGATTTTAGCACCGTTACTCTTTGGCTAATTTATTGAAAAAGGTTATCTGGTTCAAAAGTTATGACCTTTTGAATGAAAATATATAAAAACTTTATACAAAATGTACCAAAAATTTCATCTTTTTTAAAAAAAAAAATATACTTTTAAATTTTTTTATAGTTTATAAAAAGAACTTTCTATTCATCCAGATACGGCTAGTCATTTCAAAGTTATGACCGTTTGAATGAAGACAGATAAAAACTTTATACAAAGTATATTAGAAATTTAATCTTCCTAGAAAAAAAAAGCCGTTATTTTTGAATTTTTTTCTATAGCTCATCAAAACGCCTTTCCAACGCAGTCCTGTTCTTTAAGATACGGCTAGCAATTCCAAAGTTATGACATTTTGAATGAGAGCAGATGAGAACTGTTGAGTGAAAAAATAATTAAAACAAAGTTGAACAAAAAAAAATTTTTTTTTTATATGAGTTCTTGTGTAGCACTTTCGATTACCATTAATTAGTAGAAAAAAACCCGCGAAGGATTTTTTGAAGTTGGGTCACTAAGCGGTGCTATAATGGCTCAAAGTTCGAAAAATCAAGTATTATAGAGAAAATGTATGCTTTGATTTAAAATGTCATAATTTGGAATTTCTTGCCGTATCAGAACTGTGTTGGAAAAGCCTTTTAATGAGCTATAGAAAAAATTCAAAAATAACGGTTTTTTTGTTTTTGGAAGATTAAATTTCTAATATACTTTGTATGAAGTTTGTCTTTGTCTTTATTCAAAAGGTCATAACTTTGAAATGCCTAGCCGTATCTAGATGAATAGAATCTCTCTAGATAGTTCTTTTTATACACTATAAAAAAAATTTTAAAGTATATTTTTTTTTCTAAAAAAGATGAAATTTTTGGTACATTTTGTATAAAGTTTTTATATATTTTCATTCAAAAGGTCATAACTTTTGAACCAGATAACCTTTTTCAATAAATTAGCCAAAGCGTTCTTACTACGCAACAACACCTTTCTAACGGTGCTAAAGCAATACAACAAGTTGTTCGGAAGTTATAAATTATCAAAGACAATCTCGCAACAGCGAAAGAAACCCAAAACTTCAAACGATTTTTGGCTGAGTCGAAATTCACCGCAGATATATGGTCCCAAGGAGTTTTTAACTTAGATTTTAACGGAGAATCCGAAACTGAATGAAAGTAAGTGGAAAAAAATTTGATCCTCTCTAATGAATACATACATATGAAGAAAAACATGCCAAGCGTACCAACTGAAAATTTTTTTGTCTCCGATTTCACTCAAATTTGTGTGCAAGAACAATAATCCGGGAAGATTTGGACCTAGTACCATTTGTTGTTAAAATACATGGTGTACAGTTTGTAAATTTATGTATGTTAGTAACTGGTCCCATTAATTTTTATACCCTACACCCAGGGTATATTCACTTTGTTCTTCCGTTTGTAACGCAGAGAAGAAGGCGTGGCTGGTATGGAAAAGTATATATATTCTTGATCAGCGTCACCTCCTGAGTCGATATAGCCATGTCCGTCTGTCTGGCTGGCTGGCTGGGCATGCGTGGTAATACACTTTTTGGGAAAACTGAGCAACATAATTCAATGAAATTTGTTGTTTGCAAAAGTTAGCTCGGGGGATGAAAAATGAGCGAAATCGGTCAACGGACACGCCTACCGCCCATACAAAAAATATATTCAAAATGCAATAATAAGAGCATTACTTGCAATAACAGAAGCAAAATACACATAAACACTAAGGATAGTAAGTGCAAGTTCTGAGCAAAAATTATGCGAATTCGGACTAGAAGGCGTGGCACCTCCCATATAAACAAAAGTTTCAAAATGCTATACTGAAAGCGTTTTTTGAGATTACCCAACTAAATTGCGCTCAAATACTCAAATCAATAAATGCAAGCTCCGAGAAAAAACTAGGCGACTTTAGACAAGAGGGCGTGGTACCTCCCATATAAGCATAGTTTTCAAAATGTTATACTGAAGGCGTTTTTTTGAGATAACCCAACCAAATTGCACTCAAATCAATAAATGCAAGCTCTGAAAAATAACTAAGCGAACTCGGAAAAGAGGACGTGGCACCTCCTATATAAGCAAAAGTTCGAAATTATATACTGAAAGTGTTTTAAACACTAAGAACATTAATTGCAAACTCTGAGCAAAAAGGAGGCGAAGTAGGACTGGGGGGTGTGGCACCTCCCATACAAGCAAAAGTTTAAAAATGCTATATTGAAAGATTTTTTTAAGAAAACCTAACCGAGTTTTACTTAAACACTCAAAACAGTAAATGCAAACTCTACGCAAAATCAAGGTTAGCTCAGACACGAGGGCGTTGCACTTCCCATTTAAGCAATTTGTTCTTATACTCTCATAGGCGTTACGGAGGAATAAAACAATTTATTTAATAAAAACTAATATGTACAAGAATATTGCATAGTTTTTATCAACTAAATGTTTAATAATATACTTTAAATGCAGTGTAGGGTATTTAGTGTTTGGCCAGGCCAAAGATACCACCCTTACTAGTTTAGTGTTGTTTTTGTAAAAAAATATTACTTGGTGAAAAGTTATTTTTTTCACCAAAATTTTTTTCAAAATACTTTAAATTAAAGCATAATTTATAAGCTTTGAAATGATGTATGGCTCAAGATGGGATTCGGTCGCTAGATAAGAGTTTTTAGCTTTTGAAGGCCCGCGGTAAGCAAAACTCTTTGTTTACTCAAGAGAAAGGCATCTTACGAAAAAAGTGTACTAGGCATAAAATGCTTAGAATCGTTCAAGAAATACGTGTGAAATTTTTAGGAGTTTTTATGGAAAGTTAAAAAAAAATTTTTTTTTTCTTTGAGTTATTTTTGAAAAAAAATTTTTTCGTAAAATTAGAGTAATTTAGGGTAATGTGGTTACCTTTTTCTTTTTTACCAATTTCTACCAAAGTAATGGTAGTAGTAAGCTTGGTCAATTTATTTGTATTAGTTATTCTATTGTTTTTACTATTTGATAATTTGTATACTAAAATATTAACATTTTCAAGCGTGAGGCCAGTTAAATTGAAAGTACCTAAAAATAGCTGAGAAAGAAAAGAGTCGGGTAATGTGGCTCACCCTGCACATTTCCTAAAGAAGTACCGTTATTCGCAAATTTTGTTGACTAAAAGTCGAGTAGTAATTTTTAAGATTATATTTGCTATGAAATAGCTTTATATTCTTATTAAATAATATTTTCTGGTAAGATAAACCAAATTCATACTAACATGTGAATAAGTAAGAAGGGTTATCGAATCATACGTAAAATAGTATTCCACATTACTCAAACTCGGGTATCCTACACATGCAATTAATTAGCTTTTTAAGGTGTAATAGTAGTCAAAGTTGATATACGGTATATAATATGGGGTAGTCCACAGTACCCGAATACATCACGTTTTTGAAATAATCATTGATTATATAAAAGAAATGTAAAATCAGACTTGCTAATGCATTTTTTCGTTGAATAATAGATCCACAATTGCACTAGAGTTATTTGAATTTTAGAAAACTGAGTTCTGAGGAAGTAACTTAGTTATTCACCAAGTACTACAAATAAGTCAACTTGACCTCACAGCATATGCTAAGAATTTCACACGAATAATTAGCATTATAGAAAAGCCAAAGAGCGTAAAGAATATGTTTTTCGCTTTTGTTTGTGCACAAATAACCAGAATTGGTGTGCATTCTTTAATATGAGAAATAAAAGGGTGCACCACATTACCCGCATAGTCCACATTACCCTAAATTACTCTATTCAAAAAGTAGGAAATAAAATTCTAAATATCAACTGTAACGGTCCAGAACTTTGCGAAATCCTTTTAAACCCTATAAGCCCAATACAGTCTTAAAAAGCTCATACAATCAGCTAAAAGTTTCTTAAAAAAAGTTTTCTCCTAAAGAAAGAAATTTTTTTTTAAGTCAGAAAATCAGTTTTTGCCTATACCTAACTCTTTAGGAGTACATTTTACTCTAAAAATCTAAACTATTATTCAGAGTGAACATTTTTAATACCAAAACTTTACCATCCGACAATTCAACCCCAGCCCCCGCAAACAAAATTACTTACACCAATAACTTGCACAAGACTTAAATTTTTTGAAACGGACACACTAAAAACTAACTTGTTAAACTGATACTTTTTTTGGTGGTTTTTTGAAGAGTTTTTGATCAAGATTATAACCTTATACTTTTTATTAAAAAATATTAATTTTTTTAGAAGTCATAGCATGTGAATTTTTACGTACGTCTTTTTTCAAGTTGCGATTTCTCCGTAAATGTTGGGCGAAAATTTATGAAACTTTTGTGGTAGGACTAAAAATAATTCAAAATTTAGATGAAATAAACTTATCATAAAAACTTTTAAAATTTCTTATAAATAATGCACTTTTTAATAAACAAATGGATATTTAAGCTATAACTATAGATAAATAAAAACAAAATTGTTCTCTGAAATCTGCACAACATTTCTATGGGAAAAAATTGGAGGAACTTATCATTAATAAAAAAGTTACGCACGCTTTAAGGGGCCAAATAAGCGCCTTGCCTAAGAGATTTTCGCATTTCAGCGCTGCATGCCATTTCAAAACAACAAATCATAATTTATGCAGAAATTGAAAAAGTACGTTATAACGCGCAGCGAGCGTAAATGTGTGAATCGCATAGGCAAGGCGCCTATGTAGTGACATTTAAGTACGCGTAACTTTTTTATTAGTGATAAGTTCCTCCAATTTTTTTTCATAGAAATGTTGTGCAGATTTCAGAGAACAATTTTGTTTTTATTTATCTACAGGGTGGCTGATTCGAACTGTTACCAACTTCAGGTAGACTTATCTGACAGATGGAACATGACAGCTGTCTAAAAATTGGCATGATGTTAGTTCATTCTATTGTCAACAAGTAACCAAAAGCATTTGCGCGTCAATTTATTGAAAATAAAAAATTTTAGAAATGGAATTCAAACGTAATAGTGTGATTGCTCTTTATTTGGCTGGAAAATCGCAACCAGCAATTGTTCGTGAGCTGAAACATTTAAAAGTGAATAAAATGTTTGTGTATCGGACCATAACACGTTACAATGGTACCGGCAGCGTTGCCAAACGACATGGTGGTGGTCGGAAAATAACTGCAACATCACCAGAAATGGTTCGAAAGGTGAAGGCTAGAATTGAGCGAAATCCGAGACGCAGTGGCAGACAAATGGCTGCCGAGCTGAAAATATCGCGTGAACGAATGCAACACATATTGTCAAACAAGCTCGGACTAAAGGCCCACAAGTTTCAAAAGGCGCATGATCTCACTGCTCAAAAAAATGTTAGGCTCGATAGAGCCAAGGAGTTGTTGCGCTTGCACGCCGCCGGAAATCTGTCACAAATTGTATTCTCTGATGAGAAAAATTACTGTATCCAGCAATATGTAAACAAACAAAATGATCGGGTTTATTTGACAGAGAGGTCCTACGAAAATTTGAATGTTCGTTTGGCCACCAGGACGCAGGCACCGCCGCATGTGATGGTTTGGGCTGCAGTGACTGCTGATGGTCGCTCACCACTCGTTTTTTTGGCCGCTGGCGTCAAAGTAAACGCCCAGGTGTATCGTGAATCAGTGTTGGAGGGTGCTTTACTACCGTGGGCACGCAAACATTTCGGTCGCAAGCCATGGACATTCCAACAAGACTCGGCACCGTCACACAAAGCTCGTGTGAATCAAGAATGGTTAGAAAAAAACGTTCCTAGCTTCATTTCTGCTCAACAATGGCTCTCAAATTCGCCTGATGCGAATCCGCTGGATTTCTCAATCTGGGGTATGTTGGACAGGAAGGTCTTGACTAAAAAATACCAGAGCGTTGATGCGCTAAAAGTGGCCCTTCAACGAGAATGGCGCAAACTTCCACAAAATCCAATTCGTGCAGCATGCGACTCGTTCTTCGACCGTCTACGGGCATAAGGCCAAAGGTGGCCATATCGAAAATCTCAAGTAGATTCTTAAAATTTGAACATTTCCCAACAATTATAGCGTTTGATCAATAAAATCTGTGTATGGAAACTAAAAATATAGTCTTTTGAATTGGTAACACTTCGAATCAGCCACCCTGTATAAGTATAGCTTAAATATCCATTTGTTTATTAAAAAGTCCATTATTTATAAGAAATTTTAAAAGTTTTTATGAAAAGTTTATTTCATCTAAATTTCGAATTATTTTTAGTCCTACCACAAAAGTTTCATAAATTTTCGCCCAATATTTACGGGGAAATCGCAATTTGAAAAAAGACGTACATAAAAATGCACATGCTTATAACTTTTAAAAAACTTAAAAATTTTTTTAAAAAAAGTATAAGGTAATAATCTTCATCAAAAACTCTTCAAAAAACCGCCAAAAAAAATTTCAGTTTAACAAGTTAGTTTTTAGTGTGTCCGTTTCAAAAAACTTAAGTCACAATAGGTAAGTTACGGTTTTTAAACATACATACATATATAGCTGGAGTTATTGGTGATTAACTGTTGTTGTTGCTCCTTCTGTTGTTTATGTTGGTGGGGGTATAACTGCAACAAAAAATTCGTATGGTACTAAACAACATCATTATTATTATAAGCATCATTTATGCTTAAATAATTGGTTATCTGTTATTTTTTTTTTTACATTCCTCATATGTATGTGTATTGTTTTTGTCAGTTAGAAATACAATTTTTTGATCAATATCTTTTTTTCTCCTAGATACATATGCGATAAAAAAAAGTACATGCATATTTACTCGTACATCAACATATGTACATTAGAGCGCCCACAAGATATATGAAATGTGCAAAGTTGTGAATTTGTTTGCTCCCCGTCCATTTCCTGAAACTAGAAGTCAAAAAAATAAGATTTCAAAAAAAAAAATTAGGGAACAGTAGTGGAAAAAACCCAACCGGTTTTCGATCAAAGGTCGAAAAATTGACTACAATAAAAAAGCAAGTCGCTTTGACTGCCCGTTACTTGGAAACTATTCATTTTTTCATGATGTTTTGAAGACAACTTTTGTAGAGAATGACTAGGTCAACAATATCCTCTTAAAAAGTTTTGGTCCAAAAATTAAATTTGTTGCTGTATTGGTACAAAAATTTAAATTTTTTTGGAAAATTTTCATGTCTTTTTTGCTATAAATTGGTTTTTTGTAATTTTTTAAGGGCGGAATATTTGTTCTGGATTCCTTACGTTGTAGGGAATTAAATGTTTATTAATTTAAAAAAAAAAAAATTATCAAAAAATATTAAGTTTTAAGGTATGGAGCCGGTTTCAAAGTTTGGAAAAAAAATGAAGTATTTTAATTTTTTCTTTTGATTGCAACTTTATTGGATGCAAAAAATGTATTGCTAGCTGTTACTAAATGCATCATTTAGAACTGCTTTTTGGCATCAAAATGAGCTATAAAATGGATTTGTACGATTTTTTTTTAAAAAGTTATGACCATTTTAAAATGAAATCATGAAAGTTTAAAATCATGTGTGGATTCTCTATAGCAATTGCCATATTGCTACATCTTTTCTGATATTATTTTAAAATGGTCATAACTTTTTAAAGAAAACTCATACAAGACCACTTTATAGCTCATTTTGAAGAAGAAGAACAGTATTAAATGATGCATTTAATAGAAAAGACCAAAACGATTTCGTGTGTGTTCTATACGACCTTAAAAATCTTGTTTTTTAAACATTAGGGGTAAGATATCTCACAAACCATAAGAGATACAGCAATTTTGCTTTCAGTTCCGGATTAAGCATCAATAAATACGTCTAAAATGACTATTTTGGTTTTGGTTTGCAGTGGTTTTTTTTTAAATGCCGTTTTCCGACTTTATTTTAAAAACCATCCGATGAACCAATTCTGAAAACTTTTTTTTTCTTATTCAGTAAATGCTCACGTGCAATTTAACATCTTTGTGCAGTTCACGACTACTTGATTTAAATTTGTTCCTGGGCTGCGTGCACGAAATTCGAAATTTTCGATTTTCTCCGCTGGAATAGCCCAAAAACGCACTAAAACGAAAAAAAATGCTATTTAAAAATTAAAAAGAAAAAAATAAATTTTTTCTTAACTTTGAAACGGGCTTTATTTCTTAAAAACTAATATTTTATAATATTTTTTTTTTTTTAAATTAATCAACATTTAATTCCCAACATCATATGAATTCCAGAACACATATTCTGTCCTTTAAAAATTACAAAAAATTAGTTTATAGAAAAAAAATCATGAAAATTTCCTTAAAAAATTTAAATTTTTGTACCGAAACACCAACAAATTTAATTTTTGGATCAACATTTTCTAGGAAGGTAATGTTGGCCTAGTCATTCTTTATAAAAGTTGTCTTCAAAACATCACGAAAAAATGAATAGTTTCCAAGTAACGCGCAGTCAAAGCGACTTGCCTTTTTTTAGTCAATTTTTCGACCTTTGATCGAAAACCGGCTGGGTTTTTTCAACTACGGATTCCTAAGTTTTTTTTGAGATCGAAAACCGGCTGGGTTTTTTCCACTACGGATTCCTAAGTTTTTTTTTAGATCTTATTTTTTTGACCTCTATTTTCAGGAAATGGACGGGGAGCAAACAACTTCACAATTTCGCACATATGGGCGCTCTAATGTACATACATATGTGAACCAATACTTTAGAGTAGTCACGGTGCTCTTAAACAGTCGATAGGTTTTTTGGCTATGTGGAGAAAATCTGTGAATGGGGTTTCATTTGTATTAGTTTAGTGGTCTGAAAAATGCAAACCCCGAAATCGTAGCTGATCATCCTCGCGAAATATCGCAAAAATACATATCCCATATAAAAAAAAAAAAAAAATCTAAAAAAACGCAACAAACAAATATAAAAATAGTTATATTTAATGTATTTTGCAATGCTGAATCCAAATCCGGCATTAAAATTGCTGTATCTCATACGGTTTTTGAGATATCTTACCCTAAACAAGGAAAAAAAGCCGATGCTATGTTTTATTGCTGTGTTTTGGAGCTATATAACAGGATGTATATCCGTAAATTCTGATGCAGAAATGGAAAGCTCTAATCAATCTTTTAAACCTAATTCAAATAATGTCGATAGCTTTATTTTTCTCGGAGATATCCTAACCTAAAAAGTGCAAAAAACGTGTTTTGTCATTATTTCAGTCTACGATATTTCAGAGAAAAATTAAGCTATTGATATAATTTAAATGTGGTTTTAAAGAAAAAGATTGGAGCTTTCAGATGATGTATCGAATTCTGCGTATGAATGTTCTATATTCTAGTTATATAGCTTAAAAATATAGCAAAAACGGTCTTTTTTCCTTGTTTAGGCTAAGATATCTCAAAAACCGTATGAGATATAGCAATTTTAAAGCCGGATTCAGATTCAGCATTGCAAAATACATTAAATATAACTATTTTTATATTTGTTTGTTGCGTTTTTTTTCCGATTTTTTTTTTTTTTTTATATGGGATATGTATTTTTGCGATATTTTGCGGGGATGATCAGCTACGATTTCGGGGTTTGCATTTTTCAGACCACTCAACTAATACAAATGAAACCCCATTCACAGATTTTCTCCACATAGCCAAAAAACCAATCGACTGTTTAAGAGCACCGTGTAGTAGCAATATCACTGGGATATGGATATTCTCACAGAACTTTGCAGTTATTCTATTGTTCATGAATAAATAAAGGGTGTCCCATAATTCGCGTAAGATTTAAATTGAATAAAAACACATTCTTTCAACTGTAGGTAATTTTTTTTTTTTAAATAAAGTACGTCGTAGAATAAGGTTATGTATGCTGTCAGATAACCACATTTTTGTTAAAATTTTCCATGGCCATTTTGCATACATGGGTCTGATTTCATTGTTGAAGCTTATAATCTCCTCCTTCAATACATTTTTACTAACCTTAAACTGTCAAACTGTTTTCTTTTTTTGGTTAGCAACACTTTACCGCACAAATGGCGAAAAATTCAAATCTTGCGAGGTTTATGGGATATACATACGAATTACCTAGAAAAACTTTATTTATAGTGGAATAAAATATGTTCTATTCCCACGAATTCCATAACGCTATCTTTTTGTCTGATATTTCCAACCCGCGCATTTTGTATGGGTCAAAACTCCCTAAGGTCAGAGCAGCACTTTGCAAAAAATTTCACCTGTAACTGATTAAGAAGATGAGGATTATCAATATCAAACAGTATGTATGTATTCTCCTTTAACTCCTAGGAGAAGCATAGGGCCAATATGAAATCTCTCCATTTGTCACGATCCCTTGCGATGACTTTAATATCAAATAGTAATGGCATGAAATCCTTATCATTAGAAAAAGGCTAAATTGATGTAGATTTCCCACGGTATTGGAGAAACAATAGCTATGTGAGTAGTATATCTCCAGAAAATCACAGAAAATCAGATCGAGAACTTCTGCATTAGAGGGAAATTGTTATGCCTCTGCACATACGCCTAAAAAAGATCACTGACATTTGCTTCGACCACCATCTTCCCATTCAGCTAACAAACGTCCTAGCGAACAACCTATGGGGATAAAGTTGAAAGTGCTGAAACTAAATAACGACCGAGTCAAATGAGTAGTGCGTATCAAAGTATCTTAGAGCGTCAATAAGTCAGTTTTCATAATTGCCAGTGATAAGATTCGCGAATAAGAAACACTGGATAAGCAAACAAACGGTGAATGAACAAAGACCATAAGTGCAAAACCTTAGAGAATCAACGCTAAGGCGAACTTGCCACTTTTTTTAATTAGAATAAGTCCTAAACTCAAAGTCATACGTAGGCCTGACGAGATTAAGTACAAGAAACGATCCATAATTTCTTCAATCTTTTGAATCGGCCCAATCACAGACCATTACACTACCTCTTCATTGTTTTACAGTGGATTTGCAATATTCTTTTGATTCAATGTTTCTCCTTTTGGTCTGCGTAATGCAGGTCTGTGTGATACAGTAATTGAAAGTCTTAGTCTTTTTCTCCAAAACCCTTTCTTTTAAAAATCCACTACTTTATTATTAAAAATTATTGAAATATGAGCCAAAATATGAAATTTCCCTGGATAAAAAATTGTTCACCAACATTATTCTGAAGAAGTAACCGTTAGCGATATATTTGCAAAAAACTGACTTTTGCGACTTTTGTATAACTATAAATTTCACTTGGAATTATTTCGCAGAAAAAATCTAATTTTCCTGGGCTAATTCCCAACTAAACGATATTTTTTAAATAAAGAATTTTTGTCGGATAATTCTAGTGCTTAGATCCATTTTCTACAAAAAAAAAACACACAATAAAGATATTGACGCAATATTTAGATTCAGACCGTGTATATACCAAAGTTCATACGTAAACATCAATAGCATCCTCTGAAATAGGTAAAATATAAGCAATATAACCCTTTCGGAGCGCATTGAATAACTGGCCGAATTTCACTGTAACTTTCCTCAAAAATGCAAAAGTATGTATGCATATACTATGAGTAAGCTATTAGTTTTGAGTATTCGTATTGATGTTGTATTTGTTTTTATTGTTCTCCATCATCAAAATGCAGCGAAACGAAACGGTACCAAAATAACGAAAATAAACTAAACGAAACAATACGACACGTAAAACAAGAAGAAAAAAACAACTATGAGGCTTTGTGGATGGGTTGCCAATGCAACTAGTTAGGTAAGGTTAGATCCGGGAGATGAACATGTTGTCATCATTAACTTAGGCCTCGAGAAAGGGCCCATTGTATACCCGATACTAAGAGCTTTAGCAGAGAAAGTCTAAGAGAACCACTTGGATGTACATTAGGGCTGTTAAAAAAAAAAAAATTTTTCGAATTTCTAAGATATACTTTGGCATCACGATCTACATCATGACAGAATATCCCAAAAAATTTTTTAGATTTTTAAATTCATATTTAAAGGTGGCTCAAAGCAGAAATATTTTTTTATTATATTTTTTTAGCATTAATTATAAAATGTTGTCAAACAATTTGAAAAATTTGTTTTAGAGTAACTTAAAAACATTCATTTTGTTTGTTTTTTAATGAACTTTAAAACCTACGTTGTAATTTTGATAAAACAAATTTTACACTTCTTAAAAAACGAAAAACTGCCCTAAGAAGGCGAAATTTTACGGTTTTTCAAAGAAAAAAGTCATCGTGCTTTAAACGAAATGAACATTTTTTAATTTACAAGATCTCATTCAAAAGAGCTCTTAAAAACCTTCAAGACAAGACATGTTAAGACTTTTTTGGGCCAGCAGGCTCGATGATATAACGTTTGAAACATAGTAATGCAGCCCTGTGAAAGGCAAAACGCTTTTTACTCAAGAGGGAGGCATCTTACAAAAAAGTGCCCATGGCATAAAAGGCTTAAAATCATCCAAGGAACAAGTGTAAATTGTTTTTTTTTTTTATTTTGTTTTAGAAAAAAATTTTTTTTAACTTCATTTTTAATAAACTTTTCAAAAAAAAAAAAAAAAACAATTCACACTTGTTCCTTGGATGATTCTAAGCATTTTATGCCATGGGCACTTTTTTGTAAGATGCCTCCCTCTTGAGTAAAAAGCGTTTTGCCCTTCACAGGGCTGCATTACTATGTTTCGAACGTTATGTCATCGAGCCTGCTGGCCCAAAAAAGTCTTAACATGTTTTGTCTTGAAGGTTTTTAAGAGCTTTTTTGAATGAGATCTTGTAAATTAAAAAATGTTCATTTCGTTTAAAGCACAATGACTTTTTTCTTTGAAAAACCGTAAAATTTCGCCTTCTTAGGGCAGTTTTTCGTTTTTTAAGAAGTGTAAAATTTTTTTTGTCAAAATTACAACGTAGGTTTTAAAGTTCATTAAAAAACAAACAAAATGAATGTTTTTAAGTTACTCTAAAACAAGTTTTTCAGCAAGCGCTGGACATTCACAAAAGAAATGAAAGATTGTTTCTTGCATATCAGGGTCTTTACAACTTCTACAAAGGTCACCAATGTTTGAGAAACCTAAACGAGATGCATGGATTCCCATGGCACAATGTCTAGTAATAGCACCGATTAAGATCCGTACATTATGTTTCTCCATTGCTATTAAGACTTTAGTACGATTTATACTATATGATGGCCAAATAGATCTTATATGATTGCGAGCTTGAAGATTTGACCATCTAAAATTAGCAAGCTGAATACATTTATTTTCGATTTTTCCCCTTGATTACACTAATGAGTTTTTTTCTTGAAATGTCAGCCAAAAGGGTATTTTGGTTTGACCCTATTTTAGCCAGTTCAATTTCGTTGCCGTCGAAATTACTATGACCTGGAACCCAGCAAAGTATTAAATTATAGTCCTCGCTAATATCGCAAAGGATATTCCTACAACTTAACACAAGTTTTGACGTGATGTAATTTGATGAGATTACTTTAATAGCCACCTGGCTATCAATGTAAATAACAACGCTTCCAAGAAATCGGGACTTATGGGAACACTTTAACTTTATCGACTGTTGTTTTTTTTTTTTTTTTTTTTTTGCCCAAATAGGGCTCTGGGAGCGGATCTACTTTCGGAGATATAGCCATCGGAAGATCGGGATATATCTTTTATAAAAATCGGTATAAGTTGGGAACTCCTGAATGGATTTTAAAAATATTGGTGTCTTATGAAAGGTATTTTACCGGGCTATATAATTGCTATACAAAGTTTTTCAATTTGAGTGATAGTTTTCGAGATATGACAATTTTTCAAAAACTAACCCCATTTTTTTCGCAATATATCTTTTCGGATATATCTTTTATAAAAGATATATCCCGATCTTCCGATGGCTATATCTCCGAAAGTAGATCCGCTCAGAGGTTGTTGTTGTTGTTGTTATGATTAATTTTCAAAGCCCTATTTGGGCAAAAAAAAAAAAAAAAAACAACAGTCGATAAAGTTAAATTAAGCCTAAAATTAATACACAAAAGTTGGATCCGTATAGTTTCCGAGATACCTATTTGATCTTTCTAAAAGCACGAAATATATTATTTTTTTTTTTATAAACAGTTATTTTCTCAAAAAATGAATCATGAATCTAAAATTTTTATAAAACATACTCGTATATGTATGAGTATTCATATTGATGTTGTATTTGTTTTTATTGTTCTCCATCGTCAAAATGCAGCGAAACGAAACGGAACCAAAATAACGAAAATAAACTAAACGAAACAATACGACACGTAAAACAAGAAGAAAAAACAACATTAGGCTTTGTAGAAGGGTTGCCAATGCAACTAGTTCCTAAGAAAAAATAATTTCAATCAGCTATAAAATTAATACACATAAGTTGGATCCGTATAGTTTCCGAGATACCTATTTCGATCTTTCTAAAAGCACGAAATGCTTTTTTTTTTATTTACAGTTATTTTCTCAAAAAATGAATCATGAATCTAAAATTTTATTAACATACTCGTATAAGGCTTCATATTTTGCTTGCTTTCAACTGATATAATAAATTATGGTGTGTTTACCAATATTGTCATAATTTCAAAATATTATCTCAAATTTTATACTTTTGAGCACCAATGTTTTCGAAATCATAATAGAGGTTCCTTGCTTAAATTTAAAAAAACAAACATCTGCAGCCATCTCCGAAACTATCCGAGCTAAACTTTTTAAATTAAATACGTAACTAGCCTTAATACTCTACTGTTCCTAGAAAAAATACATTTAGTTTGGCTCAGCTATTTCAAGTGCTTGTACGAAATTTGGTTGCATTATCTCAATTAACGCATAAACTACAGCATTTTGAAAAATTTTGCTTGTATGGGTGGTGCCACGCCCTATTGTAGGAGTTAACCTATTTTTACCATGAGTTTGGCTCGACTACTTCAAGTGCGTGTAAGAAATTTGGTTGCATTATCTCAAATAAGTCATGAACTACGGCACTTTGAAAATTTTGCTTGTATGGGTGTTTTCACCCTGAACTTAGCTCGACTATTTCAAGCGTCTGTACGAAATTTGGTTGGATCATCTCCAATAACGCATGATCTACGGCATTTTGAAAAATTTGCTTGTATGGGTGGTACCACGCCGTTTTGTACGAATTCATCTAGTTTTCACCATACGTTTAGCCTGACTACTTCAAGTGCCTGTACTAAATTTGGTTACATTATCTCAACTAACGCATGAACTACTGCACTTTGAAACATTTGCTTGTATGAGAGGTGCCATGCCCTTTTGTCGGATCTCCAAGTTTTTGTTCATAGCTTACATTTACTATTTCTAGTATAATAATTTATTTTGGATGCATTCCCGCAAATACTTTTCTTAATATAACGTTTCAAATGATTTCTTTGTATGGGAGTTAGACGTGTCCGTCAAAAGATTTTGCTAATTTTCAATCCCCCGAGCTAACTTTTACAATGAATGCAGCATACAAAATTTCATCGAATTATCTTGCTTAGTTTTCCCGTAAAGTGTGTTTCCACGCACAAACAGCCAGCCAGACAGGCAGACGAACATAGCTATATCAACTCAGGAGGTGACGCTGACCACGAATTTATTACTTTTACATATCTGCCACGCCTCCTTCTCTGTGTTACAAGAAAGAACAAGTGAATATGCGCTGGATGTAGGGCATAAAAAAAAAAATAAAAAAAAATCGGGCTAAAAAGTTTTGATTTGAGGAAACAAAATTATACAGGATGTTAACGTTGCGGCTACGAAGCTTTTGTGAGGTGATAGAGGAGGCCTGGATTAACAAAAAATTGTATTGAAGGGGGGAATCTAAAATGTACCCCCGAGGATACTGTTGCCTTGAAGAGGCGGCATGTGTCGTAAAAAATGTGGACAAAATCGGCTGATCGTCTCGAAATACGGCAAAAATACATAATCCATATGAAAAAACTACAAATAATGCAATGATTAAAAATTGTCATTTTCGATGTGTTTTGCGAAGTTGAGATACCCTGACTTAAAAAAGAAAATTTTTTGAAAGCATATAACTAGATAATATATTTTTCATCCGTAAAATCTGACAAAGAAATTGAAAGCTTCTTTTTTTTATGGGGGTTATCGTGAATAAATATTCCCGGGGAATTTTCTCAAACTGCCGTGCATTCTCTATTGCAGTTTAAAACAATTTCCCGGGGATCTTGATTCACGGTAACCCCCTTATTCAAATTATGTCGATACTTTTATTTTTCTCGGATATATCCCAACCTAAAAAGTTAAAAAAGGGTAAAAAGTTTTTTTGTATCGACATAATCTAAGTTAGGTTTTAGAAATAGCAAGGGTATCTCAAAAACCATACGATATAGGGCGATTCTGAGGTCGTATTCAATTCAGCATCCAAAAATCACATCGAAAATGACTACATATTTTTATTTGTGTGTGTTGTATTTTTATGTGGATGATGTATTTTCGCGATATTTCGAGATGTTGGAGCTTGCATTTTTTTGAACTTAAAATGAGTACAAATGAGTGATTTCGTCCACATTTTCATCACCCCTATTGACTTATCAAGACATCCGTAAGCAATAATAGGAAAGAAACTAATTTTCTGACTTGTTTTAAAAAAAATTCATTGCTTCAATCTAAAGTTTTAGAGGAAACTTTAAACCAATTGTTTGAGTTTTCTAACGGCTTATTTGGTTTAAAAGGATTTTGCACACTTCTGGGTCTTTGAAATTTTAAATTTTTTTCCTAGTTTTTGACTTTAGTGGCCATTTTAGTATGAACCAAGTCTCAACAACGGTAGTACATTTGCCATACCAATCCTTTGGTTAATATTAACAAAAACGGGCAACTCTGAACAGCGTTAAAGATGCGTAAAACAAAGATACTCGTATGTGAGTTCGTGTTTTTTTGGCTGCATGTGGGGCTATTCGTTAGAGCTGCATGTGTTGATCCGAATGCCGCAACAACAAAACCCACTTTAGCAACAGCAACTAAATCTACAGACACGAGAGATACAAATATAGTTATCAGCATTGGCTAAAAATTGTTGTTACTGTCGTTGCTTTCCGAGCAAATTTTGTGTGGATGCGCGATTTCGAGTGTTTATTTTTGTTTCTGGCATAGATATGAATGGTAGAGATACAGGACAGTGTTGCCATTTGAATCTTTGTCGTACTGCAAAACATCATGGGGGTTCTCGTCATATCATTCCATATGTACTAGAGTGTTTCCACCTCAGATTTAAAAGGTGATTTATTGCAGTTTCTGGATCAAGCGCTATATCTGGGCGTTGATCCCATGATTTCCCATACTGTGTATAATAAATCTGAGATTTGACTTAAATCAGTACAATAATCACGGCAAGGCTACCGATTTTGGCAATTTTCGACCTAGTGACACCAATGGAACTTTGGAATTTGGCATAAACACAAAGCAAATGGAAGATAAATATTAAGAAGAAAATGAAATACAAGTTTGATTTTATTGCTTCTGACATTTACTGACAGAAATAAATCTATTTCGGCCGGTGGAAACGGGTAGGATTTACCAATATGATTTACTAATCTTAGTAGAGCTAAGCCTTTGGTGGAAACAGGCTATAAGGCTAAGGTTACATTGGATACGAGTTATCCGAGTATCCAATATATCTTTAGCTAATGGGTGTCCTATAACTCACGCAAGATTTGAATTAAATAGACAACACATTTTTTTTTTTTTTGTAAATATTGTTCAGCAATGAAAACGCGTTGTTTTTTCGTGAAGTGCTTAGTTTTTAGCAACCCTAAACTGTCAGCTGCTAAACTGTGTTTTGTTTTTGGTTGGCAACCCTTATCCCTTTTACTCCCACAGCACTATAGGTCAAAAGGCACACTGTTTTGGCCAGAATTAATTAAATTTTTGCAAGTATTGCTATTGAGTTTTTGTTGATGCAGTGTAACGGAGAATACTTCAATACAAACAAAAGTGTTTTTTGTTTTGGGGAAAAGTAATTTTTCGTTTCTCAGCGATGTTGTATTTGCATTTTAATGCGATAACGCAAAAAAGTCGTGATTTTAACTCCTTTTTTCAATTAACAAAAAGTTATCAAAATAATTTGTTTTTTTCTAAAACAAAAATTAATAAAAATGATGATGTTATGTATAACACGATTTAGGTCAAAACATTAAAATATATTTTGGTTTTTTGTGGAAAAATCTAAAATTCAAATCAGACCCCTGACTTTTAATATTTTTTTTAAATTTTGAACTTCGTGTAAGCTTTTAAAATTTTGTTGGAATTTGTTAGTCCTAAGCAACCCGAAACCAGTAAGACGTTGCTATTGTTAATGTTCTTTAGAAATATAGACGCCCGATTTTGGCCGTTTTTTTTAATGAATTTTTTTGTCAAGTAACTTTTCTTCCGTAATTCCGATTTATTCGAAATCTGGTTGCAAAAGATAGACACAAAAGAAAACGAAGAAGCTGTTTTTCTATTTCTTATAAGAAAATACTGAAGATACTACTAGTCCAAGTAACTTTGGTAAAAGTGCGTATAATTTTTGCACCAGGTTTTTCGAAAAATAGAGATATTTGTGGTTAATATACGAAAAATTAGAACTTTATTTTACTTTTGAGGTTAGTTCTAGATTGCTAAAAATTTTTTTTTATTTTTTTTTTTGCATAATTCATAACTGAGTACTACTTTTTACCTTCAAAACGAGCTCTTAAAATCTTTCATACAATACTTTCTTCAAAAATTATTAAAGATTCAAGATAATATCATGCAATCAAAAGTCGTGTCGTTTTACCCGTTTTATGGGATTTCAAGATGACATCTTAAATCAGCCATAACTTTTAAAGGGATTATTGTATGGCATATTTTAAGAGCTCATTTTGAAGAAACAGAATAGAACTACAAGATACATCTAGAAAAAAAAAAATAATAAAAATTTTTTGCAGCTTGCATCTAACCTTAAATATAGCCAAAATGGCCATTTTTCATGAGTTCGACCTCAAATATCTCCGAATTCTGATCGCGGATTCGGATTCAACGCATGAAGTTACTTCGGAAAGGCTTGGCAACAAAACCTTGTTGGCATGTGTTTTTGATTTAGAAAATTTATTACGTACCATTTTTGAACCAGTAGTACAAGGGTTAAGATTTTTTTCAGAATTGTTATTTTAGTCTTAAATCAACATAAAAACTTAATTTGAAGTTGGTCACCATGATAATATGGACGTTATGAATTTTGGCCAAAAAAATGTCCTTTTGACCTATAGTGCACAGCCGCAATAAATAGCCCTCAAATCAAAAAAAAAAAAAAAAACCAACAAACCTGAAACCTATAGCCCGTCTCCGTGGTTATTCAACAACTAAAGCTTCATATAAAGCAACAGACTACGATAACCTCGTAGCCAAAGTATTAAGGTTTTATCCCATTTTCCAACATTATTCTCTTGTTTAAGCTAAATATAAAGCCACAGACTACGATCTAGACAAACTCGGACAACAAGGTACGACACCACCCATACAAAATAAATTTTCAAAATGCTGCAGTGTAAAGTATTTAATTTTTGGCCAGGCCAAAGGTTACTTCCTTACTACTTAGTTTTTGGTTCATATTGAGTAATTTATACAGTTTTTTATCAGTAAAGTAAAATATAAAAAAAAAATCGCTGGAGTAAAATAAGAAAAAAATCACTTCTTGAAAGTTCAGACACCTCAAAAAATAACCAAAATTTGAATTTTAAGGAGCTGCTGAACAGAAGTAGCAAACGGTAATGAAATATTGCACTAAATATAGTAAGTTCGGGGAATGTGATATAGGCATTTTTGTTTTCTAAATAACACGTAATTTTAAAACCAAAGCTGCTACCACTTTATGTATTATGTTTTCTTGATGCATTGTGCAGTATATTATGATTTTGGAGTTCTTTAGCATGAGCCAATCTTAAGCTATTTCAATAAAATGCAAAAAAGGCAAAAAAATTATAAAACAAAATTGGCGTGTTATGTGTTATACTATATCGAATTTGATAATTTTGGACCTACAAATTGCATTTTTGGTAAAAGTACTATCGTGTCATAAAGTTGCTTTAGTTCTAGAGCTTTTACTTCAAGTTATAAGTGCTAAACATTGCTAAAATTACTTTTTCAATGCTTTAGCTAATTTTTCTGAAAAACTGTGGCATTTATATAAAAATGTAGGACCAACAATTTGTTAATAAGGTAAAACGTTTAAGGCTTGGGCCTAAAGTCAATCGTTCAAAAAATTTTGCATTGCAAGTTCTTCAAATATTTTCGGTGCCAGAAGTGCACTATATCACATTACCTGAACATCAGTTTGAAAACTATCAGGTTATTTTAGAAAAACACACATCAGTAAATAAAAGCTTATTTGATTTATGGTTAGGTATATTCACCCACTAGCCAAATTTAATATCTCGGCTTTGATATCAATTTTAATTTATGTTAGATTTTAACATAAAGCACAAAAAAAAGGCAAAATAAGCAAAGGCGGGCGGTCAAAAACTTGCAGCACGTTTCTTTTCTGTTACTGTGGTGTTGACGAAAAAATCATTGCCGAGAGTTGTTTATTTAAGGAGATATGCTGGTATATCACATTACCCGCCTATATCACATTGCTTAAAGTTACCCTATGCGTAAAAAAATGCAATTTAGTTTGTGCAAATAACTTGTCTTGTTCAAAAGACATAGCATAAAAATTTAAAAAAGTCCTCAGAAATTCCTAAAAAGGCATTCAAGCTTGTAATGGGAACGCAATTTTTTTTTTGGTTCGAAGTACTTTTTGTAATAAGCAGGATCGAAGGATTCAGAAAAGCTGCGGGCACCTTTACATTTTAACACTTTCGGTTTTTGGACCCCAACCTAAAGAACATGTCTTCTACATATAAGGCTTGCGCACGATGAAACTAGTGCACACATTATTACTTGTTAATTGTTCAAATTCAAAAAAATTTTAATCAAGTTGCCAATTTATTTTATTTTGCCTACATACGTATTAATGAGGGACTTAGGCAGTTTTGATATTTAACGACATGTATAAAATAAGTATGTACATAGTAGCGTGCGGATGTTTGTTAGTTATCGTGTAACTTGTAAGCCACTTCCAACTTCCGCACTATGTACATATTTATTTTGTGGTCCAGATGGTTCATAGCTATGCTAAGGGGGGATTGGGTGAGAGGGCGTTGCACCCCCTAAACAAAATGCTTTGTATCGGTACTTATAGCAGTAATGATTATAAAACTTGTTTGATTGATGTATATTTTGTCCAACAAGCACAAAGTGGGGCGGATTAAAAAGGGGGAGTTGCACCTGCAATATAAAATATTTAATATAAATGCTTTATCTCCTATGTAAAAGCTTTTGTATGTAGATGTAAATAATGTCAACCCAACACCTTGGAGGAATGAGTAGTGATGAGCAAAATTAGTCTTGGTCTTGGTAATTTTTTGAGACCAAGACCAAGACGCTGATTCTTCGCAAGACCAAGACTGCTTTTCAATCTTGGTAATTTAAGTACAAATAGTTAACAGGTGTTTCACGCCCCTTTCGAGGATAAAATCATCCCTCAATTGAAAATTTGGAATCTTAAAAACCAAACTGCTTTGGAAAAAATAAGGTTTCCAAATTTTGAATGCTCAACAATCTTTAGAAATTTTTTCAAGACCAAGACTAAGGCTTAATGTCCAAGATCAAGACCAAGACTCAATATCAGCACCAAGACCATGACTCAATGTGCAAGAATAAGACCAAGACCAAGTCTGCTATGTTCTTGGTCTTGGTTTACTAATCACAAGGAATGAGGGTAAATTTCCAAAAAAAAATGTCTCTGTTTTCTGCAAACGCACGTGGCCATAAATAGGCAAAAAATTAAAGTGAGATGGATTTAAAAAATTTTTACGCCAATCCACTGTGGGCTAAAATTTTTTAAATCTGCAAAATCCAAAAATTATAGTTTTGAATTTTTTATGGCAGTTATTTGAAAAAATATATATATAAATATGTGAACAGTTTTTTTTTGCGCCCCTTTTGCGAGCTAACCATTTAACCGATTTTCGATATTTTTATTTTTTTATATGGATCGTTCTGTGGTGTAGAATGCATAAAACTAAAAATTATCCTCATAAGTTGCCATTAAGGCATTTCAAAACAGGATCAAAGTTTCCCATATAATTACAACAACAACAGCACCCACAGTGTTATGCTGTGTTGTTGAGAAAGTGGATGAGACAGTTCAGTGGGAGAGATTTTGTTGTTGTTGTTTTTCTCTTGCTTGTAAAAACCTGTTTCGTTGCACTCTGTCCACGTTCTGCATCGATATTTTGGATGTTTTTCGATATTTTGAAGCTTTACCGATATTTTAGATGTTTTTGTATACTGTTGGTCTTTTACCGATATTTTGGATGCTTTTCGATACTTTGGGACTTTGGATGTTTTTCGATGTTTTTGACTTTTTATCGATATTTTGCATGTTTCTCGATACTTTTGGACTTTTACCGATATTCTGGATGATTTTCGATACTTTGAGACTTTTACCGATATTTTGGATGTTTTTCGATACTTTTGGACTTTTAAAGATACTAGAGTTCGCCTTGTGGCCGAAATTCGACCATTTCGCTTTGACCATAAAATAAAGGAAAAAGTTTTTATCCCCTTCCTTGGTTGATAAAACACAAAAAGCTTTTAATATTCTTCCTTTGGGTTCGGGTTATCTGCATCGGTGCAGCAGCTAAGTTGCAATATCGTACTTTATATTTAGAGGCGTGTAACTCCTACTAAAGAGCAAACAGTTTTTGATATCTTTCTATACCAAAATTCATAAAAATCAATCATGCTATCGTGCTATATAGTGCTAACTCTATATCTATACCAAATTGCATAAAAATCGTATGCAGAATTTTCGCCATAAGAGTGTTTTTCCATTTATGGGCGTGGCACTGCCCACTGAAAACATAATGGTCACGTTATCGTTCCTTAGTGCCAATCCTATCTCCATACCAAATTTCGTTGAAACCGATGAAGCCGTTTAACCGTGAGAGCGTTTTTTCCATTTAGGGGCGTAGCACCGCCCACTGAAAAACATAATGTTCATATTATCGTTCCTTAGTGCTAACCCTATCTTCATACCAAATTTCGTTGCTGTTACAGCTAAACCGCTGCATCGATTTCGTTTTTTTCATTTAGGGGCGTGGCACCACCACCTGAAAAACATAATGGTGGTATTATCGTTCCTTGGTACTAACCCTATCTCCATACCAAATTTCGTTAAAATCGATGCAGCCGTTTAGCTGTGAGAGCGTTTTTCTATTTAGGGGCGTGGCACCGCCCACTGAAAATTATAATGGTCATATTATCATTCCTTAGTGCTAACCCTATCTCCGTACTAAATTTCGTTAAAATCGATGTAGCGGCTTAGCCGTGTCCTATGCACTGCTCCTCTTCACAACCTTTCCAACAAAAAACAATCAAGCAAATCGGTTGAGATTTAGGTATAGAAACAGGGACTGAACCGATTTCGTTTGCCTATTTATATATAGATTTTAGATTTTTCCCGATACTTTTGTACTTTTACCGATATTTTGGAAGTTTTTCGATACTTTGGGACTTTTACCGATATTTTGGATGTTTCTCGATACTTTTGGACTTTTACCGATATTTTGGATGTTTTTCGATACTTTTGAACTTTTACCGATATTTTGGATGTTTCTCAAAACTTTTGTACTTTTCCAATATTTTGGATGTTTTTCGATACTTTTGGACTTTTACCGATATTTTGGATGTTTCTCAAAACTTTTGTACTTTTCCAATATTTTGGATGTTTTTCGATACTTTTGGACTTTCACCGATATTTTGGATGTTTCTCGATGCTTTTGTACTTTTACCGATATTTTGAATGTTTTTTGATACTTTGGGACTTTTCGTTTCGATAATGTTGGATGTTTTTCGATAATTTTGGACATTTGCCGATGTATTGGGTATTTCTCGATACTTTTGACTTTTACCGATATTTTGGACGTTTTTCAATACTTTTGGACTTTGATAGTTTTTTCGAATTGTTTAATATTTTCGATACTTTTGGACTGCAGTTCTGCAATGGCGAGGCCACACTCTCGACATGTCATGCGCCTAAAGAGAAAATAGGTTGTCTCGGCTAATTTGGAATAGAGATAAGAGGATTTTTGAGAAAGAATATTAATCTTCTTTTAGTAGAAGGTGCCTCGCTCCCAAAATGAAATACGCTAGCTACCACGACTAAGCCACTACACCAATATTTATGTAATTCGATTTTGAGATATACTAAGCCTTCTGCATCCAAAAAAGGTTACTACGAGTATTGAATTCTGTCAATGCTTAATATTCTGGCTTTATTTATACAAAACAGTACTCGAAAAAATTGTATCTATCTTTAAGAGAATGGCCAAAATTTCGCCACCGGCGATACTAGTAGAAATTATTGCACACTGTTCCAAAAAATTGGTGTCGTTACATTCATACTTTTGAGTGTACATTCGGTAGAAGTTTGTAATTTTTAGTGCGTTTGTGAAAAAATTTTTTTTCGAAACCGCACGGTACATTTTAAAACGGTGTACAAGACAATTATTATAAAGGTAAGTAGATGGCATTTGTAAAAAAGTATTGAGATTGCTGGCTATTGCGTGTTGCAGATAAAGAACTATTCTATTCCCAAAATCAATATAAATTAGTTACCGCACAGACCCACCAAAAAATTTATTTGCTCGTAAATTAAAAAAATTTTTTTCTTTTTATTTATTTATTTAATAGTAAGTTACAAACTATTACTGGGTAATGAAGATCCTTGAAGTACCTTAAAACTATATTAATTCGAATCTAGAAAAAAAAACAATCTTTCTAAAGTGATTACGACCCAAAAAGCCTACCTGTTATAGATTCTCCAGGTGAGACCGTTTGAAAAGTTGAACAATGGCGGTTTTGAACAATTCATAATAACCACATTTTAATAAATTTATTATTGAAAATTGAAATTGTCAAGACCTTTAATCATAAATGATTATGAAAAAGCTTTATTGTAAAAAAGACTATGCCGAATGAAATGTTTGTGGAAAGAAGCACATTAGACCCTTGATCGATTTTTTAAAAGAAGCGAACAATTTTTAAAAAACTCATTCACTTTTTGTTTAAGAAACTTGTTCAAAAGGAGATTTATATGATTCCTTTCATGGTACTTTTTTTTGTAATGGAATCGCATCAGCTTGCAAAAGCCATCAACGTTAGTTACACCGGGTCGACCTCGAAGCTTAGATTTCGCAGAATCTAGCCAACGAACAAAAAAAAGAATGGCCCCAGAAATTTCTCAAATTCAGTTGACAAGTTAGCTTGGGCTACAAAGATGAAGCTTAGCTCTGAAGGAGCAATTGATGCCGCTTTTGTCTTACAAGATATAACAAAATCTCCCACTAGAGCCGCAAAATACAGAGCTGCGTATAAATCGTTAATGAAACCGAAGCCAACTGAATTAACTGAAGAAGAGGCTTAAGCTCATTTCGTTGATGTAAAGCTTACAAAGCAGCAGTATAAGAATATAAGAAGCTCTTTGAAGAACAAGCAATTTAAAGCTTATCTAGCTTACGAAAAACTTTCAGCTGCTAAAAAGCTATGCTATCCTTCGGACATTACAGTGGATGAAACCATAGCTGAAGTCAAACTGCAGTCCTTACTGGATCATACTAGTGAGAAAATTTTAAAGATGCAGTCAGAAGTAGTAGAAACTTTGCTACCTAAAGAGTGCAAAAATCTTAGATTGATTAGTAAATGGGGTTGTGATGGAACTTCTGGCAAAAGCGTGTACAAACAAAAATTTGTGAATGACAACAGTTCCGATGAAAGTATGTTCTTAACGGCTTTAGTTCCATTGTAACTTCTAGGAATAAGGGATTCAAAAAAAGAATTAGTAGTTTGGAAAAATCCAAGACCGTTATCTTCACGTTATTGTCGTCCCAATAGACTTAAATTTTTAAAAGAAAGTGTATCAACAACAATTCAAGAAAGGCTGCACATAAGGAGTCAGATAGAGTCCCTCACACCTTTTGCGACTATTTTAAATGAACAAGACGTAACAGTAACAGAAACTAAATCAGCAATGTGCTGCTATATATGTGATTCAACATCATCAGATTTTATTAACATAGAGTTGATGAAAGCAATCGCAGTAGACAAAACTCGGCTCAACCTTGGACTATCATCATTGCATTCATGGATTTGTTTCTTTGAGTGCTTTCTTCACATTGGCTACAGAGTTGATGTTTGCAAGTGGCAGTCTGGGAAAGATGAAGCAAAATCAAAAATTCGCGAACGAAAACCATTTATTCAATCTGCATTCAAGAAAGAGTTGGGTTTCAATGTTGATAAACAGCAACTTCCGGTTCACCATTTTGTTTTTCGGACATATTAATTTTAAATTTTCTAAAACAATAACAACAAATATTTTACAACAAACAATAAAATTCGTAGGAAGAAAGCAGAGTTAACAGCTACTTCCGGTCCGCCATTTTGTTTTTAGGAGTTTTTAATTTCAAATTTCTGAAACAGTAACAACAAAAATTCATATTTTGCAACAAACAATAAAATTCTTTAAAGGAAATCAAAGTAAACAGCAACTTCCGGTTCACCATTTTGTTTTTCGGACTTATTAATTTCAAATATTCTAAAACAATAACAACAAAAATTTTACAACAAACAATAAAATTCGTGGAAAGAAAGCAGAGCTAACAGCTACTTCCGGTTTGCTATTTTGTTTTTAAAAAATCTTGGTTTGATATATAAAACCGTTGGGACCAAAAACATAGAATTTCATTTTTAATTTTTGAGTGTAGGCTTTTCCCTAATTTTGGCGATTTAAAAAAATTCTAGCCCACAGTTCGAGCAAATGCTAATGGTTATGACGCAGACAGTAAGTCAAAATGAACTGCAAATCAATAAAAATATCCTGGCGATTCAGGAAGAAATTGATCAGAGCTTAAGTCAGAACGCGCTGCAGATGAATAAAAATATCCAGCCGGTTCGGGAAGAAATTGATCAGAGCTTGAGTCAGATTGCGACGCAGATGCACACAGTGAATCAAAATATGGAGGCTGTTCGAACGGAGGTTGGAAAAATAGTAAATGGCCTCGATGCAAAAGTGACTGAGTTACGAGATGACGTTGAATCCTTCAATGAAAAAGTTCAAAGTAATCTTGAAAACGTTAATTAAAGGACTCAATAGATAGAAATAAGCGAACCAACAACTCAAGTGATAAGAGAAATCAGCGCAGTGGCGCTTAAGGCATCCACATACGATGGAACAACGCCATTCAGTGTTTTCAAGCTCCTGTTCGAAACAACATCCGCTAATAACCTTTGGGATAACGATAGCGCAGCACCAGCGCTTATCGTCGCATTAAAAGGCGCAGCTGCAAAAGTATTGCAGACGGTTTCAGTGGCGGAGCAGAAAAATGACAAGGCAGTAACCACATGAAACAGATTCACAGACTGGAGTTGAAAAATCGTATCCAGAAATCTAGTGAGTTCTTGCAGGAGTATGCTGTAAATGAACTGCATCACGTTCACAAAGAAGAAAAATTGAAAATAGGGTGAACGATGGCGAAAATGGTAACGATCGCAGTCGTGATTATGGCTGAGAACGCGAGCAACGTCAAAAAGAAAGAGAACGTGATCGCATACGACCGAGGGAGATTCTTTCTTATCAATAAATATGTGTGGAAAGAGAACGACAACGCTTAAGAGAAAAAGAACGCGAAGAAGAAACACGCTGGCGTGAGATTCGTGAACGTCAACGACAAAAAGAACAACGTCTAGCTGAAGAACGTTAAAAACTGGCTCTGGAAAGAGAGAAAGCTGGAACAATTGATGTGCTCCTTTTGAACGTTTTGCCTGAAGAAAAGTGGACAAATGAGGAGATACAACGAAACCAGTGCTGTGATGCAGAGATGGGGAGGAAACCGGCGTGGCAAGAAATCTCAAGTGAAAGTCAAATCTGAAAAGCATACTGGGCGCAATGGCAAAGTTTGGAGTTGCATGATGGTTGCCAACACCGAATATTGGGAAAGCGAGGATGGTAAAATTCGCTCAAAACTGCTGGTTATTCCAAAGGCTAAATTTAAGGAAATAATCGAGGATTCTCACAGTGGATCGAGTGGTGGACATCTGGGCATAACAAAAACCACAGCGGAAATAAAGAAACGGTTTGACTGGGTAAGATGCCAAGAAACAGTTGCTGACTGGATCCGCCGTTGTGACCAATATGCAAATGCTAAAAGACCAAGGCAACGAACTCGGGGGAAAATGCGTCAGTATAACGTTGGAGCTCCCTTTGAGAGGATAGCCATGGATATAGCTGGACCTTTTCCAATCAGCAATGCGAGAAATAAATACATCCTTGTGGTAATTTATTACTTCAGCAAGTGGCCAGAAGTATATC
This sequence comes from Calliopum simillimum, assembly GCA_951812925.1. NCBI lineage: Eukaryota > Metazoa > Arthropoda > Insecta > Diptera > Lauxaniidae > Calliopum > Calliopum simillimum. Next base: position 14,381,445 of record OX638373.1, on the reverse strand, counting down.
CCATTCCCAATCAAGGATCAAAAACAGTGGCAGATATTTTCATCAAAAAATGAATTTGTCGATATGGAGCTCCACTTGAGTTGCATCCCGACCAAGGACGAAATTTTGAGTCGACACTTTTTAAGGAGGTTTGTGATATGCTTGGAATGCAGAAGGCACGTACCACAGCATTGCATCTTCAGTCCGATGGCATGGTCGAAAGGTTCAACCGTACTCTAGAGGAGCATCTGAAAAAGGTCGACAAAGGTCAAAAAGATTGGGATGAGCGTCTACCAATGTTTCTGATGGCTTATCGTTCGTCAATAAACGATACCACTACGACCCATGCTGACGATTACATGTCTCGAAAAAGAGAAGAACTGGCTGATATACACGAGCTTATCAGGAGACATACTCAATTGGCTAGCGAAAAGATGATATAGTGCAGGCAAATTAGGTATTCATTTCTAATTTTGTTGAACATGCACCGATTTTGATCCGACAGGGCTCATTTTGTTCGTAATAAGGTTTGAAACAAAACCAACACATTAGTTTTTTGTGACTTTTCCCCAAAACTTTTTTCATCCCCCGTGAACCTCCAAAATCGGATAAATTCAACAAAACTGTTCTAAAATGCTTAAAAATGGAAAATTATGCTATTCAAGGGGTTCTCTAGGTAGCTGAATCCAAACATGATGTTGAAAAATGGAAAAAATTGAAAATGGCGCCCGGAAAACTGCGTACATACCCATTTTAAGCACCAAAAATGGGAAAAAATCGTTGTAGTGGACTGCCTGGGGGTTTTAGCCTATGAATGAATTTATACGGTCGTGGTGGGATTTTGTTTTTTATACTATAAAAAGTAATGTTTACCAAAAATATGTTTGTGCTATTGAATTATTAATTACACTACTCAACAAATGTGTAAAAAATTTTTCCCAAGGGAATGCCATTATTCATTTTATATGTAAAATGGGCTGCTGATTCCGAAAATCGCATTATTTTTTTTTTATTTCGTGTCGTTTTCGAGATATCGGTCATTTTCGGTTTTTGGACCAAAAAAAAAAAGATAGTTCCATTTAAATACAAATATCTCAAGAACCAATGTCTGTATTCAAACGTATTATATGTCATATTAAAGGTAATTAAATTACCTACAAATGATATTCACATCACTTTTTGGTTGGTTTGTTAGTTTCGGCGAAATAAATTGATTTCTAAAAAAAAACATTTTTTTTTTCGAAAAAATTAACAAAAAATCAAAATCAACTGCAGATTTACACAAGAAGAAATAACTTTTTTATAATTTTTTTGTATCATAGACTATATATTTGTGAAGAAAATAAGACACCTCTTAAAAAAATCAATGGAAAAACGCAAAAGTTGTATAAAATTCATTGAAAAAATACCAAAATGCGTTTTTCCCTATTTTTTTCATTTTTTTGTAATAAACTGTTCGATAATTAAATCTTTTTGTAAAACACATGAGAAAATCCAAAAAATTCTTAAAGTAGGCGTTAAAAAAAAAATACCCGTGTCTCGTCGTTTTTCTCCAGCACGTCAGATTTTTTTTAATCGATTTTTGAAGTTTTTTAATCCACTATACATGAAAAATACCAAAATAGCGCATTGTTGTGTTAAATCGATGAATTTAACTATATGATCCTTACATTTGAGGTGTATTATGTGTTCAGTAAACTTATGCAGAATATTACGAGGAATATTTTTGTAGACAATTTTAACCCTCTAAAACCCCCACATGTGGGTCATTTTGACCTAAATGTGGGGGGTCAAAATGACCCACTTGTAAGGGTCTTAGCGGGTTAAAATTTTCTACAAAAATATTCCTCGTAATATCCTGCATAAGTTTACTGAACACATATTACACCTCAAATGTAAGGATCATACAGTTAAATTCGTCGATGTAACACAAGAATACGCTATTTTGGTATTTTTCATGTACAGTGGATTAAAAAACTTTAAAAATCGATTAAAAAAAAATCTGACGTGCTGGAGAAAAACGACGGGTAATTTTTTTTAACGCCTACTTTAAGAATTTTTTGGATTTTCTCATGTGTTTTGCAAAAAGTTTTAATTTCACAGGTTTACAAAAAAAAAAATGTCATGGCGTTTTGACCGGACTATGTGTTTCCTAGGGACTTTGACGTCCTGAATCCGAATCCCGGGTCCGTTTTTTTCCAGAACGTCTGAGAAAAATTTTTCAAGGTCATATGGAGGTCGTGTGTCGTTTAGTGATAAATTCGTTAAAATTCTGAAACTAATTTTTATCATTGAGTTCTTAGTCCTTAAAAAGAATATGTGATCAAAAAGCGTATCTCGGACCTAGTTTCGGAGATATAGCCATCGGAAGATCCGGATATATCTTCTATGAAAACCGCTAAAAGTTGGGAACCCCTGAATGGATTTGTAAAATATTGGTGTCATATGAAAGGTATTTTGACAGTCTATAAAAATGCTTTAAAAATATTTTCAATTGGATTCATAGTTTTCAAGATAGAGGCTTTTTTGAAATCTTGTGAAATTTTTCAATTACAACAACAAATAAATCAACAACACCAGCAACAACAACAACAAAACCAACAACAAAAATAGCAACAACAACAAAATACCTTTCATATGACACCAATATTTTCCAAATCCATTCAGGGGTTCCCAAATTATAGCGGTTTTCATAGAAGATATATATTCTGATCTTCCGATGGTTATATCTTAGAAACTAGATCCGAGATACTCTTTTTGCTTACATATTCTTTTTAAGACCTAAGAGTTCAATGATTAAAAATTAATTTCAGAATTTTAGCGTATTTATCACTAAACGACACATGAACCCCATTTTGACCTCCATATGACCTTGAAATCTTTTTTCTCAGACGTTCTGGAAAAAAAACGGACCAGGGATTCGGATTCAGGACGTCAAAGTCCCTAGGAAACACATAGTCCGGTCAAAATGCCATGACATTTTTTTTTTTTGTAAACTTGTGTTATCGAACAGTTTATTACAAAAAAACGAAAAAATAGGGAAAAACGCATTTTGGTAAGTTTTCAATGAATTGTATACAACTTTTGCATTTTTCCATCGATTTTTTTAAGTGGTATCTTATTTTCTTCACAAATAAATAGTCTATGATACAAAAAAAAAAAATTATAAAAAAGTTATTTCTTGTATAAATAAATCTGCAGTTGATTTTGATTTTTTGAAAAAAAAAAAAAATGTTTTTTTTAGAAATCAATTTATTTCGCCGAAACTAACAAACCAACCAAAAAGTGATGTGAATATCATTTGTAGGTAATTTAATTACCTTTAATATGAGAGTACCTGGAGACCGATCCCTACTCGGTCAACAATCTGATCTTATTATTTTAGTCGATGTTTTTATTCATAGCTATTTTTTGTTATGAAACTCGTACCTTTTCACCTCCAATGCTTTCAAAATGATAAATTACCCGATAAGAAAAATAATAAGAAAAAACTCGGAAAATATCGAATGGTATAGAAAAATATCAAGAACTCCAAATTTTTTAAGAGAAATAGAATGACCTAAAATAAATAAATGGGATACGCCACGCACCCAAAATATTTCGTCTCTTGTATGGGGGCTGAAATATCGTATCATCATGCCTCGGAAAGTTCATTTCATTTTTTTTTTGTGCATGAGTTATTAACTAAAATTTTTATTTTGGTAAAAAGTGGGCGTGACAATTATTGAACAAAGCCCACTTTTCGTTATGCTTTAGATACTCGTGATCCAGATCCGCATACCAAATTTTATGTTGTACCATTTGCGAGAAATAGCATTTAAATTTTTTTACTTGTATGGGAGGTTCCACGCCCACCTGCGATATTTTGCCCACCTTCAGCTCGTAGGTGCCTCATAAAAAGAAGATTCCCTACAGTAAAATTCAGAAAGATTGCTTTAGTAGTTTTCTTTCTGTATCGTATTAAATTTTTGTGGGCGGTGCCACACCCTCCAACGAGTTTTCCTAATATAACGGCATATCACATATTAATGCTTGTTCAGGGGAAAAATATTTAAAATTTTCATTAAAATTGTTGAAGTCGTTTTCGAGAAATATTGAATTAAAATGTTCAATGGTTAAAAAAGGGGCGTGGCACTTCCTCGATACCGCCCACTTTTCGATTATTACAAGGCATTGATATGTTGTACCTACATACCAAATTTCATTAAAATATCTTGTAACATTTGCGAGAAATAGCATTTAACGTATTTTGCTTGTATGGGAGGTTCCACGCGCAATGGCGACATTTCGCCCACTTTCAAATCAGAGATGCCCTATTGCAATTAGGCTCCTCACAGTTAATTTCAGAATGTTTGCTTTATTAGTTTTCTTTTTATACCGTCTTATATTTTTGTGGGCGGTGCCACGCCCTTCAACGAGTTTTCCCAATATAACGGCGTATTACATATGAATCCTTGTTTTCAGAGGTAATATCTCCTAAATTTTCATAAAAATTGTTGGAGTCGTTTTCGAGTAATTAAAAATATTTGTAACATTTTGCAAACCATTTTTTCTAAACTAATTTGAGGTCGCTGAACACGAAAAACTCAATTATTTTTTTTTCCTTGCGGCCGTTCCCCAGTTATTCGATAATTTCTATTTTCGAGGTTAAAGCTTCATATACGTCAATATATTTTTATGATGCCAAGTCCGATCGATTTTATTTTTCCACGTTTACAAAGAGTGAATAATGGCGCTGCTTACAAGCATACCAATAATTATGCTCCAAACAAAATTGAATGAGTTATAGCAGGAAAAAGTTTGAAATTTTCCAAATTTTTGAAATTTTTCACATCAACTTCAAATGAAACATTTGGTTTTTGGCATATAATTTTTTAAATAATTTTTTTTTTAGAAATTTTATTAAATGGCGCATATAATTGCAAACATTTTAAGCCTATGTTGAGCAAAATCGAATGAAATTTCCAAAAGATATCAAGGCTTTAGTGCAGCATGGAAATTTTGATTTCTTTCAAAAATTGATATTTTTGATACAATCCGCAATGTTCTTCTACAGAGAATGATTAGAAGTTACTTAAATCATCTTTAAAAAGTACAATAAGTGTAGGGTGTCCTATCTGGAAGCTGAAAAATTGGATCTATTGACTCAGGCCGAACATTTTGAAAATTCTCATATCTTCCTTATTGCACTAAAGCCATAATATCTTTTGGAAATTTCGTTCGATTTTGCTAAACATAAGCTTAAAATGTTCTATATGCGCCATTTAATAAAATTTCTAAAACAAAAATTATTTAAAAAATTATATGCCAAAAACCAAATGTTTCATTTGAAGTTGATGTGAAAAATTTCAAAAATTTGTAAAATTTCAAACTTTTTCCTGCTATAACTCAGTCAATTTTGTTCGGAGCATAATCATTGGTATACTTGTTAGAAGCGCCATTATTCATTCTTTGTTAATGTGGGAAAATAAAATCGATCGGACTTGGCATCATAGAAATATAGTGACGTATATGAAGCTATAACCTCGAAAATAGAAATTATCGAATAACTGGGGAACGGCCGCAAGGAAAAAGAAAATAATTGAGCTTTTCGTGTTCAGCGACCTCAAATTAGTTTAGAAAAAATGGTTTGCAAAATGTTGCAAACATTTTTAATTTTGTGTTGTATTAACTTTTTAAAGTTATTGCTTTAATAGTAAACAAATCAAAAGCACAAAAAAATTTTTGCTAAATTTACTTTTTATAGCATAAAAACAAAATCCCACCTCGACCGTATAAATTCATTCACTGTAGCGAAACTTCTAGGCTAAAACCCCCAGGCAGTCCACTATAACGATTTTTTCCCATTTTTGGTGCTTAAAATGGGTATGTTCGCAGTTTTCCGGGCGCCATTTTCAATTTTTCCATTTTTCAACATCATATTTGGATTCAGCAACCTAGAGAACCCCTTGAATAGCATAATTTTCCATTTTTAAGCATTTTAGAACAGTTTTATTGAATTTATCCGATTTTGGGGGTTCACGGGGGATTAAAAAAGTTTTGGGGAAAAGCCACAAAAAACTAATGTGTTGGTTTTGTTTCAAATCTTATTACGAACCAAATGAGCCCTGTCGGATCAAAATCGGTGCATTTTCAACAAAATTAGAAATGAATACCTGTTTTTACCTAATTTGCCTGCACTAAAAGCTCGGAATTTTTGGGAAAGTTTAAAAAATTTTTTTTTTCTTTGAACAATTTTTTAAAAAATTTTCAAAAAAAAAAGATTTTCAAAAATTATTCAAAAAAAAAAGAAAGTTAAAAAAAATTTAACAAAATTCAAAGCATTTCTTGAACGATTCTAAGCATTCCTTGTTCACTTTTTTCGTAAGACGCCTTCCTCTTGAGTAAACAAAGAGTTTTGCCTGCCGCGGGCGTTCAAAAGCCAAAAACTCTCATCTATCTAGCGACCGAATCCCATCTTGAGTCATACATCATTTCAAAGCTTATAAATTATGCTTTGATTTAAGGTGAATTTAAAAAAAATTTAAGGGGGGTTTTTCAAAAAAAAAAATCAAAAGTATTTTTAAGTTTAAAAAATTTTGGTGAAAAAAAAAGAAAATTACTAAAATTATCTTTTTGTAATCAAACGTATGGAGTCTACTTGCTATTAGGCACCTTTGAACTGAAATCGGACGAAATATCGCCGGTGGGAGTGGAACCTCCCATATAAGTAACACGCGTTAAATGTTATTTCTCGAAAATGGTACAACATATTTTGATTAAATTTTGTAGGTGGATACTGGTTATCAATACCTTATAATAAACGAAAAGTAGGCGGCTTCGAGGAAGTGCAACGCCCACTTTTTAGCTATCCCAGATTTTTGTTCAATGTTACTCGAAAATGGCTCTAACAATTTTGATGAAACTTTAGAAGATGTTATCCCTAGAGACAAAGATAATTGTGTGATAAGTCGTTATGTTGGCAAAACTCGTTGAAGGGCGTGGCACTGCCCACAAAATTTTAAAACGCTATAAAAAAAACTACTAAAGCGATCTTTCTGAAATTATTTGTCTATATGGAGTCTACTCGCCATAGGGCATTCTTCAGTTGAAAGCGGGTGATATATGTATCATCAGTAGGCGTGCCACTTCTCACGCCTACGGTGACCATTTATTTGGAACAGAACAAAAAAAAAAAAAAAAAGATTACAATTTGTATTTATATTTTATCGTATTTCAATATCTATGTACATTAGTGTGAGCCAAATTTTCCCACGACCAACTGTCTACTGGAAACGTAATCTACAGAATATTTTTAAATAAACCATGGGTCTAAGGTCAATATCAAGCTCCCGCTTTTAACGAGAAGTTTTTTGTATCATGACATACAGTATGTCAAGAATGACTTTTTACATTGAAAATAAATTCATATTTTCAACTTATTACATATTACTTGTAGGTGACAGAGGAGAAGGAACTTATCTTTTATAGACACAACCATGAACTCGAAAGAATTTCCAACCATTTCACATTAAAAAACTTGACAGCTTGGCTTCGTTCGCTAAAAGACAACCAAATCTCGAACTACATTTGAAAAATTTTGAAAAGATCGAGTAATTACAACATGGAAAAGTTGGTTCCTTCTATGTAAGAACGTCTACAATGTGGTAGATGCTTATGGTGGTCATTCAAAGATGGCTGTAAACAAGAAAGATACAAAAAATTTAATATAAAAACATTTCTTTTATTTGTGAAAAGTCATTCTTGACACTTCAAAAATCGAATATTATTTGTTTTTGTTGATTTTTTCTTTATTTTGCATTGAATTTGCAAATTTTTTTTCACGAATCCTTTTTAAATATGGTAAGCAATTTGTTAAGGTGGAGAGTCGGAGTACTAATTGTAAAATAATGAAAATAAAAAGATTAGTGTGTTTTCGTAAAACGTTGTAAACAAGTTTAATTTTAAGGGTTTTGGTCTACTAAATTAGTTCACAATTTCACAGTAAAAATCTTTCAATTTATGGTTCATAAATCCAACGCTGCTGTCGCATGATGACTCTACGCTGCAATTAAAAGGTGGGGCTGCTACACTGAGATTCTCTATGTTAAACGTCTGTCCACCGTTGACCTCGTTCTGTTTGTTGAATGTTTATTTTCCGTTTGTTGATCGTTGAAATTCTGTTGTAACTCGCTGTTTGTGAATTTTGATGTTATTATTTGTGAATTTACGTTAAATTAAAGTTGGTGATCATTTGTCTGATGTTCTTCGTATTAGTTGCTGGAAATCAATGATGATGGCGGCGATCGAAAAAAAACCCCACTTCGGGTTTTCGTTCAATGCGACAGCAGCGCTTTCAGTGTTGGCGGCTGTTAGCAGAAACGAATTGTTTGTGCCGTACACACACGGTTTGCGTTCTACGTCAATACAACTATTATTCATTAAAAAAGCTTGGGCAAAAATGTAAGAAGTAGGTTTTTTTGCTTAAGGGGAGATATACACCTAGACGTTTGAAAAAATCTATTTTATTTTTTCGCATTTTCTTTAAGTTTGACGTCTTAAGAACGCCTGGTGAAAAGGGAAAGGTAATATCTTGATAAATAAGCGAGTTACAGCCGAAAACGTAAACGGGTCGGCGCAGTTTTTTTTTTGTTGTTTTTCTGGCAGCATGCACGTTCAATAATGGTGTCACCTCACTACTCGAAATTATGAACATGTTGGAAATATCGGTTGGGTCAGAAGCGCACTTATTCGCTACGCAAGAAGATGAAACTCGCATAGCGAAAGCCGAGCTGCAAGCGCAGAAACAGACAAAAGAAAGTCGAATACGGCAAAAATTTAGAAGCCATGAGCATTCCGCCAACCGTAGACGACCTACACTATGGGCCTGGTATCGACGATTCCATGTAATTTGACAAATTTTATCATTTATTCATTCCTAAATTTTCAAACGCATTTTTCTCGAAACAACGTTTTTCAACTCGGTACCCAAAATTTCTCCAAAACCAATGAACCGATTGCCTTGAAACTGGTTGTGCTTTATTCTATATACTATTTTCTAGTAGATGTCATAGGATTTTTGTTTTTCCTTACTTAGTTTTTTTTTATAAGCAAAATAATTATTAATTTTTGGCCCAAAAATCATTACTTATGTTCAAACGTTCGCCATTTTGTAATAAATCTATATTTTCAAAATCGGCTATGACATCTACTAAATTATGGTATCTATTTTAATAATCTTTGTGGTTTTTTGCTTTCAGATGATTTTTCAAGAAACGCCAGTGAGTACCGTGTATGAAGATTTTTTCACGGCGCTTCAAGGAACATGCGATATCTCGAAATATTTTCAATATTTTGTAATAAACAAAAATTTAACATATACTTAAATATGTATACTTTCATTTAGTTTAAACTCCGATCCGAAATTTGATATAGTTTTCCTACAAAAAAATCTCAAAAATTACCTTTTTTTTGCCTTCTAGGTGTATATATCCCCTTAATAAGTTGAAAATATGAATTTGTTTTCAATGTGAAAAGTCATTCTTGACATACTGTATTTCAATCAATGGTTTTGTCAGCTTTCTGAATCTATTTTTATCATGAACGATTTTTAATATTCAGGCCGATTTTTTAACAGGTTTTCTTGAAAAGTGAGCGAGAATCCTGAAAACTTTGGTGAAATAAGACTTTCTGATCAGAGCCAGCAATTTTTTTAATTGAAATCGCTTTATTTTGGTGTTTAGAAACCAAGTCAAAAATCTTCATCGAGATCACTGCCGCATAAAAAGTTGTTCAGGCTCAAAGGTCACGTGGATATTTGCAAAAAAAAAAAAAAAAAACTTTAATGCGGAAGTTATATGGATGATGATTTTTGACTTTTGTTATAAAACACCAAATAAAAATTCCAATCAAAAAATTGTTGTCTCTAATTTTATTATTATCGTTTTTCAAAAAAAAAAAAAAAAAATCTTCAAAATTCATCAAAATAAAAACAGATTCAGAAAGTTCACAAAACCAATGATATTAATTTTTTTATGATACAATAGTGTTTTCTAAAGAAGGTATCTTTTTAATATGAAAATGTCGTAGAACAATCTTCACGTTAAAAATCGGGGGCTCGATATTCATTTTAGACCAATGTTTTTTTTTACTGGCCAAATTTTCTTAGAATTTTTCGTAGATTTCTTTTCCGTTAAACGCTTGGTCATATCTTTTCCACCCGAACAATTTGGCCCACACTAATGTAGATTTGACATCATTAGAGCAAATTATCATTAGAGTAAACACTATTACCGACACCTCTTTTTTCATTTCAAATTAGTGTTTGTATGAAATATTTATATAGACGTTGGCAACAATATTTCGATTTTGCTAGTTTTTTTTTATATAATTTTTTGGTGGAAACCGCTTTACAAAACAATTTTGCGAAATACAGAACAAATACAGAACACTTTCTGAAATACAGAACATTTCTATGTTTAAAAAATTATTCAGAACAGAGGCCTCAAATACAGAACTATTCTGTATAATACAGTACGGTTGGTCACCGTACCCATGCCACATCTCACAAACTGTATAAGATATTTTAATACTTAAAATTTGGTTAGCGATTTTGATCATAGCTCACATATGTATATAGTACTAGACAAAAAGTAAACGATATTTAAGTAATCCGTGCCCACTTTTTAACAACTGCAAACAAAGAATTTTAAGCTACTGAACCGATTTTGACAAATGCGTTGTCATTTGATTCGGATTTTATTTTATATCGAGTAGGGATCGGTCTCCAGGTACCAGATATTTATGTGGTGGGGCCGAAATTTGGTTATCCCAGGATTCTCTCGACTCTATACTTACAGAGAATTTCCTATCAATTTGAAGTGCTGGCTTACAGTAATTAGTCGAGTATTTGCAGTAGTTGAGTAGTTTAAGATTGCTATAGCATGCTCGAAATTACTGAAGCCAACTCCTTTATCTTTCTTAAGTCGAATTGCTGTCCTTTTGCATGTAAGTCGATAGATAGCATGTTAAGGATAGCATTAAGTGATTCTGCTGAAGTAGTTTTTAGAGCACCAGTAATGCTCAAACACATGATACGTTGAATTCTTTCTAGTAGTTTCAGGAGAGACTTTTCACCAGGCAAACACTCCACACAATTAAATTCCCCTAACAATGGAACAGTATATCCAATGCGTCACACTAGGTTCAAGCCCCACGTGTGACCGAAAATGACTTTGCAGGAATTGAATGCATTGTTAGCTTTTGTAACGCGTGCTTCAATGTTTTCTTTCCAATGCAGTTTTTGATCCAGAATTACTCCTAGAAAATTGGCTGATTTTGATAAGTAAATGGTGAATCCTTTAATATGAATGCACCTGAAAGGTGGTATTTTATATTTCTTAGTAAAAATCACAACTTGTGTTTTTGTTGGATTTATACTGATACCTCTTGTAGAGCACCATCTACTGAAAAAACTGGTGTGGGAGGACATAGAGGTATAACCAAGTTCAAACGAGCAGTTGGGTTAAGAAGGCGTTGTGCCAAACGAGCAAAGAAGTAGCACTAAAATAGCATTTTTCGATCAATGATTAGCAAATACTTCAAAATCCTGGCGTGATGGGAATTCTCTGACCTCGGTTAACCTATTGTAATCAATCAAATCAGAGAAAGTCACCACTCCAAATAGCTTATTGGTCCAACTGGGGAGCTTAAAATCCTATAAAAGAAATGGCAACATTCATTACCAGCAGAGTTGTACTAAAAACAAAAACCAGTAGAACGATAACAAATATAACGAAAGCAACAAAACAACAACAGCAGTTTTTCTATTTTTCTTTTTTTGTTACACACAACCCAACATGGTGTAGGACCGGCCGAACCATCAGACAGACGGACAAAACCAAATATACATACACAACAAACACACACACACTAATAGAGAATGACTACTGACATTGCATAGGTGAACTTTTTTTGTAGTATTTAATTATAACGCTAGCAGCGACGACGTGCCAGTAACGTCATAAATTTAATTCGGAGTTTTGTTTTCGTCCTCAAGCGCGTGTTTAATACTACAATAAAAAAAAAAAAAAAAACAACTTAAGAGTTTTCGCGTTCATATCTACAAGTTTAAGTTTGACGATTTCAAATATATAATTATTTGTAAACATATGTATATGTATGGCGTTTGTATATATGTTTTTAGTTGTACCCATGATACAATTAACAAGGTAACGTCAGTAACTGACTCGTTTCTTGTTCTTCTTTTTTGGTAGCAAGTACTGTCAAAATTAACTAGCAAAACAAGAACAATTTTACAGTTTCCTGATTTTGACGTTTGTCTCTAGGCGATTTGATTGGTTGATTTCGTTCTCCGCTTTGCTCTTATTGACAGAACTTGCTACCAATTTTGTCTCCGCTTTGTTCGTTTTGACAATTTGGCGCTACCTCTATAATTGTACCATGTTTGCACCCAAAATCTCGAAAACAATGCAATTTGCTTTTTAACTTAAAGTGGCTTGTGAGGAAGCGGTTTTTCGCGATACAAAAAAACCAAAAAAATAAAAAAGTGAGTCGTTAAGGTAAATGTGCCAAATTTAGCAAATCAATTTAAAGGCTTATTGTTAGACTTTTCACAAAATATTTTGATTTGTGGAAACTTAAAGTTAAATATCTAAAAGGAAAAAACTCTGCGACCTTGAAACTTGGAACAGTTGTAAATTAGACTATAGTAATTTTACAAAAAAAGAGTCCACTAGATAGTATCGACCCCCATACAAAAAAAAAAAAAAAAAAAGTTCGAGTGACCACCCCCAGTTTGAAAGCTAATATTGAAAGAATTTTAAGGAAAAAAAACATTATTTTCTTTTCGGCCTCTAAATTCGATTCTACCACCCTAAGGTGCCAATGACAACTTATACATAGAATTGAAACCCACAAAAAATCATAAAATTCATCTCTACGAAGTTTCCTCAAATTGTTGAAATTAAAGAAGTTATAGCGAATCTAAAAGCTCAGTACAAAATATGAAAAACAGGATGTTTCAAAAACGAATATCGCCCACTAAGACTATGCAATATTTTTTTTTTAACATTTAAAAAGGTCATATTTTCATTCATATATATTTAAGTCTTAAAAATAATTCTAAAAATCCCGAGATTTTAGGTCTTTTCTTCTTAATAAATTGAACAAATTTTTACTTCAGTTTTATAACCGTTCTAATTTAAATTTGATATTAAATGTTTAAATTTTGGGAATTCGCTAATTTTAGCAAAAAAATATTTAATTTAAAATCTATAAAATTAAATCTTGACCTTTAAAGTTCTTTCCGATTTTTTCTGATCAGTGAAAAAAAAAAAGGTTATAAACGTTATAGTTTAAAATTAATATGAAATACATATTTAAATTTTTAGTACTCCCACTTTTTAGAAAACGAAAAAAAGGACTCTCACTTAACTACTTATCTCTGGGAATTTTTATGCTAGAAAAAATTTTAAAAACGAAAATGTGCAGAATTACAGCAATGACAATTTGTTCATGGGGGTTTTTTTAACGCATAGTTTTTAAGTAATTTGTCAAAAACTGACTGTTTTGATCTCTAACTAAATCTAAATCGGTAAAAAAAAAAAAATGTTCAGCTGGTACACTTGACGCGTCCCAACTAGAAAATGTTGTTTGGCGGCAACTAGGGCCCCATTGGTTTTGCCTAACCAGAACGTTAGGGCCAAGCGCGGGAGCCTAACGAGGACTTCATATAAGATGTAACGGTGTTCCCCATATTTTTCCAATTAGGAATGCCTAATACCGGCATTCGTAATTAGGAAAATTTTAGGCTTACCAAACTAGGCCATCGTTGGGCTTCCGCACTTGACCCTAACGTTCTGGTTATGCAAAATCAATCGGGCCCTAATTTCCGCCTAACTAATAATTTTCAAATCATGAAAACGAAAAATAGCTTATTCTTTTTTAGTAATTTATTGAAATAAAAGTTTTCTTATTTGTGTTTAATTTTTTTTTTTTAACAATTGTTAATGTGGTGAATTTTATCGCTACCTCAATACTACAACTAATTATGTTACTCCAATTTTATAGTTTTGAGATAATTCAATTTTAAGATTTTTGAAAATTTAAATTTACACTAGGTGTAGTTGAAATTTATATGATAATCGATAGCTTAGGAAATGTTTATTACAAATCAATCAGTCTGCCGTGGTCTGCCTTAGTATGTGACCGGCCTGAAAAAGTTGCAAAAATCAGTTTTTTGGAAATATGTAGGGGAGGGGGGGGCTAGTGTGGACAATTTTTATATAATTACAAAATCATATATGTAAATATATCATTTTTGTAATAAAGTAATTTTTAGCGATTACTTATACCTCTTGCCTTCATAATCGCATCAATAGTTATGATTTTTTATTTTCATAAATGCTTTATTAATGCATTTTAAAAAGAGCTTACATTTGTCCACACTAGCCCCTTATACGGGGCTAGTGTGGACAACCATTGATTTAACTGGGGGCTAATGTGGACACCATGAGAAACTTGATAATTCATACAAAAACGTTAAGAAAATGTTCAGATACATGTTTATTCAAGAAAATAATGATGCAATACAAATAATAATACAAATAAAAAATTAACTGCTATCCCATGTTGTATTTGGAGAAATTTATATCAAACTTCATATAACTTGCTGATCGAGATGTTCCCGGCAGTTGTTGTGCTTGTGGCAGCTTTGCCACTATTTCATTTCGGTGAATTTGACTGGTATCCGGTATATCGGGATACGTTAATCTATCGTTCTTTCTTTTTAGAAACGTTATGTCGAAATTTTCAAAATCGTGGATCGTGCCAATTTGGCCAATATAAAATACTTTTTGTCCATGTTGTTTCAAACTTCATATAACTTGCTGATCGCGATATTTCCGACAGTTATTGTGGTTGTGGAAGCTTTGCCACTATTTCATTTCGGTAAATTTCGCTGGTATCCGGTAAATCGGGATACGTGAATTTGTCGTTCTTTCTTTTTAGTAACGTACTTTCTTGGAACTGCTTTTACAAATGGTCTGACGATTTCTGGAGTCACTTCAGCTGCTGTAGACATGTCCACACTAGCCCCACTTCAGTTGTCCACACTAGCCCCTTCATGTCTTTTTAAACAAAAATAGTTTTTTTTTAATCTTACGGTAAAGTTCTTCAAAAATAATTTCAATGGTTTTAATAAACACTATTTTAAGTTGTATTACATATCTATTAACACTGCAGCAGAAGAATAATTAGTTTAAAAGTATCACAGAAATTACGAAACAATTAAAAAATTACTTTTTGCTGCGTAAAACACGTTCGGTCACGTTATCATGGAAAGCTGAACTGTAAACAAATGAATTTTTTTTTGGTGATGCAGAGTGCAAATACCAACTTGAAAAATATAAAACAGAAACAAAAAATTCAAAACGCCGCGAGAATTTGAATTTGTCCACACTAGCCCCCAGTCCATACTAGCCCCCCCCCCCCCCTCCCCTATAATACGCATATTGTTTTTTTTACTAGCATCGTCGGTGGCCAAATTTTGGCCATTCACGACAGCGTGCAATGAAACCGATTCTTTGCAAGCAAGAGAAAAACAACAACAAAAAATTTCTCTCACTCCACTGTATCATCCACTTTCTTAATAACACAAACTTTAATCTTGTTTTTAAATGCCTTAATGGCAACTTATGAGGAAAATTTTTGGTTTTGTAGAATCACAATATCTTTCATATAAAATAATCGAAAATCGGTTTAATAGGTAGCTATTAAAATGGGGGCACAAAAAATCGTTCACGTATTTATATATAGGGTCTTATAGTAAATTAATATTCCCGAGAATTTATTCTTCCACTCCGTTTGCAATTGCAAATAAAATTTTCTGGAAGGGGAAAATTCGCTGGAAAAATTAGGCAATCGGCAATAGTTTGGGAGCGAGTTTTTCACGTTTATTGCAAAAAAGTACTCCCTAACTTTTTGCTAGGGAACAATAATAACGTTTGACAAATTATAAACTTTAGTACAACAATTTTATAGCTTATTGAAATAGCTTTCATATGACACTAAAATCTTTTATATCCATCCAAGCGTTTCTAACTTACACCGGTTCTACATACTAAAACAACTTTTCACTTCATATTTTTTTATTTTTTTAAATTTTTCGTGCCAACCTTTGATTTTTAAATCTACTAAAATGATTAAAAAGTAATCTTTGAATTAAAAAAGCAAAGCATTCACTGAATTTTCACAAATTTTGTTCAGATGCAATAGCTTGTTTATCTTTTTTTTTTTAAGTTTGATGTCAAAATCCAGTGGGAAATGGAAAGAACGTAAGCGATATTGGCAAAACAGCGTTGCCACAAGTTTTTTTTTGTGCGAAATGGCTTGGAAAAAGTCAGCGTTGCAAACTGGTTGGTTGCGCAAAATGTCAAAGATATGGGAACGACTCAGCATTGCCAGATGCTGTTTTTTTGCAAAATGTCAACGGTCAACGATATTAAAATAAAAAAAACATCCCTGCAGGAAGGCGAGTTTCCATCATAGAGAACTAGAGGCCAAAGCGTTTTAATTGAACCTGGCAACACTTTCGGCCACACAAACACTATGAAAATATCGTTTATTAGTACTGAATTTACGCATTACCCGATCAAAAAAACTTGTCAAGTTCTTGTCATTGTATCAGAAATGTATATCAAAATGATATCAAAAATGTATCAGCCGCTGATATCCATTTTTTGTATATCATTTTGATATATTTTTGATATCATTGAATGACATGTCAATTTTGTATCAGAAATGTATATCAAAATGATATAAAAAATTTGTCAGCGGCTGATATCCATTTTTTGTATATCATTTTGATATATTATTGATATCATTGAATGACATGTCAATTTTGTATCAGAAATGTATATCAAAATGATATCAAAAATTTGTCAGCGGCTGATATCCATTTTTTGTATATCATTTTGATATATTTTTGATATCATTGAATGACATGTCAATTTTGTATCAGAAATGTATATCAAAATGATATCAAAAATTTATCAGCCGCTGATATCAATTTTGTATCAGAAATGTATATCAAAATGATATCAAAAATTTATCAGCTGCTGATATGTCAAATTTTACGTTTTCGTTTGTGAATTTTATTTAAAGATAATTATAGAAGACGAACGCGCAGCCAATTTTAGTGAATAAGTTAATTTTCTAATGAAATTAGTGAAAAGCACAAAAATATAATTGAGTGCAAAAGAACCGACACTCCATTCAGTTGCTGCATGCGGCCTGTGGTTGGGAAAACTAAAAGTATGGAAAACGGACGAGCAGCCAATTTTAGTAAGAAGTGAGTTTTGCCATGAAATTAGTGAAAAAGCATATGAAAAATATAATTGAGTACAAAAAAAAAAACTAGTTGACGACGATTAACCACAATATTGTAAAATTTGGCCATAATCTGCGTCACTTTAGTTATCGGACTCAAAATTGGTTGTCATTTTTGTATCAGAAATGTACAAAAATTGTATATCATTTTGATATCTTTTTTTGATATCATTTTGATATCTTTTTTTGATATCATTTTGATATCTTTTTTTGATATCATATTGATATCTTTTTTTGATATCATTTTGATATCTTTTTTTGATATCATGGTGATATACAAAAAGCGTTACATTCCGTATATCACTGTGATATCCTTTTTTTATCAAAATCTTGTCACTGACAAATTTTGGATATCATTTTGATATATTTTTGATATACTTTTTTTGATCGGGTAATTGTCCCTGACGTATTTTTAATTTTTGGTGAAATTCATCACAGCCACCATAAAAACGTAGCCAGATGTTGTGGATTTTGTCAAACATCCCAAAAATTCTAAAAATTTCAGAAGTATTTTTTCAGAATTCACGATTGAAACATCTGACATTTCTTTTTTTGGTAGTAAAGTCAAAAACAGCTAATTTTATTTTACCATTTCAATTAATTTCTGCTAAATGTAAACAATAGATCTAAAATAGGCTGTGTTAATTGAAATCCAAAATTAAAACTTCCTCATATATAGACAAATGGTCAAATGGTAATTTAAGAAGTTATTTCATTGATGGCTTTAAATGTCTCAGCAATTTATTTATAAAAATTTATAAAGAACTAAAAATGCTTCGATTGTTTACATCGATTAGTATTCACCATGGACTTTTGACGTTTTGTCATTCCACGTACCTCCTGCAACCAGTGGCGAATCCAGGGGGGGGGGGGGCGA
Organism: Calliopum simillimum; assembly: GCA_951812925.1. Classification (NCBI taxonomy): domain Eukaryota; kingdom Metazoa; phylum Arthropoda; class Insecta; order Diptera; family Lauxaniidae; genus Calliopum; species Calliopum simillimum. Next base: position 14,363,201 of record OX638373.1, on the reverse strand, counting down.
TGGGGGCGATCGGCCCCCCCTCTCAAACCAAGTGATTAAATTTTTTTTTTAAATTATATGTAAAGATTTCGAAAACTTTCTGCTTTTTTTTTTTTAAATGTATGATAATATAATATTGACGGCTTATATTCAATACACTCTATCTACAAAAACAGAATTTTTCAGGAGAGCAAAAAAACTGTTTTATTCGCTATTTTTTATAGTGTTAATCAAACGAAGTACTACGATATTAATTAAAAAGAGCCACTAGATCCTTCAAATGAAAAAATTTAAAAAAACCTTAGTTATTCGCCTTATTATAGCAGATAGAGGATATTGCAATTCAAATATAATATAGAATGCGTGTTCAAACAAGCAGATAGAGCCTATTGCACAATAATAAAAACCATTTTTTTATGAATTATTTATTAATAGATGGTTTTTTAGCAAAAGAAAACTCAAAATAGGTTAGGCGCTTGGCGGACTTGAGAATGCAAAATATGAGAACCGAAACCTGAGCTCAGATTATTATAGGTCCTTATTTTTCATAGCCGTTTATTTGGAACTTTGATCTGCTTATTATGAATCTTAACTTAGTTTTTTTTCTATCATTTAAGGATCCTGAGTTATCCTTGCTTATAGCTTGCTATATAGCTCTAAGTAGGCCTCAAAACAGTGATTTTTGGACTCCTAAGAAAAGATAACTCAGAATTCTTACATGATAGAAAAAATCCTAGTTTAGATGCGTAATAAGGAAATCCCAGTTAGTGATGAGCAAAATTAGTCTTGATTCTTGGCCTTAGTCTCGGTATTAGACCAAGACGCTAATATCATTGCTAGACCAAGACTTCTGTGGTCTTGGTCTTGGTCTTGCTCAGGATTATCATCAAGGCCAATACTGCTTTTTAGTCTTTCGAATTTATAGTTAATAGGTGTGTCACGCCCGTTTCAAGCATAAAATCATATCTCAATTCGAAATTTAGCATCTTTGAGACCAAGACTTAATGACCAAGACACAATATGCAAGAACAAGACCAAGACCAAGATCATAGCAATGGTTTGCTCACCACTAATCCCAGTCCACCATAAACTGCTATAAAAAACTATGGCGCAAGACTATAGTGGGCCTGGGCGGGGAGTAGGGTACATGTACTTTCTAGTAACTGAGCTCAGATTTCAGTTCTGATGTTTTGCATTCACAAGTCGGTCTGGATACTCGTATATAAAATTGAGGAGTGGCCATACCAAAGGGCCTAAGTACCATTTCGAGGCAAAAGTAATCTCATACATATTATGTGCCATAATAATCAGTTATTTGGCCGGTATAATTTTTTTGAACATAATGCCATCAATTTCACGCCATGGAGTCAATTTTTCTTGAAAACAGAAAACAATTATTATCATTTCTAACAAAATGTCACCCGATTCATATTATGACACAACTTTTCCCTCGAAATGGTACCTAGGCCCTTTGGTGCGGACACTCCTCAATTGTATTAATTTTCAGATCAAGTTTAACCGATCACGCCCATTTTTGATCCCAGATAGCCTAGTAATATTGTTTTCATCTGTACCAAATTTCATGCGTCTAGCCTTATCTGTTTGTTTACAGAAGGGCCAATCACGACTCAGCAGGGCTATAAAGGTTCAACATACAAAACTGAAAAAATCAAGAAAGTTTATTTTCGACATTTGGAGCCGATTGACGACCATTTGTCATGACCTTGTATATAATGGCCACCCAATAAATATAATAAAATCTTTAATTTTTCATATGTAGATAGAGGATATTGCATTTCACAAAATCGATTGCTGTAGATAGTGAATTTTGTTATATGGAAAAAAGTAGCTCTGGAAGCAAATTTTTCGTTTGGATTTAATATCATAGACGCTATTTGTCTCAATGAAGGTTTTACCATCAAAAACTAATTTTCGTGAAAATTGTAGATAGAGGGCATTGAATATAAGCCGTCGATATAAAAATACAGATTATTATATATATAAATAAGATAGAAATATTAATTATTAATAATTAATAAATATTAATTATTAGTAATTCACTATAAAATAATATTTATCGTACTTACAGTAAAATATCTACTTGCTAGTCTCTCTGCGAAACAATTCTTAAAAGTTATTGAAAACCCAAATTTAGATATTGTCAATCAAGTCGATAATGAGAGGTTGAATCAGGTGTTGGAAAATCGAAATCATTTAAGACGAATAGTTGAATGCATAAATTAAACTTTAATACTTCTGATAGCCTTATTAACGAGGGAAATTTTAGAGAGTTATTAAGGTTTCGAATTCAAAGTGGGGATTTAGAATTAAAAAATCATCTTGAACAATCTTCATCTCGAGCAACTTTTATAAGTCAAACCACGCAGGATGAGATTATTAATTGCTTTGGAGAAGAAATTTTGTGCGAACTTATAAGTCGAATCAAATAAGCTAATTTTTATAGTGTAATGTTTTACGAGACTACAGATATTGCACATAACTCTCAAATGACACTGGTAGTAAGATATTTATACAAAGGCAAAGTTAGAGAAGATTTCATTCAATTCGAATAAAACTGATTGTGAAATAGACAATGAAATTAAAGTAACAGGTTATAACTTAGGTCAAGTTGTATTAGAAACTTTGAAAAAAGCAACTTTAAATGTTAGCTATTGCACAGGCTTGACTAAAGGTGGCTGCTCTGTAATGCAATTGGAACGATGAAAGAAGTGATTTCTTTTTTTAAAGCTTCGTCAAAACGCAATGCAGTTCTTAAAAATATAATGGGATATCAGTTTATTGGTTTATGCGAGACGAGATGGGTTAAACGTCACAACGGAGTTCTTCAATTTCAAGAATCTCTACCGAAAATTCACGAATGCCTTGACGATATATCTTCGTGGAGGGACCTTCAGACTGCTGCAAAGGCAAAGATATTAAAATCTGCTATATCTGACTCTGGCTTTCTTGTGTCGACCGTTTGCTTATCAGAAGTACTTTCTTGCACTTTGCCATTAAGTCGTTTTTTTCAAAAATCAAAATTAGACCTAAAATCAGCACGTGATATGCTAAATGATGTTTTAAAGATTTTGAATCGAAAGCGCGAAAAATGTGATGAAACGTTTTCAAGTTTGTATTACGAAATTTGTGGCATTGCTAATGAACTCGGTATAGGAATGAAACTTCTTCGGGTAGCGCAAAAGCAACGAAATCGAGCAAATTATCCATGTCAAAATCCTCAGGACTATTTTAGACGATCTATATACATACCGATAATCGATACCATCATGGAAGATTTAAAATCTCGCTTTCCTGAAGAAATGCTAAATTTATACAGTTTTTCAATAAAATTTCCTGAAGTATGAGAAAAATCTGATGAAGAGTCTAGAAATGTGGTCAATCGGCCCCCCCTCTTGACAGCGCTGGATCCGCCACTGCCTGCAACCCTGCAAAAATACCCCGCTCGCCTATACCCTGAATTTTACATCCTCCCGTTACCCTGCCAAACATTCCTGTCTCGCCATCCCCCTATTACGACCTCTTATATTCTCCCCCTAACAGTTATCCTTTGGTCCCTCCCCCCATTATGAAAATGTCACATATTTTTTGAGGTTGCCAGAGTTTTTTTTCAGTTTTAGCCATTGTTGCTTATAAAAATATTTCGCAATAGAATAAGAAAAGCTTTAATTATGTTAATTGTTATAAAATTAATAAGAAAGCTGCGTATTTGTTAATATTTCTGTGGTAGTCTCAGCTTAATTACACTAGTTTACAGCCAAAATTCCCAGCGAATGCCGTTACTCATTTTATATGGAAAATGGGCTGCTGATTCCGAAAATCGCATTTTTTTTTGTTTATTTCGTGTCGTTTTCGAGATATCGGTCATTTTCCGTTTTTGGACCAAAAAAAAAAGATAGTTCCATTAAAATACAAATATCTCAAGAACCAATGTTTGTATTTAAACAAATAATATGTCATATTAAAGGTAATTAAATTACCTACAAATGATATCCACATCACTTTTTGGTTGGTTCGTTAGTTTCGGTGAAATAAATTGATTTCTAAAAAAAAAATTTTTTTTTTTCGAAAAAATTAAGAAAAAATCAAATTCAACTTCAAATTTATACAAGAAGACATAACTTTTTTATAATATTTTTTTTTTGTATCATAGACTATATATTTGTGAAGAAAATAAGATATCATTTAAGAAAATCGATGGAAAAATGCAAAAGTTGTATACAATTCATTGATAAGTTACCAAAACGCGTTTTTCCCTATTTTTCTGTTTTTTTGTAATAAACTGTTCGAAAATTTGAAACTTTTTGTAAAAGAAATTAGAAAATCCAAAAAATTCTTAAAGAAGGCATTAAAAGGAAATACCCGTGCCTCGCCTTTTTTCTCTAGCACGTCAGATTTTTTTTTAATCGATTTTTGAAGTTTTTTAATCCACTGTACATGAAAAAACAGAAATAACGCATTCTTGTGTTAAATCGATGAATTTAACTATATGATCCTTACATCTGAGGTGTATTATGTGTTCAGTAAACTTATGCAGGATACTGTGAGGAATATTTTTGTAGACAATTTTAACCCTCTAAAACCCTCACATGTGGGTCATTTTGACCCCCACATGAAGGTCATTTTGACCTACATGTGCGGGTTTGAGAGGGTTAAAATTGTCTACAAAAATATTCCGCGTAGTATCCTGCATAAGTTTGCTGAAGACATGATACACCTCAGATGTAAGGATCATATAGTTAAATTCATCGATTTAACACAAGAATGCGTTATTTCTGTTTTTTCATGTACAGTGGATTAAAAAACTTCAAAAATCGATTAAAAAAAAATCTGACGTGCTAGAGAAAAACGGAGAGGCACGGTTATTTCCTTTTAATGCCTTCTTTAAGAATTTTTTGGATTTTCTAATTTCTTTTACAAAAAGTTTCAAATTTTCGAACAGTTTATTACAAAAAAACGGAAAAATAGGGAAAAACGCATTTTGGTAACTTATCAATGAATTGTATACAACTTTTGCATTTTTCCATCGATTTTCTTAAATAGTTTTTTATTTGCCTAACAAATTTATAGACTATGATATAAAAATACAAAATGATTTTTAAAATTTTTTTTTCTTGTAAAAATCTGCAGTTGATTTAGACATTTTTGTAATTTTTTCGGAAAAATATACTCTTTTTTTCAGAAATCAATTTATTTCATCGAAACTAACAAACCAGCCAAAAGGTGACGTGAGTATCATTTGTAGGTAATTTAATTACCTTTAATATGACATATTATTTGTTTCAATACAAACATTGGTTCTTGAGATATTTGTATTTAAGTGGAACTATCTTTTTTTTTTGGTCCAAAAACCGAAAATGACCGATATCTCGAAAACGACACGAAATAAAAAAAAAAAAATGCGATTTTCGGAATCAGTAGCCCATTTTCCATATAAAATGAGTAACGGCATTCGCTGGGAAAAAAAATTTTAATCATTTGTAAACTAGTGTTATTTTACGAGTAAGAACAATTTTTTAAAATAGAACACAAATATATTTGCTATTTTTTTGCCGCTTAAGAGCATAAGTACCTGGAGACCGATCCCTGCTCGGTAGACAATCTGATCTTGTTATTTTAGTCGATGTTTTTTATTCATAGCTTCATTTTCATGCATTCAAAATTAAAAATTTACCTATGAGAATACTAATAAGAAAAAACTCGGAAAGTGTCAAATCTGTATCGAAAACAATAAAAAAATATCAAAATTGATGGTTTTTGGTGAAATAGCAAAACGTAGCAATAACCGATAAAAAGGAAACCTAACTAAGCAGCACTCCTGATACTAAATTTCAATAAAATTTAATAATTGGTCCTGGATATTATTTCGAGATATCCTTACCTGAAGTTTATGGCGTAGCTACATTTTTTTTTGAATGGCATTAAAATTAACCTTCGGAATTTTCCAATAGGACTCTTACTTTCCGAGTTATGATCCTTTGAAGAGAAGGTTTGTCAGCTGCCATACAAAGGACGAAATTGTATTAGTATCCAGAAACCAATTTATGGCTAAAAAAAAACTCTCAAAATGAGTTGAAATCTGTTGCAGTGTATGCAATAGAGGTGTTTTAAGAATGTATGGAGATCCTTAGTAACAACATTTTGATACATGACACCCCTCAATATTGTGAGGTTGGAAAAAAAAAATGAGTTTCCAAAAAAAATTTTGGGGGTGGGGTGAGGGTAAAAGTTGGCGCATCAAGGTCAAAGGTGAGAGAAAAGAAAAAAAAAATTACATACAACCCTACAAATGTTTAGGGGTCACCTCTAGAGGGGTCAAATGTATGACCGACCCACATTATTTTTTTCCTCCCAACATTTTTACCAAGCACACTTACCCCCTATCTCTAACCCCTAAGGGGGCTCCCATACAAAATTGACATTTTTAGGAAATCGACCCCTACCACTCCCTGGGTGCCCCTAGAAGGGTCAAATGTGTGACTGGTCCCTAATATTTTTTCCTTTTCAACATTTTTTCCCAACATACTTACCCTGTATCTCTGACTCTTTAGGGAACTCCCATACAAAATAGATGTCATAGACATGAAAAATATGGAAAGAAATCGTCAAATAGGCCCATAACTGCCCAGGAGTCTCCCCTAGAGGAGTCAAATATATGACCGACCCCCATTAGCTCCCCTCCAAAGTTTTTTCTCAGCATACCTTCCCCCTATTTCCAATCCTTAAGGGGGCTCCGATACAAAGTTTTTGCGAACCTATATTTTTTCCCCACATACTTACCCCCTATTTTCAACCCTGAAAGGGCCTGCCATAAAATTTTTTTGTTTTATAAATTTTCCTAGAAATAATGGGGGTCGGTCATACAATTGACCCATCTAGAGGTACCCATGGTCCAGTTAGGGCAGTGGGGTTTTTCGATGCTATTAATTAAGAAGAATTTCACCTTTTCTTGTAGCTACGATGTAAGATTGAACACAGCGTTTTCTTCAATTTTAAGCAAGGATATTTCAAAATCCTGCAGGTATAATGACAGTTCTACTGATGTGGATGGATTCAGCGTCAAAAAGTACATAAGACTGCATATAAGGATTAAAAAGTTAAAGTTCATTCCATTTTTTTTTTTGGTGCCAGAGTCATTAACCAAAATTTTTATTTTAATAAAAAGTGGGCGTGGCAATTATTGAACAAAGCCCACTTTTCGTTATGCTTTAGATACTCATGATCCAGATGCGCATACCAAATTTCATCAAAATATGTTGTACCATTTGCGAGAAATAGCATTTAATGTGTTTTACTTGTATGGGAGGTTTCACGCGCACCGGTGATATTTTGCCGATTTTTAGGTTGTAGGTGCCTAATAGCAAGTAGACTCCCTTCAGTTAAATTCAGAAAGATTGCTTTAGTAGTTTTCTTTTTTTAGCGTGTTATATTTTTGTGGGCGGTGCCACGCCTTTCAACGAATTTTCCCAATATAACGACATATCACATATTAATCCTTGTTAACAGTGGTAACATCTAAATTTTCATTAAAATTGTTGGAGTCGTTTTTGAGTAATATTGAATAAAAATTTTCAAGGGACAAAAAGTGGGCGTGGCAATTATTCGATCCCGCCCATTTTACGTTTATTACAAGGTATTATTAAGCAGTACCTACATACCAAATTTCATTAAAATACCTCGTAACATTTGCGAGAAAAACATTTAACGTATTTTGGTTGTATGGGGGGTTCCACGCGCAACGGCGATATTTTGCCCACTTACAGATCAGAAATGCCTTTTAGCAAGTAGGCTCCCCACAGTTAATTTTAGAATGATTGCTTTATTAGTTTTCTTTTTATACCGTATTATATCATTGTGGGCGGTGCCACGTCCTTCAACGAGTTTTTTCAATATAACGGCATATCACATATTAATCCTTGTTCTCGGAAGTAACACGTCCTAAGTTTTCATCAAAATTGTTGGAGTCGTTTTCGAGTAATATTGAATCAAAATTTTCAAGGGTTAAAAAGTGGGCGTGGCACTTATTCGATCCCGCCTACTTTTCGTTTGTTTCAAGGTATTATTAAGCAGTACTTGCTCCCCAAATTTCATTCAAATACCTTCAATGGTTTGCGAGTTATAACCAAATCAAATTTAAAATTTAGAGCGGTGCCATGCCCCTGGTGAGTATTTACGAAGTTCAAATCTTGCTCATTCTTCATTGTATGTTAATATCTAACATTATCCGAAGTTTCATTAAAATCGCTGTGGCCGTTTTCGAGAAAAAGTTTTGCCCGTTCCAAACATACATACAATGTACATAAGTACATACAATTTTATCTCGTATAAGAAGAGAAGATATACAAACAAATATGATTAATGTTTTAAATAAACAATGTAAATCGATATTTTTTACGAGATCAAAACGCCTTTTCTGAAAACATACAATTTCTATGATTTCCCAATCAATAGCTGTGTTTTTAACGAATGTTTATCTGTGCTTGTCTTTGGCACATTTATCCGTATTAAATTAAGCTGATTTGTTGTTGCTTTCCTATAGATTTCTCAGAATAAACTGTCGTAAAAAGTTCAGCTAATTATTATAATAAAATTTTCTGTCAACTGTAGAAAAGCTTTTAAGGTCGCTGTGCAATTCATAACCTTTTAAATAATAGCTGTGTTTTTGTGCACACTTTATCTGGGCTTGTGTAAGCACATTCTGAGAAAGTAAGTATAAGAAAGTAACAACAAATGTGCTTAGCTTTTCCCAGATAAATGAATGTGCTTAGGACAAGCCCAGATAATGAGTCCACAAAAACACAGCTAATTATTAATATGGTTGGGAGTTATGAAAAAGTACAATTATAACATTTTACAGTTAAAGGATCTATTTTACAATGACTAAGTAAATTATTTTCAACATTAAGTTTACTAATTAGAACATGAAATGCTTGAGAGTTAACAAATTTTTTGATTTTATTGACGATAAAAAAAATTTTTTTTGTTAAGTCTTACTGTAGTATTTTCTTTTATTTATAATTGTTTTAAAAGAAAAAAAAAACCCAAGTTTGATCTTCTTCGATTTAAATAGTTTTAATTGAAATGAATAATTTTTTTTTTTTCAAAAACAATATTGAGTAGAGCACTGCTGCGCGAAATAGTGTGACATTACTAAACATATAAAAAGCAAAAAGTTTTTATAAGATACTGTAGTCATTAACAGCTCTTAATAATGAAAACGAAGACTCGATTTTATCAAAAAAGTAAAAAATAATACAATTTTTTGAAGTTGATTTTTTTACTATATGTACAAATTTTACTATTTCTTTTAAGGGTTCTTAACTTTTAAAAGCAGAAAATATGTGAAATAATACTTTTCACACAAATTCATCACATCAGTATAATTTTCTAAAACTTACTCCCACAAAATTTCCACTTTTCATTTGGTTAGGTTTGGTATCACCATTTTCGTGTGGTGAGTGAAAATATTGTAAAATTCATAGAAACGTATCCAATCCCAAAAAATCTGACCACCATTCACTCTAGTCTACTCTATGGTTTCCATTCATAAAATATTCACTACTTCTAGTGCTCCCTCTCTGAGAGTGAGCATATTCTCGAGAATGGAAACTCCCTTCAGAGTTAGGATAAGGCCCATGGATTAATTGGAGATATATTATATGACGGCCTTAGCTTTTGGAATAGATTAAGGTAAAAAGAAAAGGTTTACTCAGATAATTTTAAGCATATTTTAAAAAATTATGTAAAAGCATTGAAAAATTTAAGTAAACTTGACAAGGGAATGTCAGCTAGGAGAATGCATAATTGTAGGTCTGTGTGGTATCAGATAGAAAAATTTGTACAAATTGATACTGAACCGCATTTCGTGAAACCAAAAGTTCAGTAACGAGAGAGAGGGAGAGAGAGTGAAAATCAAATTAGTGGTGTTGCTGATATCAGCTCAGCATTACGTGCATTAAGTTAGCAGAGCGAAAATGGTAGAGCTGAAAAAAAAGATGCCATAATAATAGGCTAACTAAAGGCTAATTAAGTGCCCTAACGCCGAGTTTTAGGCTCTTAATTTTTTCAAAAAAAAGTTAGCTCTGCTAGCTTAAACTTAAGCTTAAGAAAAGCTTTTCATTAAAAAAAAGGACCGAATCAATTTTCGTGAAATTAGGAACTTTGAACAACAACAATTCCAGAACAGATAACAAAAACAACTTTACAACAACTTTAGGGGCTGTCCATAAACTCCGTGACGCTAAAATTCGCTGTATTGAACTCCCCTCCCCCCCTATGTGACGGTAGTTTCATATAAAAAATACATAAAATATACCAAGCTTGCTCGAACCCCCCCCCCCTAGGAGCGTCACGGAGTTAATGGACAGCCCCTTAATACTCCTACAAAAACAACAAAGAGAACCAGCTTTACAACAACTACAGCTTTACAACAACAAATTTACTACTACCACAACAACAGTAATTTTATATAAGAGTACGGGTAAGTGGGCGGCCTGCGGAAGCAGCTCAGGATTTAAAACTCCCAAAAATCCAACACCGGCTTCGCGGCGGATTAGTCTATAATATATCCAACAAATAGTTTGCTAGTCAAATTGCGCGCGCAATTTTTAATAAAAATTTTTAATTTTTTTAAATAATAAGTAATAATAAGACTGATCCGCGTTGGATTTTTGGGAGTTTTAAAGCCTGAGTTGCGGCCGCAGGCCGCCCACTTACCCGTAATCTTGTGTAAAATTACTGTTGTTGTAGTAGTAGTAAATTTGATGTTGTTTGTTAAAGCTTAAACTTAAGCTAGCAGAGCCAACTTTTTTTTTCTTAATGAAGAGCCTAAAATTCGGCGCTAGAGCACTTAATTAGCCTTTAATTATGGCATAATTTTTTTTCAGCTCTGACATTTTCGCTCTGCTAACTTAATGGACGTAAGAAGCAGCACGTAGGGCATATATTGAAAAGAAATTGCTTGCTTTTCCGCGTGAAGAAAGGATAGGTTTTCTTTCTAAAAAGCGTATTTTATCATAACATTAAGGACTTTTCCCTGAAATTTGGAAAAATTTGTTCATCGACCTATAAATTCGGTGAAAAAAAGCATTTTTACCGTTGGAAAAAACCGAGAAGACTAAATTGGCTAACCTTCATTATTTTAATGAAAAATTACATTGTCTTACTCGTTTTTTTGTTGTGAATCTAAATGGAAAAATATTTCTTATAATTATGAAATGGTTGCCGGTAGGCAAAACTGTATGTATTTTAACTTAAAGCCACGGCTCTTTCTCAATCGTGCGCTAAATATGTTAAAAATATATACGTTTTGAAGCTAATGCTTTGTACTTTTATTTGGCATTTTTCGTTTTTGCGAAAACACAAACTCCGCATTTTTGGTGTGGTTTGAAAGAAAATTATAAAAATGAGATTTTGTTTGTTTGTATGTTTGTTACTTATGGGCTCGAAAACTAGCTGACCGATTTAAATGAAATTTTCACAGTGTCTTAGTATGGAAAAAATCTTGGAAACAGGCTGAGAATTTTATATGAAAATAAATTCAAATTACCAAAGAGGATTGTATGTTTTGTTACGACTGGGGAGGCGGGTCAAAATTGGTCGAAATTGCGCTAAGTAATTTGTGAACGGCCCCTTATATCCCACTTCCGACGTGGGGCATTCCACGTGATGCAAACAGATAAAATAGTTGATGTTTCCGATTTTAGTAAAATCAAATTATGTAAATATGTCCTCGTATTACCTCAATTTAATCAATGTACGAAGATTAAGAAAAAAAAAAATTAAAAAAGGGTATGTTTCCTCTATCACCTCCCAGAAGTTTCGTAACCTTATCGTTTACAACCTATATAATTAAAAATCTCGTTATTTTAAAACTTTTTTTATAACTTTATTGTTTTTCTCTTTTCTTTTTAGAATATCTACTAACATGCTGAATGAAACTTTGTTCCTGCTTGGTTAAGATTTCTTTAAGAGTATCTATTTTTTTTTTCATTTCGTTTACTGTTGGCATATACAACACCTCACTGCAAAACAACGAAAAAGTCAAACTTTGTAAATGATAACCTTCAAAACACACAGTATAAACTAACAAAAATTTTGAAAAAAAACCAACAACAATAATATCAACAACAACAAATTAAAAGAATTTTTGATATGTGATAAAACGTTATGGACTAAGGATTTAAATAAGCAAAAAAAAAAAAAAACAAGTATATAATATATGTTTAGTTCTGTAATAATAAGTTGTAAACAATATTAACTATTTACTTAAGAGAATTTAATTCAATTAAAAAAAAAAAACACGACACGACAGCAAAAAGGGGCAACAATTCGAATTTCGCATGATTAATACAAATAGTATAGTAAAGATTTTCTTTAAAGGCGTTAATAGAGACAAATAATGCAAGTGGCAACGTTCTTTCGTGAAAATGTCTCAATAATTAGTGCAACAAGTTCTTCTCCTACGGCTGCAATTAAGAAAGATAAACTAAGTAGCTTTACAACAGCTAATAGTAAAACCAAAGCAGCTGCAAGCCCTGCTGCTGGCGATAACAACGACAACGACAAAATGTATGAAACACAATGTGCTGCTGAAAGCACTGATATTGCAGTAGCAATAGCGAGAGCAACTTCGAAAAGTAGCAACAACAGCAGTAGTTTAATGGTGGAAGATCGCAAACGAAAGCATGCAACAATTGATGTTGCAAGTAGCAGAACAACGCGGCAGCAACAGAAATATCAAAAAGAGCAACAACAGCAAGAGCGTACAAGCAGCAGCAGCAATGTGTTGTTGAAAAAAAGTAAAACAGAACAAGAGCATACAACAACAACATCAATTAAAATGCAGCAGCAAAGTAATAAAAAACTGCTGCGTTCAACATTGACTACGTTTGCCGAAGAAGAAGCAGCAGCAGCCATAAGCGATAATGACAAAGACTGTGAACATAATTATGATAATTTTGATGATGACGACATTGATTATGAAGCTGATGATGTTGAAGATAATGGAGTGGATGTTGATGATGATGACGATGATGATGACGATGATGTTGACGATGATGATGACGGTGATGATGATAATCATCATCATCATGACGATGATGAGGTCGAGGATAATGAGAGTGAAAACGATTCATTCAATAACGGTGCTAAGCAACATAAGCAGTATGTTGATGATGTTCTTATTGATAATGTTGACGACGATGATATCGCTAATGCTGCCGATGATATTGATAATACCAATGAGCACATTGTTGATAATGAAGATTGTGATAACGCATACGTTGCAAATGATGACAGCGATGCAGATGATAATGAAGATCCATTAAAATGCAGCAACAGTAATAGTTGTCACAGCAATGGTGGCAGTTGCAGTAGTAGCAGCAGAAGCTGCAAAAGTAATATCCTGGTCAAAGACAAAGGCGAAGAGGTAATAGAAGAAGAAGAGGAAGATGGACCAATAAAAGCAGCAGAGGATATTGGAAAAGTGCAGGAAGCTAGTGATGAAATTCCTGAAATATCAACAGCAGAAAGTGTTATTGATAAAGCTGAAAAAGAAAATGAGCAAATTGATTTCTATGCTGCGCAGCATAAAACTGTTCGCGATGATGTGGCTAGTAAACATAAAAATTTTGAAAAAAATTATAACGATGTTGCTGCCGAAGCTGCTGAACCATTTACAGAAGCAAACACCAGCAGCAGGCAGCAGCAGCTTGACGACGTGAACAAATGTGTTAGTGAAAATATTTCTAGTGTTTCTCGAGCTAGTGAACAACATTTTGATAATGACTACGATGAGCAACCAAAAGACTCAAGATTCTATCAGGATGCTGCTATTGATGAAGCAAAACAGCAAGAGCATTCACAGATTGCTAGTGGCAGTAGCAATATTTCACTAAATACCAGTGGTTATAGAAAAAATGTAAATCACCAACAACAAAAAACAACACATCTTATCTATAACGAACCTTTTAGTATTTCCAATGATGACGTCGCAGTTGTAAAGACAAATTTTAATTTGTGTGATTCAAACAAGCGAGAATTCCCTCCTCCACCCCATGGTAGAAGCAGCAGTAGCTTCAATAGCAATGAGCTACATATGGCTTCGGGGAATGTAACAAATTTGCCAAAATCTTCATGTGATGCCCTAGATGATGGGGAGGATGAGAACGTTGAGGCAACAACACAAACATCAGCGGTTGGGTCAATCTGTTTTAACAGTCAATTGACAGCAGCAGATGCACAGTGCTTGCCAGAAAATGTTGATAATGAAGGAGGTAGACAAAGGCATGAAACACAACAGGATCAGCATCATCACCATCATCAAGAATGGCCCTATACACGCCCAGCTGACAATAGTGCAACGACGATACTAGATGCTGCTGGTACTTTAAATTATGACAGCAAGTTGGAAGAAAAGCGCAAACAAGAAAATATATTGGAAACAATTGTTGAGCAGCAAAATTCAACTTCGGCTAACTCAGCTTTAAAGCAAGAAGATGATGCAAAGAATAGCTTGAGTTATCGTATGTATATAGAGCAACAACAAGCATCAGCACTTTTGCGAAAAAATAGTGATGATGATGAAGGAACAACATCTAAATTGCATGAAAATCAGCAGCAGCAGCAGACACCAACACAAATTGCAGCTACAACACCTAGAAACAATGACGACGATGCTTTTCAACTTAGTAAGGATTTGTTAGAACAGCAACCACAACAACAACAGCAAAATAGCAAGGACGATATTCATATGCTCGATGTTTTTGCCCCCCATATGCAGCAATATATGGTACAGCATCATCAACAACAACAACAACAACAACAACAACAGCAACAGCATGAATTTGAGCAGCATATATTGCAAACTGAACAGCAGCATCTCGATAAACATCAACAATCACAACAAGCCCAAACGAATTTTCATGCACAATTGCAAAATCGACAACAGCAATTGGATCAATTTACACAAGAGCAGTTATATCAGTTTCAGCAACATCAGCATCAACAACAGCAGCAGCTTTTAAATCCCAGCCATAGCATACATCATGTGTTACATAGTCAGATGCAAACGCAAATTCATTTACAACAAACATTTTTACAACAACAACAACAGCAACAACAACAGCTGCAGCAACAACAACAACAACAGCAGCATCAGTTGCAGCAACAACAGCAGCAGCAGCCACAATATCAGCAACAACATCAAAATCATCAAGATGAGCACGCTCATTTAATGGCGTACCTGCACCAAGAAGAACATAATCGACAACAGCGGCAGTTGCAACAATATCAGCAGCATCAACATCAGCAACAACAACAATACCAGGAGCATCAGCAGCGACAACACAATGAGGCACTGCTTATGTCATCACCACATCATCCGCATACCCCACTGCAGCACACACACCATCAGTATCAGCAGCAGCAGGACCTAAATAAATCTCATCACGTTACTTCATCGCCAACAGCTGGCAAACCAAAATCAAATCAATTGACTAATATTGATGAACTAATGATAGATGAATATCATGATGATCACAATGCGGAATACAAACTGTGAGTAGTGTATGACAAAGAATTGTTTCAGTATTTTAAGTTTTTTTTTATTCCGAAAGCCGTCCCTGTCCCGTGTCGTTGGCTCTACATATGATAGTTTCAACTATTCTCCTTTTCCGACTATCAATCTCACGCCATTTTTTTATGCATTTACATAAGCCCGATGGTCACTGGTGCCATATGTGTCGGACTCTCCTAAACGTCCTACCGACTTAAGGGGGGCTTCTCATGTAAAAATCGATTTTTTTTTTTTTTCATAGGTTGATAGAATATCGTATTGGGAGTATATTCCCAAAGTTTCATGACTCAACTCTAAATATTATGGAAAATATGATTGATTGAACCAGCGAGCTCATATAAAATTGTATGCGATTTTTTTTTTTTTCAAACTTTTAATCGTTTTTTCTCAAAACTATGGTTTTAAAATCGGGGTACACGATTGCGAAAAAACTACTTAATCGATTTTTGATTTCTAAAAAGTGTTTTGCAGATTATAAATTGAACGAGTGCATGAATGTCTGAAATTGTGGAAAAAAAGTTATTTTATACACTTTTTAGCCCCATTTAGTGAAAAAAAAATGACGAAAAAATAGCACTTTTTTTCCAAGACGTGATTTCAATATTGTAGAATCGAATTTTTTGGAGTTGTAGACATTCATGCACTCAGGGGAACCCTGCTGAGTAATAAAAAAATTTTGTTTTATGTTTCAGATAAATACTTTGGGCTCCACAATGTACCGCGATAAATCCTACTTGTTAAATGTCGCCACACGCAACATTGAATAAGTCCGCCACTTTGTCATTTTAGTTTTTGAAAAACTGCTTTTTTTATAGTTCAAACATGTTCTTAAATATATGCAAAAAATTATTTGTGTGTGTTTTTATTTTCCGAGTGAAAATCAATCCCGAAAAACAACTACTTTTTGACGTGTTACATGAGAAGCCCCCCTTAAACCCCTCCACCTTCATCAGGAATATCACTCCCATGGAAAACAATTTTTTGGCATTGCATCAGAGGGATTCCAATTACTAGGACGTTTTATGTCATCTCTTTACTAGCCTACGTTGGACCTCCGCTTTATTTGCTCATGCAGGAGAGGGGGGCTGAGTAATACTTCATTAGCCCTTGCCAACAGCTCTATTTTTTTTGTTTTGGAAAAGGGGCGAACGAAGCCCGAACGACTGCGGTCTCTGCTAGGATGAAAGTTGTCCTATTCTGGAACCCCATTGGTCTCTTCCAAGGCAAACAAGGCATTGTGTCGTGATCCATAGTGCGAGAAGTTTTTAATGTCAAAACATTTCTTGGCTACTGGTAGCTTGATGAGTATCAAAGTATCTCTTCTTCAAGCGCAGTACGCTTTCTACGTATTCTCCAATAAATAACAAATTTACTTCACTTACCAGTAACTCCCGTCTTCTTTTCGCTCAATTTCTGCAGTTGATGAACGTATGTTCAGTGTCGCCGTAAATGCAGTCTGATCTTTCTGTTTTTTTCCATCTTGCTTAGAAATTTCTGAAAATAATTATGGCCTGATAGTTGTTGCGTACTGCAATAATTAACATCGGCAAACTTCCTATTTCAATCATGTGTTCAACTGGGGCAATAGCCACGCTGTCCAGCATCCGAAACTTTCACTTCGCCATCTCTTTTGCCAGCTTTACAAGGTGTGAGCCGTGACACCTTGCGCTGGTAATTACCACCACCTTAGCACGTGAAACAGTGATGCTGTTTTTTGCATTGAGCTCAAAGCTTTTCGGAAGTTCTTTTTAACTATGTCTGCTATGGGCACATCCGAATAACAAAACTGATTGGATTTTCAAAAGCTTTCGTTTGTTCTAAGTTAGTCCACCTGTATTGTCCAATAATTTTGAAAGTGATGCCGTCGCTTGACTCACGTCATTAAGCGGACAACAGTTTGAATTATCAAATGATCCCAAGCACTTGGGTATTTCGTTGAATTCTAAGCGTAAAATTATAGTACCAATGTTGAGTTAAGAGGCAGGAAAGCATTTATTCTTGCAAAATATGGGGGCTATTACCTGCTACTAATCTTTAAATATTCATGACAATTGTGCACCCAGTAACATTGCATCGTGCTCTCTAGGCAAGTGCTGGTGTTGGAAACAACGCATCGGTGCTTGATTTGCTTTCAATTAGCCCGACTTACCTCTAAATTTCATTTTGTATTCACCACTATACTTTTCTCAATTTCATTACAGCAGCAATCTTTCTCCCAGCAATGTGAAGCATGAGAACCAAGATGATGGATATGAAACCAGTGCTGGTGATGTATTAACTCCTAACTCGCATACATCTTCCACACATTCACTGACCCCACATCAAATACAACATCCGGCTAACTTGCTACCACCAATAAAGTGCGAAGATCATGAACAACTTAAGACAAATCAACTTCAAATTCCTGTTGCTAACTCTGAGGCAATGCATCAGCAGCAACAAAATCAACAACACATGACAACAAGTTCTGCTATGAATCAAGAAATTATAGGCGAAAATACGACCAATGCTACAGCCGATGCGTATAGTTTTATGGAAGAGGAACTTACAGCTGCTGCAAATATGCGTCTTAACTCCCCATCTTTAAACAATTTACGACCACCTCCAACGGAGGACGTCTACATGGGGATGTCAGAGGTAACTGCTGTAGAACAATGCTCACCTGGAGCTGTTGGCTCGATTGTCGATGAAGTTATGTCATTAAAACAACAACACCAACAACAAAAACAACAACAACAACAGCTCTTACAATCTACTGCAATGGCTACTAGTCAGCAGCAGCAACATACCGAAGATTTTACTAGCAATAACAATACCTTGAACAATTATGGACGTACGGATCAGCAGCAACATGCGCTTAAAGATGGTAGCACGCTATTAAGTAAACCACCCCAAAAGAGGCGTGGACGTAAAAAGAAAATTCTAACAGTAGATAACTCACCAGTTGGCTTACCTAAGTAAGTGATTTTTTTGTTTTTTAAATTGAAGCGAAAAACGGAATTCGTAGACAGAAAATTTTATGTTTTTTTTCCCTGTTTGCCTCTCCTTCAGGTACATTGGGTTAAGAGCTAACTGAATCGTGAGCAAATTAATGCGCATCCTAATGAGAATAATAATGTCTATTATTGCTATGAAACCTAATTATTCTTGCTCAACGCGGCCCGCCATAGCTAACTAACTCATAGTATGTCATGCCGTATTTTTTTTCACCAAAATTTTATAAACTTAAAAATACTTTTGATTTTTTTTTAAAAAACCCCCCTTAAATTTTTTTTAAAAGTTCTTTAAATTAAAGCATAATTTATAAGCTTTAAAATGATATACGACTCAAGATGGGATTTGGTCGCTAGATGAGGGTTTTTGGGTTTTGAACGCCCGCAACAGGTAAAACTCTTTGTTTACTCAAGAGGAAGGCATCTTACGAAAAAAGTGTACAAGGCATAAAATGCTTAGAATCATTCAAGAAATATGTGTGAAATTTTTGGGAATTTTTTGGAAAGTTAAAAAAATTTTTTTTTCTTTGAATAATTTTTGAAAAAAAAGTACACGAGCTATTGATCGGAAACGGAGGAGCCTCTGACAAAAACTTTGGAGGTCGATAAACACCATTATGCAACTAAGTTTGCAAACCCCATGGGGGTTTAACTCAGATTCGTCCCAGTATAGCCAAGTCTTGTCTCTAATTTTTCTGCTTTCTGTAATCATGAAATTTTTATCGATACCTTTCGAAAGGTAGTACTTACTAAAAAAAAATAATTCTATGTTTGTGGCGCCATCCAGTTGTCAGACTACATACGCACAGCCGACTTGTAATGCATTCATATTTTTCAGTAAAGATTTCCTTCTTCTTATTTCCTTTTTACTAATTTGTTGTCTTTGTTTAATATTTAAAGCTCATTACATGGATCCAGCTTGAATACAAATAATGTTGATCCTACATTGGGTACTGGAGGACCTACAAACGCAGTTGGAGTGATTAAATCGAAAGAACGTAAAAAACATGATCGATTCAATGGCATGTCAGAGGAAGAGGTCGCAAAACGCGAACTGCCCGATCATTTAAGTGATAATCTGGATATTGTCATAGTGAGTGTAAATTTCTGTCTAACACACATACAAATTTCTAAAACAATTCTTATAATTCCAAGAGAAAAAATTTCAAGCGCTTCTTAAACAAGTTTTTTTAAAGCGCTTATTCCCATAGAGATTTCGAAGCACTTACAAAATATTCAATATGTAAGTAATATTTTAAAAAAGGCGGAATAGAAAGAGAATATCTTTCTAAAATAGTTTTCAGTCGCCGCGCGCGACATCAAGTTCGCTTCCTAAGTCTTTCGCGCAGGGTGGAAGAGAAAGAATTAAAAAGAGGAAGAGATACGCGGGGGTTGGCGAGCGAATCGAGCAGGTTGCAGATCCCACTAGTTATATATAAAAAAACCAAAAATATGTTTAATATACAAATTTTACACACACGTTTCACAAGTTTGCCATGGACCCGGGTTCGATCCATGTGATGTTTTTTTATTTATTTGCGGCATCGAAGAAGTGCCACGCCACCTTTTTAACCACTGAAAATTTTGAATCAATATTAAACAAAAACGACCGCAACAATTTTGGTGAAAATTGAGGAGATGTTACCCGAAGGAACAAGCATTTATATTAGGAAAACTCGTTGAAGGGAGTGACACCGCCCACAAAAAGAAAATACGCTATAGAAAGAAAACTACCAAAGCAATCTTACTGAATTTAACTGTAGGAGTCTCCTTGCTATTAGGCACCTACAACCTGAAAGTAAATCACATTAAACGCTATCCCTCGCAAATGGTACAGCATATTTTGATGAAATTTTGCATGCGGGTCTGGGTCATGAGTATTTAAAGCATAACGAAAAGTGGGTGTTGTTCGATAATTACCACGCCCATTTTTTTACCAAAATAAAAATTTTGGCAAGAAAAAAAAAATGGAATGAACTTTTTATTTCTTATATGCAATCTGATATACTTTTCGACGCTGAATCCGTCTTCATGAGCAGAATTGTCCATATTTATGCAGGATTTTGAAATAGCCTTTCTTGAAGTTGAAGAAAACGCTGTGTTCAGTCTTACAGCGTAGCTATTAGAAAAGGTAAAATTGTTTTTTATTAATGGCATCAAATAGCTACACGCTTCCTTATCAAAATATTCTTTCAAATTTTTCTAATAGGACTCTTACTTTCCAAGTTATAGCTATGAATAAAAACATCAACTAAAACAAGGGTGTCAGCTAGGCATGCGATTATTTTACGATTTTCTGATTTTCGTTGATGCCGTCCCCTGAAATTATTTTAATGGTCATAAAAACAAATACTCCGGCCTGTTCCGTAATCCGTGTAATTTCAATTACTTTTAATTTCGAAGACTTGTTGATTACTTTTTACTTTCGATGTGGATGTGAAGCCTATTCAACGACTGTTCAAGACGTTTAACTTTTCACAGTAGAAACGCAAACTTTTTAGCTGTCAGTTAAAAAATACACACAAGTAAACAAGATTCATGAATCAAAATGCTTTTTATTAAATTTATTAACTTTAATTGAGTTTCACTTTAACAACGGCTGCCGCAATGCACTTGAAATTATAAATGCTCGCAATTTTCTCTGTCAAAATAATGTACTAGGCGAGATGCCCAATTATGGGGTTTCCTCTGATTTGAGGGAATTTCAGAAAGTTTTTTTTCATGCTCAGTGCATTTTATTGGGTTAATTAGATGTTCTATTGCAATTTAAGAAGTAAAATCAGGTGGCATCCTGTTTTCGAACTATTCTTACTAACACCATGATATAATGAAATGTCAAATAATTCACACAAACACTGACTTCGAAAATGCCAATTTGCCGACTTTTTACTTGTCATCGGAAAAAAATATTTTTTTAGTTAGAGTTTTTTATTTCAGCAATATTTTTTTGTGTTTTTTTTGTGTTTTTATTGTTGTTTTACTCAAAAACACTGAACAGTAAGCTCCGACCATCAATGTATTTTCATTGTTGGTAGCTAATAATGTAAATCATCATCTGTTCCAAAAACTAAAAAACTAGAAAATCTCAGAGAGCCAACTGATAAACATACGAATGCGCTTGCTACTTCGTTTTGTCTCGGCAAAAAACCTTGCAAACGAAACGCTATGCAAAAATAGTATAATATCGATGACTCACAACGGCAGGGCAATGCATATGAAGGGAAAAAACAAAGAAATTGGAATTTTTGCATGTGCTGTGTTTTTCTTGTAGCTGTGATTCTCGTCTAATCTATGCTAAAAGTTAATTAAAGTATGCTTGCAGAATTCTATAAATGTCGGCAAAGCGTCTGATGAGGAATTGACTTATTATAGTCAATTTTGACCTGTGGTGGGTCCCGAAACTAGTCACGCAAACCAGCCTTCCGATACATTTTTTTGCTTTTTTTATTTATGTGTATTTTTGCCTTGTTTTTTGTGTTTTTATTGTTGTTTTACTCAAAAACACTGAACAGTAAGCTCCGACCATCAATGTATTTTCATTGTTGGTAGCTAATAATACAATATTACATTTACAAGAAAAATAAGAATTACTCGCTAAAAAAGGGAAAAACTCTGGAGCTTATACGTGTGTATTTTTTTTTTCAATTTGATCTATAAAACAGCTTTAAAAAAGCAAAATTAATTGAAAAGTCGTAGCATAATGCCGACTTTTCAAAAAGTTTCGCATTCCACTTTATACCCACTTTCACGTGAAAGTGGAATTGGGAACAGGGCGGACTATGAAGTTTCACGGCGATCGGATAACGGTAACCCGGCCCTCAAGAGAGGTCAAGGTCAAGTTGAGGTTTCTGGCAAAAAATAATGAAAATTTTTTTTTAACTTAATTGAATTCGTCAAAGCATAATTTTATCTTATAGCAAATTGAAATACCTTTCTAACAAGCTATTATTGTTTAATATAGGGTAATTAATACGAATTCTATGAATTTTTCTTTTATCGACATTAGTAAAATTGCCGCAAAATACCATATGTAGTAGTATGGAATTTTTCATTATTTTTTGCCTAAAACCTCAACTTGACCTTGAGCTCTCTTGAGGGCCGGGTTATTGTTATCCGATCGCCGTGAAACTTCATAGCATTTGTTTTTATAACCATTAGAAGGATTTAAGGGGGCGGCATCAAAAAAATCAGAAAATCGTAAAATAAGCGCATGCCTAGTGTCAGCGTAGAACAAAAGTGAGCCAACAACAGGAATATTTCAATATTTTGCAAATTTCACGGAAGTACAACAATCACAGGAATAATTTTCGTTGTTATTTTTTGAGCTCGTCAAAATTTCGCGTAATTAAAACATTTATGAAAAATTGTTTTTGTTCTTTCACATAAAAAAAAAAAAAACAAACGATTTTTCGTGTGTGTTGTGGTTCTCAGAAATTTTAAAAATTATGAAAACATTGTTGTTGTTGTAAACGAACCACTAAAAACACAACAAAAATAGTTTTTGTGTAAAAGAGAAAATTGTGCGCTGACAGCGCTTGGCTCAGTGATTTTAAAACGCTGACACCCTTGGACTAAAATAATAAGATCAAATTGTTGACCGAGCAGGGATCGGTCTCCAGGTACTAAAAATTTTATACCTATTCATCATATCGATACATCCAACGTATATGTTGGTTATTCGAATATCTTAGTTTTTAGTTATGATGGTTGTTTTTTTTTTTGCAGGAAAACTCATATAAAATAAAATTAGGTTGTTACTTTAAAAAAAATTCTCAGACCTTCAAATTTTAAGCTAGAGGTACCAAATTTTGACACAAGATGGAGCCAAATGTGCAGATTTCAAAAAACGCTGTCCCGTAAAAGTAACTGAGTAAAAAGTAAACTTATACGTTGGATGTATCGATATAAGTCAGTGGTGTAGAAATCTAACAAGTTTGTAATTGTTAGTAAAAATAATTTGTATTTATATAATAACTAGCTTTTACCCGCGACTTCGTCTGCGTAGTATACGTACTTCCAGTAGCCTATTTTTTTCTCCAAACTTTCATCAATCTTCATACTATTTGAATAATTAAAAAAATTTAAGTGAAAATACTTAGATATCAAAAAGTGAGGTATTAGGTGAGATGCATTTATTTTACATTTTGTTTTTCATCAATTAAAAAATCGTTTATGATTTTTTTTAAATTTTTTATCATAATAAACATAATACAAATAACCCTAAAACTGTTAACAAATATTGGGTGTACAACTTAAAAACCGGAATTTTTTAGCGAAATTTAATGCTTTATTGTGGAAAAATGTTACAATATATTTTATTCAAAGTATTGTCCATTGGAAGCTACAACATTTCCCCATCTTTCAGGCAATTTATGAATTCCATCCCAAAAAAATTGCGCCGGCTTGGCGGCCAAAAATTAATCGAGCCAATTTTCGATATCTTGAACTTAAGTGAAAAGTATTCCTGATAGGGCATTCTGCATCGATCGGAACAAATGGTAGTCTGATGGTGCAAGGTCTGGGCTATAAAGCGGGTGAAGCAAAATTTCCCATCCGTTGTTTTCCGTTGTTTTCCAGGTAATTTTTGACTGGGGCAGCAATATGTGGCCCAGCGTTATCGTGGTGGAAAATGATTGACTCATGTCTGGTCGCATACGTTGGCCGCTCTGCCTGGATTTTCTGCTTCAATTGGATCAATTGTTGACGATAGAATTGAGATTTAATGGTTTGGCCACCTGGCAACAGCTCATAATGGATCACACCTAGTTGGTCCTGACCAGGACGTTCTTTGTCTTCGACATCAAAATAACCACTTTTAAACCACTCACGACAGCTTGATTCAGCTGGAGCATAGTCCCCATAAACTTCTAGAAGAATGCGATGACTTTAGGCAGCTGTTTTCTTTGCAAAAAAATGACCCACTAAAACCCCCCCGCAAATGCTGTCTTTTTCTCCAATTTTCGAAGTTATTCATCGTGAAAAATAATAATGATGCACACAAGATAAAATTGTTTTAATGACTGATTTTGACAGCTGTCAAATGTACCTTCAAAATGACATATATATAAAGTTCGAGCTTTCACGATATTTGTTAGTACGGTTTTTAAGTTGTACACCCAATATTTTTTTTGCATAAAATATTTTACTTTTTTCTTAAGACCCTTCATTAAGATTCGTACAGTTGTTTTATCGAGAGTATCGTACGGTCTCCTCCACTTATTTCTGAAATGCTGTAAATTTGTTGTAGTTATGGTAGCGTTATGGAATTCTCTACCGAATGCAAAACTGTGGTACTTCAAAATACTACTAAGCACCAAAATATTCGAGAATTAAAAAAAATCATATCTCCAATTTTTTGAAGACCGCAAATGTGCTATCTTCACTTTTTTACTACGTTTGGGCTACTTTTTTATACCTCGTACCTTCTCAACTCAAATTTTGACCACATGTTCTTAATAACTGATCCACATCAAATCTCAGTATTACTTCTATAGCTTAAAGGTTTCACTAAATATAACATTAAAAGTGTTTTACTTGTATGGCAGGTGTTACACCCATTTATGATATTTTACCGACTTTTATGGTGGAGACACCTTACTTTAAGTAAACACTCTTTAATAAATTCCAGAAACATTACTATATTAGTTCTTTTAACATAACTCATATAAGTTTTTTTTAGTAATGTCACGCCTTTTTTCGAGTTACCGAACATAACGGCATGCCACATAAGAACCCTGGCTATCAGAAGTAGCTTTTTTAGAGTAATATTGAATCAACATGTTCTAATGTCAAAAACGTGGGCGTGGAACTTCTTCAACCTCTAACAGTTTTGGTCTATTGCAAGGTATGGACAATCATAGCTTGTAAAGTTTCCCAAATTTGACCACGTAAATTTTAAAATTTCCCTCCAATTTCAGAAAACAAACCTCTAACCAATAAGAGACCTAGAAAAATAGCACCCAATTCTAAATAACCACTGTTTGAAATCTTCTTTTTTGCATTTCATAGCAATTGAAAAAACGGAAATAGGACTATAGCGCTTTAAGGTATTGAAAGTAAAAGAAAGTTGAAAAAGATAGTCGTGTATACCTGGTGCTCATTAAAATTTGTCATTCTTGAGGAAGTGGGCTGCTTTGGAGATTAATTTTGGTATCCTGGTGCGGCGGTTGGTGCTGTGCAATTCTCCAAGTTGGAACGAGTTTGAGCCTGGTTCGTTTTTTTAATAAAATTGATACTTTTATGCAATAAAACACCTGTGGAAGGTATTTAAATTTTCACGAACGAAAATTTGCAAAATTTAACAACATACGCCGTCCTGTTCATCAGCTGATTGCTATTCATCATTACAGCGGCTAATAACACTTGCGCCATCTAGTGTTGGGTAGCATAGCAAACATCGTAAACATCTTAGCTGTGTTTATTATTCATTTTTAAGGCCTCATACACACTAGACGGCTTGTTGCAAATGAATTCACCTTCAGCCAACAAACTAAGGGATACGCTGCAATTTTCATCGAAATATAAAAATTCTTAAAGTGGGATATTCGTTGTGTCATACTGAAGTATGGTACGAAGCTTAATTTCCTAAATGTGACTTTATCAATTTGCACATAACCGAGTGACCTTGAAAAATGTAATTCTTTAAAAGAAAGAGATATCATCACTATCAAGAATATTTAACCCACAATCATAACATATAATTTGTAAATAGTTTGTTAAATAAGTCTTATGTATATATATCTATATACAGTCGACGTCCAATAATACGAATTATATAATGTCAGGCCTATTCGTAAAACCGAAAAATTCGTATTATCGCAACGAAATTTTGGTTCTATTTTCTTTTATATTGAGGTATAACGTCGGTTTAGAGATAAAACTCATTAACTCGAATACTTGATTTTAGAGCAAAACATCAGTTAACGAAAAAAATTGTATGAAAAATTGGAAATTTATGAATTTTTTTTCTGAGTAATATGGTACGGAAACGGAAAACACAATTAGGGAGTTTCTTAAAACTATTAAAAGCCTCGAAAACTCGTAAAACTGACTAAGTTCGAATTTGACAACGAGTGTACGTGGTGCTCGAGGCATTTACACGTTTTAATGGATACCCTTAATATTTTGATAAAAATCAAAAAAATATTTGATGGATAAAATATGGAAATTGAGCTAAACATACTACACTGCTAAGCTCAATTTCCAAAAAAAAAATACTTAATGAATTTCACCACTAACAGAAGAAATTTAAAGTAAAACACGCCAATTGTACCAGTTAAAAAAGAATGATGTGACCGATTTGGGTAAAATTTGGCAATCTTGCATTACCGATGCCTAGCATGCGCGAGGATTTTGTTCTCCCAGTGTGCCAGACGGTTCATATCTTCGCTTTTTTACCCGTTACGGATCCGTTACTGATCCGTTTGCGGGAGGAATTCCAAAAAAAAAAAACGATTCGCTTTTTTTTTGGGAATCTCTCCCGCCAACGGATCAGTAACGGATCCATAACGGATAAAAAAGCGGAAATTTGAACCGTCTGGCACACTGGGCTGTTACTATTTCTTGCTAAAATAAAATAAAAAAAAGACTGCTCAAACTTTTTTTCAGATTTTTCGAACATTTTATAATTTTTCGACAATTTTTCTAAGTCCAAATATTAAGAAAAAAGCATTATAAAACGTTCTAAAAATTCTGAAAAAATTCTCACGCATTCTTTCATGCATTCTTACCATTTAATTCTTTGCAAAAAAAGCAAAGCCTACTAAGAAAAGAATCTCATTCGTATTATTGAACCGAAAAACTTACCGCTGTTCGTATTATAGAATCACATGTGGGAGAAATATTGCATTCGTATTATTGGACATTCGTAATACGGAGCATTCGTATTACTGGACGTCGGCTGTATATATTTATACTAGCATTCTTTTTTGCCCGCTTCGCTAGGCATGTTTCTTTTGTTTTTTGATTCCCAATAGCTTAGAAGATATACGGGGATAAAAATGCTGATTTACGCCACTGCAACGCTACCAATGAAAATTTAGGTATTATGAGAAAGTTAATTTCATTTCAAACCATCTTAAAAATTACCAATAGAATAGCTGGAGTGTCCCAGGAAACCATCAATTAAGTCTTGTTGATAGTTTACCTAAAATATTTTTTTTCTGTAGTACATCTAGATATTCTTCGTTTTGACTATGAAGCCTTCGTGTGTCACAAAAAACCGTCACTTAAAGTTTATTAATAGTCCGCCATAGATTTTTTCCCTCTCGTATACCTAGGTATTCTTCGTTTTGATTATGAAGCCTTCGGCTGACTTTCGGGAACCATCGGGTAGTCCAAAAAACTATCAGTTGAAGTTTGTTGATAGTTCGCCGTAGATTTTTTCCCTCTCGTATACCTAGATATTCTTCGTTTTGAATATGAAGCCTTCGGGTGACCTTTGGACACCTTCGGGTGTCACAAAAAACTGTCACTTAAAGCTTGTTGATAGTCTGCCATAGATTTTTTCCCTCTCGTATACCTAGATGTTCTTCGTTTTGACTATGAAGCCCTCGGGTGACCTTCGGCAAACTTCGGGTATTCCAAAAAACTATCAGTTAAGACTTGTTGAAAGTTCGCCATAGATATTTTCCCTCTAGTGTTTCTATATATTCTTCGTTTTGACTATTTAGCCTTCGGGTGGTCTTCGGAAACCTTCGTGTATAGCATAAAAACATTCCCATACCTAATATATACTCATTTCCAAATTTTCAGCTCAATTGGCCGAATGGTTTCTGAGTGATAATGCTTCACACACACCGACACACACACAGTCATTTTTATATATATAGATATGAGGAGTAATCGAACAAAAAGTAACATTTCCATGTTTCCTTTTTTTACAGAAATCAATAAAATGTGATTAAAAAAGGTAGCATATTTTTTTTTTAAAATATGTTTATGCATAAATATACACTAAAAAAACTGCCTTACAATTGCGTTTTTACACATTTAAAAACCTTCATATTAATGGAGATAACTGAGTTTGAAATTTGGAAATGTTACCTTTTGTCAGGAAATGTTAGAAATTTTACTTTTTGATAACGATCAAACTGAAATGATGCCTTGTGGGAGCAATAAAAGCAACTAAAAATGTTCGACGAAGACTATGATTAGTGATTAGTATTAAATAGGTAAATGTAATTTTTCGTCAGAGCTACAAAAAAATTTTAAGTGGAGTGGAAATGTTACTTATTGTTTGGAAATCGACGAAAAACGCGGTTTTCTTGGGAACTGTTATTCTTTGAATCGCCAAATTCAACTGGAATGTGTAGTTCTAGATTAACATACGATTCTTAAAAAAAAAGCAAAAAGACAAAAACTGGAAATGTTACCTTTTGTTCAACTACTCCTCATATGTATATATTAGAGCGCCCACAAGATATATAAAATGTACAAAGTTGTGAATTTGTTTGCTCCCCGTCCATTTCCTGAAATTAGAGGTCAAAAAAATAAGATCTCAATAAAAAATTTGGAATCGGTAGTGGAAAAAACCCAGCCGGTTTTCGATCAAATGTCGAAAAATTGACTAAAAAAAGGCAAGTCGCTTTGACTGCCCGTTACTTCAAAACTATTCATTTTTTCGTAATGTTTCTAAGCCAAATTTTGTAGAGAATGACTAGGTCAACATTATCTACTCAGAAAGTTTTGGTCCAAAATTTAAATTTGTGGTTGTGTCGGTGCGAAAATTTAAATTTTTTAGGAAAATTTTCATGACTTTTTCTATAAATTGGTTTTTTGTAATTTTTTAAGGAAGAAATATTTGGTCTGGAATCCTTATATTGCAGGGGATTAAATGTTGATTAATTTAACACAAAAAAATTATTTAAAAATATAAAGTTTTAAGGTATGGAGCCGGTCTCAATGTTGGAAAAAAATAAGTATTTTAATTTTTTTTCCTTTTATCGCTACTTTATTGGATACAAGAAAATGCATTGCTAGTTTTTATTAAATGCATCTTCTAAATGCTTTTTTCCTTCAAAATGAGCTATGAAATGGGTTTGTGCGACTTTTTTTCAAAAAGTTATGACCATTTTAAAATGACATCATGAAAATTAAAAAACATGTGTGGATTCTCTATAGCAATTGCCATATTGCTATATCTTTTGTAATGCTGTTTTAAAATGGTCATAACGTTTTAAAGAAAAATCATACAAGACCATTCTGTAACCCATTTTGAACAAGAAGAACAGTACTAAATGACGCATTTAATAGAAAAGACCAAAACTACTTTGTGCGTGTTCTACACAACCTCAAAAGTCGTGTTTTTTGAACATAAGGGGTAAGATATCTCACAAACTATAAGTGATATAGCAATTTCGCGTCCAATTTCGAAGTCAGCTTTAATAACTACATCTAAAATGACTATTTTGGTTTTGGTTTGTAGTCGTTTTTTTAAATACCGTTTTTCAACCACAACTTTCAACTTTTTTTTCTTATTCAGTAAATGCTCCCGTGCAATTTTACATCTTTGTGCAGTTCACGACAACTTGATTAACATTTTTTCCTGGACTGCGTGCACGAAATTCGAAATTTTCGATCTCTGCTGGAACAGCTCAAAAACGCACTAAAACGAAAATAAAGGCTATTTTCGTGTTCAGCAATCCCAAATTAGTTTAGAAAATATGATTACCAAAATGGTTTCTTACCAAATTAACAATTAAGAAGAAAAAATAAAAAAATGGTTTCTTACCAAATTAACAATTAAGAAGAAAAAATAAAAAAATGAATTATTTTTCTTAACTTTGAAAAGGGCTCAATTCCTTAAAAACTAATATTTTTTAATAATTTTTCTTTTAAATTAGTCAAAATTTATTTTCTTACGACAGAAGAATTCCAGAACAAATATTCCGCCCTTTGAAAATTACGAAAAACCAATTTATAGAAAAAACATCATGACAATTTCCTTAAAAAGTTGAAATTTTTGTACCGACACAGCCACAAATTTAATTTTTGGACCAAAAATTTCTGAGAAGATAATGTTGACCTAGTAATTTTCTACAAAATTTGGCTTAAAAACATTAAAATAAATGAATAGTTTTGAAGTAACGGGCAGTCAAAGCGACTTGCCTTTTTTTAGTCAATTTTTCGACATTTTATCGAAAACCGGCTGTGTTTTTTCCACTACCGATTCCAAATTTTTTATTGAGATCTTATTTTTCTGACCTCTAATTTCAGGAAGTGGACGGAGAGCAAGCAAAATCAGAATTTTGCACATATGGGCGCTCTAATACATATATATATATGGGCAAATCCCAAAAACTTTTAACATCCCGCGTCCGTATATTGAAAAGCGATACTGAGCTGAATTTATACAAGTTTAGATGACGGATATGAATCATTTTCATTGTGCAGGTGTATGCTATCGTGTTTATGAGACATGTACGAATAGATATAACCATTTGAATGATCAGTTTATTCAAATTTTCCGTGTCTGTTGTAATATTTTATGATTATATCTGTATGCTGTACTAACGCCGTGTACTTTAGAATGTTGGTTTTCAGTAAAAACTCTACTGAATCGATACCCCTTTTGAATAGGATAATGCAAATATATGTGCGTAGCTTCTGTAAAAAACTACAGGGTGCTAAAGAAGCGTCCGTCGATTTCAAAATTTTTTATATGCGAGTCTTTAAAACAACTTTACAGCCACGCCGTCTAGAATTTCAGGATTTTCATGGTGAGGTTAGATTGCTTTTTCGAAACAGAAAAGATCTACGAAAACCAAATTAGCGTGGCATGCACCGTTTTGTGAACATTTCTTCCTATTGTGGTTCAAATATAAAACCATGCGGCGTTGGCTAGTTATACACGAATTTTTCGATTTTTGACAATCAAACTATTTTTGGATTTTTTTATTTTTGAAAATCCAAAAATCGCTCCAAAAATTCTGAAAAATTTTTTTTTTCAAAATGTTAAAAGTTTTTGGGATTCGCCCATTTATCTGTTCAATCTTTTTATTTTCACATATTTTTGTCTGTGTACGGTCATAATAAAACGTTTATATATGATATAAAACTGTAAAGTAATAATAAAATAATTTATTTCATTCAAAATGGTTTATTTTTTACGCCGCGTAACTTAAGTGGTTAACGTTAACGATTTTTTATTCCCAAAACACATCTCTTGACGGTAGAACACGAGAAAACCATGTGCCTTAAAAATTTTTACGACCTCTTCTTTTTTTTCAAAATGTTAAAAGTTTTTGGGATTTGCCCATATATGGGTCGTTCCACGGTGGATTTTCATTCAAAAATTTTTTTGACCCGAATTATTTTTTTTCGCATTCTTTGACTCAAAATATAGGACACGTATTTTTTCTTTTCGTCAGGATATGCACATTTCTCAAGTTATGAATTTTTCAGTTTTTCAAGTTCAAAAAAAGTTCCTCTTTATACTTGCTAATATGCAAAAGAAATATTTAATTAACAATGTATCAAAACATGATGAAATGTATGCTTTTTTCTCAGCTTTCGAATGAAGGATATTACAAATCGATCCAAGTAATTGTTTATAAAAAAAAATGACATTTTCCTAAACAAATTAATTTTTTTCAAATTTGGCACTGTTTTTTTCGATTTTTTTGCGGGAAAATGTTTTCTTAAAACTTTTGCAGATACCCTCAAAATTTCAGAATGGATCGTCAAGAATTGAGGCTGCAATGAATTTTTAAACTTGTGCGTTCGCCCTGGGAAATGCGCGCGCTCGCTCAGGTTCGCGTCAAGCGTGTTTATTTCTGTCGCGTTTGTCGATTTATGATTGCCAAAGCAAGAAAACTGAAAAATGAAGGTGGGATTTTATGGCAAATTGATAAAGTCACATTTAGGAAATTAAGCTTCGTACCATACTTCAGTATGACAAAGCGAATATCCCACTTTAAGATTTTTTATATTTCGATGAAAATTGCGATTTCTGAGTGGTTTTGAACCTGGAGTCCCCAGTGTGCGCTGGCTTGACGCAAACACTTGTTTGATAAAGATTTGTGTGACCAAATTGACAAAATTGAAAATTCAACTGAACTGATGGTAGATGATTATGCTGCTTAAAATGATATTCTCTCTCAACAAAAGCTAATGGAAGTAAGATTGCAGCCAAGGATCAAGTTGGTAAGCTGTCTAAACTACTTAAAGCTCTTGAAAGCAAATTGACCACAAAAATTGAAACTCAAATCAATCTGCTTAACACTCGTCATATCGAACTTCAACAAAGAGTCGAGACTTTCGAAACCGAATTAACTGAGTTACGTAAAACTAAGGCTGAATTTAACGAGCTCCAAAATAAATTTGAGAATATTGAAATAGAATTAGCGGATTTGCGTCAAACTATAGTTGACTTGAATGCCTTTAAGCTTGAGAGCAGACTTCGAATAATATCAAAACTGAAATTTCATCTGATGCTGTCCTGTTTGGAATTCCTTATTCTGAGGCTGAAAATATTAGGGAGATCTTTACCAAAACCTGTTCCTTTATAAAGTTTGTGCCGCCATCTGTTCGTGATATTTTTCGAACTAAAAATAATTCAACAATTGTAATTAAATTTTTCGCCGCTTCAGATAGGAACCGTGTCCTTAGTGCCTTTGGAAATTTCAGGCGCTCAATAAATAGATCCATCACTTTGGGTGATGTAGGCTTTAATGGTAACAGCGGTGTTTTTATTCAGGAGAGCTTAACGCTTGAAAGCCGTAAAATTATTCAAGCTTCGATTAAGCTGAAAAGAGAATCTAAGCTGTTTAGTGTCTGTAAGTTTGGTGGTGTAGTCCATGTAAAAAGCCGTAGGGGTGATGAAGCAGAAACTGTCTCATGTGTTCAAGATCTTGATAAGCTTTTAGTCGACACTGACCAGCCTTAAGTATAGGAACTTTAGCATTAGTATTTTTTTTTTTAAGTATTTATTTATACATTGTATTTTTCACATTTTTAATTTATTTATTAACTTCATTACTGTAAAGATGTTTAGATACTATTTGGTCCCTTGTAAGTATTCCTATATTGGAATCCACCTAAAAATGCTTTCTGTTGTTGGCTTTAGTTTGTATGGTTCTTGGCTTTGATGATAGTAATGGCGTTGGTCAAAGAATCTTGATTAATATTTTGTGCAAACAGTATACGGGTTTAAAAATAGTGCAATTTAATGCAAGAATTTTAAATACTGCTAAAATGGACCACATTAGATATTTGTTTGAGAACTCATCTTTAGATGTCATATGCATCACTGAAACCTGGTTTGATAGTGAAATTAATGATTGTTATTTTCACTTGCAAAACTTTCAGCTCTTCAGAAATGATAGAATGCATAAAAGGGGTGGAGGAGTTGCGATATATTGCAAAACACATCTCAACGCAAAAATGTTGAGCAAATCTATTAGTGGTTCTGTTGAATACTTAAACTTACAGCTTTGTGTTGGTAAAAGTACGTAAAGTTATTGTCTCTTGTGTGTACAATCCCTGCAGAACCTGCAGCCTTGAATCTTTTTTCTCTGAACTTAATTTGCGATCAATTTACTTCGACTTAACCTCTTAGTTAATGATTGTGTTACTGAAAGATTACTTGATTACGTGAGTGCCTCTGGACTTTCTATTGTAAACACTGCAATGCCTACTAGATTTGGTAATAATGCTAGCCCTAGCTTACTTGATCTCTTTGTTGTCTCAGATAACACAAAAGTACTAATTTTTGACCAAATCTCATTTATATCCGACCATGATTTAATTTTTTGCACCCTTGATATTCACTTGAATTGCAGAGCAGCTGAGCATCTCCTATTGCGACTACTACTCAATTGACCGTACTGCATTGTGTGATGAACTCATCAATATTAACTGGAATGAGTGTTGGTATTTGGTCACAGTAGATGAGAAATTGGAGTTTATTTCTAAAAAAATCAATGATCTTGCAACTGCATATCGTCGCTCACTTGTACAACGGCCCTAACTGACATTTTTTTTGAAATCCAGTTAATTACATATTCCTGAAGACCAACCTCAAATACACCTTCACGCAAAAAATTGGAACGGTAACACAAAAAATACCAACTTTATTAGGTGATATTAAAAAGCCCTATATGCATTCAACATTTTTTTATATGTATGTTAAAAGGCCCTAAATGCTAGTACATCAAGTAGCAAGTACAGTAAAAATGTACAATGATCTAGAAAAAATTGCGCACTGCAATTTTATTTTGCTTAATGTTTTTAGGACCACTGTAGAGGCTTAAAGCCAAAAAGGTGACCTCCTCACCCTTGCGCTTTAGCTGATATCTTGAAATATGTTTGATTCGATATATCTCGTTTTCTATTGGTCGCACAGAAAAATATTGAACCAAAATTACGGGCAATAAAATTCTACTCATTTTTGATCTGAGACACGGTATCCGTAAGTTGATACTTCGAGCGGTAGAGGCCGCCAAAATTACAAAAAATCAGTTTTTTCCATTTGCACCCACTGGGTGTTAATTTTCCAAAAAGTTGTGATAACATAATTTGTAGCGCTTGCAAAAACAAGCAAAATAAATTTTAAATGAAGTGATTATCTCAATTGGTTCTCGAGTAATTAAGTACTATGTGATCAATGTTCAGATAAAAAACAAACAATAATTTTTTTACACGCATTTTATTTTTAACTTGTCATAACTCGAGAACCAATTGAGATAATCATTTCATTTAGAAACTATTTTGCTTGTTTTTACAAGCGCTAAAAATTTTATAATCCCAATATTTTAAAAATTAACACCCAGTGGGTCAAAATGGAAAAAACTGATTTTTGGTAACTTTGGCGGCCTCTACCGGCCACTATTAGTTGGGAACCCCTGGATGGATTTGAAAAATATTGGTGTCATATGAAAGGTATTTTGTTGTTGTTGTTGATTATTTGTTGTTGTTGTTGTTGATTATTTGTTGTTGTAATTGAAAAAATTCACAAAATTTCAAAAAAGGTCACATCTCGAAAACTATGAATCCAATTGAAAATATGCTCAAAATATTGTTATAGGCTGTCAAAATACCTTTCATATAACACCAATATTTTACAAATCCATCCAGGTGTTCCCAACTTATAGCGGTTTTAATAGAAGATATATCCGGATCTTCCGATGGCTATGTCTCCGAAACTAGGTCCGAGATACCTTTTTGATTACATATTCTTTTTAAGGACTAAGGACTCAATGATAAAAAATTAGTTTCGAAATTTTAGCGAATTTTTCACCAAACGACACATGACCTCCACATGACCTTGAAATATTTTTTCTCGGACGTTCTGTAAAAAACGGAACACGGATTCGGATTCAGGACGTCAAAGTCCCTAGGAAACACATGTATGTATGTATGTATGTATTCTCCTTTAACTCCTAGGAGGAGCATAGGGCCAATATGAAATCTCTCCATTTGTCACGATCCCTTGCGATGACTTTGATCTCTTGCCACGATTTTCCCGATTCTTGGATTTCCTTTTCCAACGACCTTTTCCAGTTGGTTTTGGGTCTACCACGTCCTCTACTGCCTTGTGGATTCCACTCAAGGGCCTGGCGACAAACTTCGCTGTGTGGTTTCCGGAGAGTGTGACCAATCCATCCCCATTTGCGCAGCTTGATCTCGTTTGCTATAGCCTTCTGTTTGCATTTTTGATGTAGCTCGGCATTTGATATAGTGCGAGGCCACCAAACCTTTAATATACGCCTTAAGCATTTGTTGACGAATACTTGCAGCTTGTTTGTTAGTTGTTCAGTAACAAGCCATGTTTCGCACCCATATAACAAAACCGATTTCACATTCGAATCAAAAATGCGCACTCTCGTTTTGGTGGATATAACGGATGAAGACCATATTTTGTTCAGTTGAGCAAACGCGCCTTTTGCTTTTGCTATTCTTGAGTTGATATCCTCTTTTGCTCCACCATCCATGGAGATAATGCTGCCTAGATACGTGAAGCTATCGACGTTTCCGATGTCATCACTGCCAGCTTTAAACGTCATGTCATTGCTTGCGTTTAGCTTCATGCTTTTAGTCTTGGATACGTTGATTTTTAGGCCGGCCTTTTGTGATTCCAAGACAAGGTCTTCAATTTTGCTTTGCATATCTGAATGTTTGGACGATAAGAGGCAGATGTCGTCAGCGTAGTCGAGATCTTCCAGATGTTCGGTAAAGTTCCATTGAATACCCCTTTTGGCCTTATTAAGAGCTTTATCTAGGATATCATCAAGAACGATAAGGAAGAGTGATGGTGATAGTAAACACCCCTGCCGTACGCCTGAATTAGTGGTGAATGTCGGTGACAACAACCCGTTGTGTAACACACTGCATTTAAAGCCTTCATATTGTGCACGTACTAAGTTTATGGCCTTTGCGGCAATACCTCTTCGTTGCAGTGACGCCCAGATGTTTTCTCGGGAGACACTGTCAAAGGCAGTGCTATAGTCAATGAAGACAAGTTGAAGTGCAGCACGCCACTCGCATGATTGTTCGACAATTATTCTGAGCGTGTTGATTTGATCCACGCATGATCTGTTTCGCCGGAATCCTGCTTGCTGCTTTCGAATGGCTGAATCAAGTTTTTCGCTTACCCTGCTCAGAAGCACTTTCGTCAGTACTTTTGATGGAACTGAGAGCAAGGTGATGCCTCTATAGTTTCGGCACTCGCTTAGGTCACCTTTTTTCGGTAATTTGACTAACATGCCATGTAGCCAATCTTCTGGCAAACGCTCTTCACTCCAGATTTTGTTGAGCAGAGGATGGAGAATTTTAGCTGATGTTACGGGGCATGCCTTTAGCAGTTCAGCTGTTATTTGATCTATACCGGCGGCCTTGTTGTTTTTCATGCTTTGGATAGCTTTCACAATTTCATCAATTGTAGGCGGCGGTGTTTGTATTCGACTACTACTGCGAGTCATTGCGGCAGTTGTAGTTGGTGATTCTGGTTGCAGGGATGTGGTAGACATGGGATTTAGTATATCGCAAAAATACTCTTTCCATCTGTTTAGTTGGTCGTCTGCAGATGTTAAGAGATTTCCGTTTTTGTCTTTGATAGGGCGGCTCTGTTGGAGTTTTCTGCCTGATAATCTGCGGGTGATATCGTAAAGCTGCCTGAGATTTTGAGCATTTGCAGCGCTTTCGGCTTCGCTCGCGAGGTCGTTATACATTCTTCTTTTGTCTTGTCTGCACGATCGCCTGACTTCTTTATTGAGAGAGTTAAAGACCATTTCGGCGACGTTCTTTTGCGCTCTAGTTTTAGCGTCGTCTCTCAGTTTTTTCGCGCTTCTTCTTTTTTCGACAAGACCCCACGTTTCCTCGCTCATCCAGTGCTTCTTGTTCGAGGGTCGAAACCCAAGTATTTTTTCACTGGAGTTTAAGAACGCAGCCTTAGCGGCCCTCCATGATGTTTCAATACTTCCACCACAATCGAACGGAACTGTTTTAAGTTCTTCTACGAAAGATCTGCGTACCTCATCGTTCTTAAGCTTAAGCACGTCGAATTTTTTTGCTACAGATTGTTCGCTGGGACGTTTATTAGCGGCAAGTTTTAGTCGAATGACCGCGACGAGAAGATGGTGGTCGGAGCCTATGTCAGCGGCCCTCTTTACTCGTACGTCCAGAAGACTCCCTCTCCATTTTCTGCTAATGCAGAAGTGGTCGATTTGGTTTTCAGTGGTGTTGTTTGGAGACACCCAAGTAGCTTTATGGCATTTTTTGTGTGGGAATAGCGTACCTCCAACGACAAGACCGGCTGTATTGCAGGCGTCAATGAGAAGCTCTCCATTGTCGTTTCTCGCACCCAAGCCATGTCTTCCAATCACGTGCTCTAGGTTAAGGTTTTCTGAGCCTACTTTGGCATTCAAATCGCCCATAACCATTATGATGTCGTTCTTGTGAGCACTGTTTAAACACATAGGAAACACATAGTCTGGTCAAAACGCCATGACATTTTTTTTTTTGTAAACCTGTGTAATTTGCCAATCATCTAATGTCATCATTTGAATAAATTTATTTATTCAAGTTTTTTTTTAATTTCTTTTTATTTATTAAAAAAACTACATATAATAGTACATACTTTCCTTAATTTTGTTGTACAGTCTGTTAAATAAGAGCGTGGTCACGATTACTCGCGATCGGTAAAGTATAATGCTGTAATTTTTTTTTCTCACACAGAGGGCAGTATTGTCCTTCATGCTTCGTGAAAGTGAATCAGCTGACCACTCTTTTCAATGCGTTCTCAGCATTTTTCCAAAATGAGTACCGCGTACGCGTCGCGCTTTGAAGCCGTTTTTTTTGTGTTTGCACCCCAAAGGTCCCAAAATGACCCAAGCGGCGGCTGCGAAGTATATGCAAAAGTCGAAACAGTTTGTGAGTAAGTGGGTGAATCGCTTCAAAGAAGAAAAAAATGTCGATGACTTTCCAAATCGCGGGTCTGTCGGTGTAGTGACGGAAAAACAGGAAAAACTGATCTGTGC
The DNA here is from genome assembly GCA_951812925.1 of Calliopum simillimum. Taxonomy (NCBI): domain Eukaryota; kingdom Metazoa; phylum Arthropoda; class Insecta; order Diptera; family Lauxaniidae; genus Calliopum; species Calliopum simillimum. Next base: position 14,324,157 of record OX638373.1, on the reverse strand, counting down.
TCAATTTTCGAAAAATCCAACATTAACTTTGCGTGAAGGTGCTTCGAAATTGTCCCAAAAAGGTTTGAATATCTCCCACGGAACTATTCGTAATCATTTGATTGCAAATAGTGTGAAATACCGAAGTACTTTGCAAAAACCGATGCTCAGTGAAAAACATGTCCAAAAACGTCTTGAATGGGCCAAAGACAAAATGGTGTCGTGACTTTGGATTGGCCGTCTCAGTCGCCCGATGCCAATCCAATTGAAAACGTTTGGGCGCAAATGAAGATGAAGCTTCAGAAAAACCGACCCTGCAACTTGAAACAGCTGGTTCGACGCATTCACAAAATTTGGAGGTCGTTTTCAGAAGAGTATGCGCAAAATCTTGTTCAAAGTATGTCGCGAAGATGTCAAGCTATAATTGATGCTGGGGGTGATTAGACCTGCTATTAATGTATTTGCATTGAAGTTTTCGATCAAATAAATCAATATTAAAAAGAATTTTCGCAATGGGTATTTTCATTTTCTCACAACAATGACCACGCTCTTATTTAACAGACTGTAAGCAAATTACATTTTTAGTTTTCAAAGTAAATGCAAAAGGCCCTAAGTGCACTTTCGAATAAAAAAAAATGATGTCAAAAAGCCCTAATTGAAATAAAATAAATATCAATAAAAAAAATTAACGTTTTTCATTAAAAATAATTATGTTAATATTTTTGTAACTAAACTGCATTTAGACAAATGTGAATATTCTGCATTGTCGGTTTTTATACAGTTTTTTTGTGTTCCTGAACAAAATCAAAAATGTCAATTAGGGCCGTTGTACAAGTGAGCGACGATTAGTTCCTATTCGAACGTTTCAAATTAAGAGCAATTCTTGTCCATGGTACTCTGTCCGAGTTAAACAGTATCTAAAACTGAGAAATAAACTTCATGTGAAATGGAAAAAGAGACCTACTAATGATAACTGCTTTCTTCTAGGTAGCTATGGAAAAACTTGAGGAAGCTTGGTGTTCACAAAAAGAAGCTTTCGTATGTAGTGTTGACCCAAATACATTGAATAATGGTTTTACAGCGAATGGTGTAAGCAATAGTAATATTACTTATGAGCCCAATGCGAGCGATCCAAAATGGGCTCATAAGTAATGGACCGATTTGAATTCAATGCAGTGGACGAATATGAGGTTTATAAATGCATTATGAAAGTCAGGTCTAATGCGGTTGGGGCCATATGTGATCAGTCCTATCACACATTTAATTAACCATTGCATAACAACTTCTTGCTTTCCAAATTTATGGAAAGTTGCTGTTGTTATTCCTGTGGCTAAAAACGATCTGCATCTGTCCCTTTCGATTATCGGCCTATAAGCGTATTGCCATGTTTGTCTAAGGCATTTGAATCAATTTTATCATTTCAAATATCTCATTATTTAAATTAAAATAACCTCTTATATCCTCTCCAGTCGGGTTTCCGGTCTAAACAAAGCTGCTCTACTGCTATGACAAAAGTCATTGATGACATACGCTGTTCTTATGATTTTTTTAAGGCTTTCGATAGTGTAAGCCACTTTATCTTATGTATATAAAAAATTAAAGTTTTATTTTGGTTTTTGTGATAACTCTCTACGACTAATTAGTAGTTATTTAAACGATAGGGTACAAAAGGTTAAGATTAAAATTATTTTCTCTGAAAATAATTTTTGTCGTGCTGGTGTTCTGCGAGGCTCTGTGTTGGGACCTCTATTCTTTAGTATGTTCATAAATGACATTTTCATGGTGTGTAGTAATGTTAAAATGCATGCATTTGCTGATGACATTCAAATGTACATGTCACGTCATATTGGCTTAGTTGATGACCATACACATAGATTCAATGAGGATTTGTCGGCGGTAAGCAACTGGGCTCTATACAATTATCTTTGTTTGAATCCAAATAAATCATATGAACTTCCAATATCGCATGTGAAACCTGCTACGGAAAATATTGTAGGTAACTCTGAGCTCAAAATGGATAGTAAAGCTATAAGCCTGGGTTATCACTTGACCTCCGATCTCTCATGCACTTCACACATTAACCATGTCATCAGCAAAATTTATATGGTGATTAGATGTTTACGTTTGTCAGCTGACTTCACGCCCACTGAAATGAAGCTTAGGCTAGTTAAACAACTCATAGTTCCCTACATTACTTATTTTGAAGTCGGATTATAGTGTGCATGCTGTATTATACAATATACAGGTATATTTTAGTGGACAAAAGAACCAAACGAAATAAGACAATTTTTCAAGATTTTGGTCATAAAAATATAATTTAAATACAATTCCTTTGTTGTAACCCCTAAGTCTATGATGCTTAGTTTAAAAAATGTAAGGGTGTCCCATAAATCATGCATAACTTTAATTTTCCGCCATTTGCGCGATGAAGTGAAAACAGTTTGACAGCTGACAGTTTAAGATTAGTTAAAATTTGTTTAAAAAAAAGATTTACTTCTCGTGAAAAGTTGCCAATTTCAAGTTAGGTTCTTTTGTCAAAATGCCACAAATTTGTACTCAAAAATCAATGCGACAATGCTGTCTTTAGCCAGTTTTGTAACGTAAGGTATGATCGGTGTCGTCAAGGTGGGCGGCCGTTAATCTTGAGCGTTATTGAATCTTAAAAAAAAATGCATTTTTGAAGTTTTACAAACAATGTGGAGCCCGCTCTAAAATTCTTTGAAAGATGCAGTTCTATATGTTTGCAAGGAAATGTCTTCCTGCAAGTCTATTGTCTCCATGTGGAGTGAGGGCTCCTTTGAAAGACTGAAGAACTTCTCAGCCCAACAGTCCATTCTGCATCTGGAAAAACTTCAAAGGGATTTCAAGAATCACGACAAATGTTCTATTTCAGTAAAGTTTTGGAATCTTGCAGCAAATTTTTTCCTAAGATCTCACATAAGATTTTTAAAAACTACAATGTCTATTTCTGAAATATTTAAATATTTTCATATTCAAGGTTTATTGGAAAGTGAATAAATTCTTGACAAAAGTAATTTTATCTACAATCTATATATATAAAAATGACTGTGTGTCTGTGTGTCTGTCTGAAGCATTATCACTCAGAAACCATTCGTCCAATTGAGCTGAAAACTTGGAAATGAGTATATATTAGGTATGGGAATGTTTTTATGCTATACACGAAGTTTTCCGAAGACCACCCGAAGGCTTTATAGTCAAAACGAAGAATATCTAGGTATACGAGAGGGAAAATATCTATGGCAAGCTTTCAACAAGTTGTAACTGAAAGTTTTTTGGAACACCCGAAGTTTGCCGAAGGTCACCCGAGAGCTTCATAGTCAAAACGAATAATATCTAGGTATATGAGAGGGAAAAAATCTATTATGAACCATCAACAAACTTCAATTGATAGTTTTTTGGAACACCCGATGGTTCCCGAAGGTCACCCGAAGGCTTCATTATCAAAACGAAGAATATCTAGATGTACTACAGGAAAAACATCTAAGGCAAACTATCAACAAGCCTTAATTGATGGTTTCCTGGGACACTTTAGCTATGCCATTGCCAATTTTTAAGATGGTTTGAAATGAAATTAACTTTCTCAAAATACTTAAATTTTTATTGGTGACGTGGCAGTGGCGTAAATCAAAATTTTATCTCTGTATACCTTCTAAGCTATTGGGAATCAAAAAACAAAACAAACATGCCTAGCGGAGCGGACAAAGAAGGCTAGTAAAAAATATTTTAAATAATTTATTTAAGTAACTTAAGCTTTGAAATATTTTTTAACTGTCCAGTTTTTTGCGTTTCACAGTCCGGACTTGGACCGCGGTCCACCAGTTGTCGACCACTGGTCTAGATAGAAAATGGGCAGTATAATAAACCATAGCATTTAAAGAAAGGGGAGCACAATGTCCCCTCGCAAACGTTTTTCTACCATATAAAATTTTGCATGTTTGTTGCTTTATTCGTTCGACGGCCCAAACGGGCTCCCTTACGTCTTGCTGGCATTGTTCAATGTAATAAACACCTTTTTCAATCATAAATTAAAATAAATCGTACAAAATTTGTGAAATGTCAAAATGACGCAACGCTTCAGAGCTCCTCGATTGAAGAACATATATAATTTCGGTCTGTTTGAATGTTAAAAAATGTTATAGTGGTAGTAGGAGGGTGAAAATCTGGGATTATAGGCATTTTCTGATGTCAAATCAAGAAAAAAAAAATGTTTGTCAAAAAAATAGAAAAACTTTGCTGGATAGGAACACCCTTATCACAAAGCGGTTAGAAATATACTTTACGATCTATCCTTATACCTACCACACTAAATAAATTTTTTTTTTCCTTCAATCCCATGTGAACCGAAAAAATATGATTTGAAGGCCACCCTAAATATATTTTTTTTTTTTTTTCAGAAAGCTTTCCTTTAATCTTCCCCTACACTTAATTCCAGGAAAAACAGTGCAGCATTACGGTCTTAAAAAATATTTTTGTATGAGGGGCCACCCATATATAGATGCAAAATTTTTTAATACTCCTGCTGACAAGAGAATAAATTTTAAGAGTGACACAGGAAATTGTGCTCATATACATAGGTATTTAGTTGGTAATTAGGTTATTTCAAGTTAAGCTTTTATACACTTTGAAGTAAGTTTTTTGTTAATTTATGTTTTTCAATTTTATTTATTTTTGTGTAATTTTAACGTTAGTTTATAGTGTTATAGTATTGTGTTTCATTACTTGTATGTAGAAATCGGATGTTGAAAAAAGCTAAAATGTAGTTTTTGTAGCTAAATAAGAAATAAAAAAGCTAAATCCAGCTATAGCTAAAATGGCAACGCTGGCTATGATTATAATCAGTGCAGGACACCGTTCTTTTTTTTTTCTCTGGTTTTATATACCTATATGAAAAGTTATACAAGACGCAATAGTCGTGATGTTTTCTAATTACTGTGGCAAAGGCTCTTATTGTTTGGTTGAACCTTTTTCTTTTTTTTCTGTTTAATTCGTATAAGTGATTTCTCAATTTAATTTGTGTTGCTTACATCTTTTAAGGTTGGCATCAATCCTGGTCTATTTGCTGCCTATAAGGGTCATCACTATGCCGGTCCAGGCAATCATTTTTGGAAATGTCTTTATTTGTCAGGATTAACACATGAACAAATGAGTGCGGAAGAAGACTATAAATTAATCAAATATGGTATTGGCTTTACAAATATGGTAAAGCGTGCTACCAAGGGCTCAGCAGATTTAACTCGCAAAGAAATCAAAGAAGGCAGTCGTATACTATTAGAAAAACTTCAAACTTTCCGGCCAAAGGTAGCTGTTTTTAATGGCAAACTTATTTTTGAAGTTTTTTCTGGTAAAAAGGATTTCAATTTTGGACGTCAACCGGAATGCGTGGACGGCACTGATACGGTACATAAGTTTTTATTCATATTAAAAAAACTGTCAACATGTTTGCAATTTTTAACTTAGTTCTGATATAGCGTCCGTTCTGATTACATGACCAACAAGAAATATCAACCAAACGGAAGCTCAACCTTTCCTCTATTCAAATTTATGAACAATTTTACCGAATTTCACACCATAAAAAAATATTGAACAAAAAACCATTTCGAAAACATGTTGACAGTTTTGCACCACTTTAAGTGATGAACGTACAAACCTGGAACGTGAATTTTTACTAGTTTTAAAAAACGATTCCAATAGATTCTATTGTGCTGATTCCAAAACTGGCCACAGAATCCTTATACCTTGTCAGAATATCGAGGTATCCTAAGCTTAAAGTGGAAAAAACGACGTTTTTGCTGTTTTTCAAATTAGGTTCAAGGTCGCAAAGAATTTTTCTGCTCTATTCCGTAAAATACACTTGAACATCTTGCTTTTTGCCTTTCAGAAAAAGGTAAGGAATGGTCATCTATAATTTTTCTTTGCAAAGCTATGCCCACTCTAAGATGACATCATAAGATCTTATAAAACGGATATAGCGGCAGGGTTTGGATTTATCTCATCTTAATATGGCCAAAAAATACCCAAATTACTCTTAGTATGAATTTTGGGTATTTCATGATGTCATCTTAGAGTGGGCATAACTTTGCAAAGAAAAATCGTAGATGACCATCACTTTTTTGGAAAGGAAAAAAGCAAGTTGTTCAAGTGTTTTATACGGATTAGAGCAGAAAAAATCCTTGCGACCTTGAACCTAATTTGAAAAAAGCAAAAACGTCGTTTTTTGCACTTTAAGCTTAGGATGCCTCGAAATTCTGACGAGGTAGAGGGATTCTGTGGCCAGTTTTGGAATCAGCACAACAGAATCTATTGGAATCGTTTTTTTAAACTAGTAAAAATTCACGTTCCAGGTTTGTACGCACATCACTTAAAGTGGTGCAAAACTGTCAAAATGTTTTCGAAATGGTTTTTTGCTCATTATTTTTTTATGGTTTGAAGTTTGGTAAAATTGCTCACATATTTGAATAGAGGAAAGTTTAGGCTTCCGTTTGGTTTGTATTTCAGAACGGACGCTATAGCAGTACTAAGTCAAAAATAGCAAACATGTTGACAGTTTCGCTTCTTACTGTATATATACAGATTTGAATCAGAGTAAAAAACCATAATATCAACACAGAATTCAAAAAGCAGATAAGCATAAACACAGAAAAAGCATAAGAAAATTTTTGTGCTTGTGTGAAAACTGTTTTTCCTTAGAAAAACATATTTTTCTTTTAAAAAATCACAAAAATAAATAAAAGAGTTTTGTCCTTAACACAATTATGTTGTCGCAAAAAATAAATTATTAAAATCGGTTGAGGGTGCTTTGCGCCAAAGAATTACATAGGGTTTTCATAAAAGCAATTTTATATAAATAGTATATAATTATTTTCCAAAGGTGTTGTTGATGTCTAACAATGCCCAAATTTTTTTTTTTTTTTGTTTTCCAGTACATATGGGTAATGCCTTCTTCTTCAGCACGTTGCGCACAGTTACCACGTGCAGCCGACAAAGTGCCATTCTATGCAGCCCTTAAGAAATTCCGCGACTACCTAAATGGTTTGATACCGCACATTGATGAGTCTGAGTGTGTCTTCACAGAACAGAAAATAAAACAGTGTTGTGAACAGGAAAATATCAAAATATTTTCGACCGGGAATGGTGGTGGTGGTGCGGTGGGCGATTTAAGTGCTGGCAACGTGATGTTTAATAATGCCGGTGGTGCGGTGCCGACTGCGCCGAATGCAAGTACAAAACAGCAGCAACATCGAAGTGATAGTTTAAGTCAGTTGGGAAATAACAATAGCAACAATAATAATAATCTAACGCCAAAAGGTTCAGCGGATATTTTAATGCAGCAGCAACAACATTTTGGCAGTTCGCAACAGCAATCCTATATTTATAGCAATGAAGAGCAAGCCAATACAGCGGGTATGTCTGGCCATGCACCCGGTCCTGGCCCACCTAACCTCTCCGGTGGCTTAGACGATAACAGATTTATGCTATCCAATTGCCAACAACTTCCTGAAAAGAAGAAACGTGGGCGCCCGAAAAAGGTTAAGGAAATTATGAGACAAGAAATAATTGACCCTGCCACTGGCAACAAAATTCAAGTTGAAACAGGCCAAATACCTATGAGTAATGATTTTAGTAATATCCTCAATTTATCAATGATGACAGGAGCTGCCGAGAATGGAGAAATGCCAAAGAAAAAACGTGGACGTCCAAAGAAAGTGAAATTACCAACAGATATGAATCTACCGCAGATCCTTCAAAAGCAGCAACAGCGGCAGGTTGAAAAAACATCAACACAAAGTGCTTCACCACTGCAACAACATACGCAAATGTTTAATACTCCACCACCGCAACAACCCCAACAAAGACTGTTTGCATCTTCATCACCAGTGCATTCATCAATTGTGAATTGTTCGTATACAACAGTGCATACATCGCCAACAACGGCGCTTTGTAAAAATAAAACTCACAATGATAACGGCGATTCACCAGATATGGTGGCAACCCAGCAGCAAATTGAGACTAGCAATAATTATTTCGGTGAGAAGCTAATGCAAACTTCGACTGAATCTTCAGCGGCATCATCACCACATTTACAAAACCACTTGCAACAGCGAACAGCATCAACGCCGTCATCCGCAAAGAGTGGTGCCATCAATATGAACGTGGACTTAATAAGAGTATCAAGTGATTCCCCAACGCCTAGTTCCCCAAATATATGCGCTGTTGATTTTGAAACACCTACATTAACGTCAACAAGCGATAACGCACATCGACAATCTCTAATAGATAGTAATTTAAATCAGCAGCAACAGTTGTCGACAACGTCACTTCATCAAAGATTGCAACAAGAGAGTTCTCGCTATGCTAGTCCAACAAATGAGACTGCTACAGCAGAAGATCAACAGCAGACAAGTGAAAGTTTCAATCAATGGGCTTCTCCGCAACATAATCAACAGCATTATAGTCATCATCAGGTACATCAGCAGCAGCAATTGATGCCATATCAAGACCAACAATTGCACCAACAGCAATCACTTGACTCACAGTGGCAAAGGCACCAGCAGCAGCAGCAAGAACATCGTTTTGACGACACCACATCCAGTTATTTGCTACTTCATCAGCCGCAACAACAGCATCATACACCTAACCCAGGCGATCAGCAAACGCTATCAGAGCATATACAAATTTCAACGGACGTTGCAAGTAAAAGCCTATCGGGCCTGGAATCTCTGGTAGATCAAATACCAACAATATCTGAGAGCGAAACTGTAGCCAGTAGCACACTATCTGCGTCAGCTGCGGCAGCAGTGGAGAATCGCTTACAGAGTATGCAGCAGCAGCAAGTGGGAGTCCAACAGCAGCAACAGCGAAATGTAAATTCAGCTGCGTCTGCTACGGAGTCAGTGCAGTCCGAACTTTACTGTGTTCCTACAAGTCATACGCCAAACAGTGCGAGTAATGACAATACAGATGTACTTGCAGCAGGCGGTAGCAGTGGTAGCAATACACCGCATACCGTGAACAGCCTTTATGGTGGTGGATCTCCTGGTAACTACAGCGTAAGCCGCCTTAACTCATCTGTATCTGCGGCATCATCACCTGTTTCCCACGCATCACTGCGTTCTCCACAACATCGTTATGAATACGCACAGCAATTACTGGGGCAGCAACATCAGCATCAATATTCTGCTCGTCTTGGAGAGCTTTTACAACCGTCCATATCAGTCAATAATAGCCCACCTGCTACGCCAGTAATAGTGTCATCAGTCAATAGTGTTAATAGCAGCAGCATGTATGGTAATAGTAGCGGAAGTGGCAGCAATTCCAACACAAGCAATATATCAAACTTGCATTCTAGCAACTTTTCCGTAAGTCATTTAGCAGCATCATCAGCCACACCGCCTTTGTCGTCGTCTGCTACAGCTGCCAGCTATCCACCGCCGCCACCAACAAACCATGCCGTTGCATATCATCATACAAATCTAATGGCGGCCGCTGCACTTGCCGTTGCTGCTGCTAACTCACCATCGCCAGCAGCAACCACAAACTCAGCACATGCGCAAGTGCCAACGCATCCGCAAATGTATATGGATCCACATGCGCATTTGCCAGTACCTGTGAATACAATGTACACACATCATCCACACCCGCACGCTCATCATCATCCGCATGCAGCATATGGAGCACCTCCACCACACATACAACATAGTCCAGCAGCTGAATACGATACTACACCGTATAGTAGTCCAAGCGCTGCGGCTGTAGCAGTGCACCACCCAACGCATCAATCGGCTCACACACTGCATATGCCGAGTCCGAACTATCCATATGGTTACCCAACGCCCCCCACTCAAGCTGGATTTACAAGTGCCTCTGCTGCCATGCACGGCGCACATGGACATCCACACCAACCTACACCGCCACCACCAGGAGCAGTTTCTGCAGCGGCAGCAGCTGCTGCAGCTGCTGCAGCAGTGGCTGGTTATCATCATACGCATCATCATCATCATCCACATCATCACGCCTCACCACATCATCCACACCTAACCATGTTCGAACGTCTCAAGCCATCCGATATTGGAGGCTACGGCGGTTTCTGATAAATACTAATGCAGCAGCTGTAATATGTCAATATCAGTGATGGGCACCAACACGCACGCAAAACTTCGTTTCCATGCAGAGGTACAACAACCATATGGCTGCTGAAGTAATACTGTATCGTTATTATGCGTTCATATTTACATACGTATACTTAAATGCTCTCTCATTACTCTCAAATGCGCTCTGGCTGAACTTGCAGAAGAACTTTCGCCCACACATGCTCGATACTAGCGCCACCGATATTTTGTCACGGCGGTACAGATATATGACACCACACCGCAGTAAAAAAAAGCTCGCAATAATCTACCGAAACGCACGTGCAGAGCAGCTTTTATCTCCGCCTTTTTGGTATTTTGTTTTTTAAACTTGTAAGATAAAAAAAAATCAACCGAACCAGAGCTGTAAAATACTTAACTATTGTAAATATTTAGAAAAACCACAAAAAAATTTTATAAAAAATTAATTCTAAAGTAAATAACAAAGTATTCATTACAAGTATTTACATACAGGTTTTCCATACCTTTTCCAAATAATACTGATCTTTTTAAAATTTAATTAAACTTTTTGCAAATCAAAATAAAACTTTTCCAAATCAAATTACACCTTTTTTCAAATCGCTTGGCCAAACCCCTCTTCATTTGGGAAAGTGTTTTGTAGACACAATATTAATCCATATACTAAGTTTCATAACGATACCTATTGTAGGTACAGAGATATATAATTTGAAGTGTATTTTTTGCAAAATTTAATTTGATTTGGAAAAAAGGTTAATTTGATTTGGAAAAAGGTTAACTTGATTCAGAAAAGTCAAATTTGATTTGAAAAAGGTTTATTTTGATTTGAAAAAAGATCAATATGATGTGAAAATTTTAACTTGGAGTGAAAAATCTGTATACGCTATGAAATAGTGCAGGAAAAATCCGTAACTTGAAAATATGGTAAAGATTTTGTTTCTTTACCTTTTGTCAATTTCATTTATAAAAGCGGTAAAAGAAAAATCGCCTGCAGTTTAAATTAAAAAAAAAAAAAAAAATCAAAAAAACCTAATATCTTTCAGAGAAATAAAAAAAACCGAATTGCCAAATAGCCTAATACAACAGTGAAATACGATTAAACTAAAGGTACACATTCATATGATGAATGTTAGAAAGCTGAACCGTTGTAATGACATTCTATATGTAGGTTTCGTAGAAAGTCATATCGTCCCCTTCATGCCAAATCCATGAATGTCCATCTTCAGAAATTTTGAGAAATAACATAAGTATACAAAGTATTCTTTATGCTTAGTAAAATTTGTAAAGAGGCACATTCAAGGTGTTGGTATCACGGGGACGATATATAGTCTCGTATTGTATGTGAAGGCATTCGAGGTCAAAGGTCACGAAAATCAATTAGAGCACAAATTTTCATGCCGTTCACAGCTTAGGAGTTATTTCATTTAAAAATAAAAATTAGATCGCTAGCTCCTTGGATTTATACTTAATGTTAGCTAGCGTTATGCCCACCCGTTTGTTACCAAATAATAAAGGCAATGTAGTGCCACTTCAAGTGAATTTGCCAGCTTTTCCATATCCCTCAAAACATCTATGCTCTGGTACCCAGTCAAGAGTCGGTATCCAAGATTGTCGGTATCTAGCCATAACAAGAGAGTTGCGTGAGACAGAATTCTGCAGATTTTACTATCTGAAAGAATATCTGTGCAAATGCAGAGATTTTTTAGGCAAACTCATTACATTGAATCAACCCTTTCAGCGGCAAGATAGAAATAGCAGGTTCTTTACTACATTGATGTAGGTTAAGGTTGGTACGAGAAAAATTAACCCGAAATTCGTTTGCTAATATTTTTTCTTTTACTTAGCTGCCAAGTTCAAAAGGCGATGGATGGACCATCAGTGAAAATGTGAACAGCATTCTCTTTAAGGTGAAGGGAGTGATCCCATACTTGACAGATCCGGAAAGGAGTATTGAAAGTTTATATTAAAACCCAACAGTGGCGTACAGGAGTCAATTCTAGAAGGCTTAGGCCCTTAAGTCACTTTAAGTGACCGACAGCTGAGCCGGCTGCCAATTTCCTGCACTTTTAAAAATCGAATATCTTCTAAAATCTTTTTTGTCAGAAATTTCTTTAATCACAAAATTGTAGACCAATATTCTTCAACAACGAGATATTTGCAAAATATGATTTTCGTGAGTATTGACCTTGAATATGGTACACGAGATTATGGGCCTTATCGTAAATAAATATTCTCGAGAATTTATTCGCTAACTCCCTGGTTTGCAATCGCAAAAAAAATTTCGTGGAAAGGGAAAATTCACTGGAAAAATTATGTAATCGGCAATCAGTTGGGAGCGAGTTTTTTCACTTTTCTTTGTTGAATTCGCTCCTCAACTTTTTGCTAGGGAGTACTAAAGTATAAATGAATAGTTATAAATAACGTTTGACAAATTAAAAACTTTAGTACAAAAATTGTAAAGCTTATTGAAATAGCTTTCATATGACACTAAAGTTTTTAATATCCACCTAAGCGTTTCCAATTTATACTGGTTCTGCTAAAACTACTTTTCACAAAAATTTTTTTTTTGGCAAATTTTTGGTGCAATCTTTTGATTTTTGAAATCCACAAAAATGATTAAAGACATTTTTACTTTAAAAAGCAAAGCATTAATTTTAATTTCACTGCTGCAATTGCTTCTTTTTCTTTTTCTTCTTTTGCAATTGCTGTTTCTTGTTTATCTTTTTTTATAAGTCAGCTGTCAATATCCAGTGGAAAATGGAAAAAAATGTCAACGATTTATGGAAAAAAGCGTTGCTACATGTTTATTTTTGTGCAAAATGTCTACGAAATTGGAAAAAATCAGCGTTCAGATTGGTTGTTTGCGCAAAATGTCAAAGATAAGGGAAAGACTTAGCGTTGCCAGATGTTGTTTTTGTGTAAAATGTCAACGCTCTTGGAAAAACACAGCGTTGCAAACTGGTTATTTCTGAAAATGTCAACGATATTAAAATAAAAATAGTATCCCTGCAGGAAGGGGAGTTTCCATTCATGAAATATTCACTACTTCCAGTGGTCCTTCTCCGGGAGGGAGAGAATGGAACTCCCTTCAGATTTACGATAAGGCCCTATATGTGTCAAGTTTTTACAACTTCAAAATAACACGGCGGTGAAATATGGCGTTCGATTCAAACGTGTGTGCTCAGTTCAAATTCTTGCAGATAATTGTTCTTTGGGGTATTCTAAACACTGAGAAGAAAAAATTAAAATAATCCGTAGGGCAGTTTTTGAGAAAGCATTTTATAAATTATCATGAAATTTCCATGTAAAACGAAAAAACCTAAAAAAAAAAATAAAACCTACAATCAAAAACAAGAATAGAAATTTTAGATGTATTTTTTGATGCTGAATGCGATTCCGGCACCTCTTTTCTCAAAAGCGTGGTTATAATGGGTTAAAGTATTGTATAAAAATTTTCTACGGAAAATTTTACTAGGGGCCACTAAAGTCGATAAATGCTAAAAATTTGAAAAAAATTATGCTAAAAAAATGTTAAAATAAATTTAAGTTATAACGATATTTTTTCATGTATTGATTTACAAAAGTACCTACAATGAAACATATTTCGGTTCATTTTTATATTTTACTAGCTGTTTTTACCCACATAGTACAGTAAAATTAGCTAAAACATGCTATAAAAGGGACAAAATTTCTGCGGCCTTAAAACTTTTCACAGTTGCTCATTAGATTATACATAGTTATCTTAAAAAAAAGTCCACCGCTCAACGGGGTTGCAAACCCCCCTCTTTAGGGGTTCAAAGGTCAAAAAAGTCAGTTTTTGACGAATAACTTAGAAACTATGCGTCGACTAAAAATTGGTTTCCAAGGAAAAGTTATTGTAAGTACATAATTCTGCACATTTTCGTTTTTCAAACTTTTTAGAATAAAATTTGACCGATTTATGTAAATTTTACATAAAAGAGTATTTTTTCGGCTTTAAATTACAAAACTTTTTCGTTTCTTGACCGATCGAAAAAGATTAAAAAGCATTATAAAGGTAAAAAGTAAGGCTCTTCAATAATATACTTTTCGAATTCAAAATTTTTAAAATAATGATAAAAAATGCATGTAAAAAAAACATACATATATGTATGTACATAGTTAAATTGTAAATTAAAAAAAAAAAAAATGTCATAAAAAATATAGATTTTAAGTATTTAATTGAAATAATGTAAATTTATTTTGAAAGGCATAAAGATAAGAACGGCATTTTAAGTATTTAGTAATATTCCAAATTTATAATTGTTTTTTGAATTTTTTTATATTTTTTTTTTTAAGATATTCAATTCAAAATATCAAATTTTTTTTACCTTTTCCGATCGGTTATGAAACAAAAAAAATTATAGCCGTTGTAATTTAAAATTGATGTGAAATGTTTAATTATTGGAAATTCGTTAACTTTAGAAAACGAAAAAAAAAAAATCTTTCTTGAAATATTTAATTTAAAAGCTATAAAATTAAGTGCTTTGGACTTTGAAAATGTGCAGAATTACATCAGCTACACTCAGGGAAAAAATTTTAACTTTCGCATTTGATTAAATGTAAATCTGCAACGATTTAGTTCCAAAGCTGAAATTATTTGAATTGATGTTGAAAACTTTTGATTTGTAGCAATTAAATTGAACGTGATTAGTAGTTATTCAAATCAAATAAAATTTCCTTTTGATTTAAAAAAACATTCGCAGTAGATTCAAATAAAATTTGTTTCTGATTTAAAAAACATTCGCGGTAGATTCAAACGCATTTCTATTTATTTTGGTTCCCTTCTAAAATATCTGTTACACTGTTATACTTTTTTTATTATTTTACTTTGCAAATGCAAATTAACCATACGTAAAGCACCAATGTCTTGTTTCTACAATAAGTTTTTTTTTTTTATGTGATAGCACTACTTTTGAAATCCATCCATGGATTCCCAATTGACACCAGTTTCTATTAAAGGTATATCTGCAACTTCTGAGGGCTAGGTTTGAGTGGTATCTTTAAATAACATTATCACTTCTAATGCGCAACTTTCTTTGCGAAAAACCCTTTTATTAATTTTGTAAAATATCATCAGAAAAATTTATTTTATACATAGAAAGAAATGGATTGGATTGTGTTCACTGCTCTAGCTAGAACAATAACATGAATTTCCCAAGACAGTTATGATATTAATCCACACAAAAATGGCTGCAACAAACCGGAAATTAAAACCAAACACAGTTTTTCTTCTTTTTTTCGACCGGCGACAATATGGCGACAATATGGCGACATCGTAAATACAGAAAAAAATAAGAAAATTTCATCGAAATTGGTGACGTGATTTGTTGGTAGCTAGTTAATGTGAATCATTATCTGTTCAAAACAACAAAAAAATTACGTTTGTTGATGTTTTTTAATCAAAAGAAAATCATTGTTTTTACAAACTTTAACATCGAAATTTGCGACATTGCATCAACAATTATATATCTTATTTTACAAACCAATTTTTAATGAGTGTACAAATTTTTAATGAGACATAACTATGTTTGACGCCAAATTTTTATGAAATTTGTATAAAACTGACTTTTTTGATCTTTAAACCCCCAAAAAGAAGGGTTTGTTTGATACACCGTTGAGTGGTGGATTTTTTATTTTTTTGTAGAGTAACTATAGCCAAATAAACAAACAACTGTGCCAAGTTTAAAGTCAGCAGCGATTTTATCCTTTTAGATATTTAATTTTACTGATTTTAATTTAACAGCTGTTTAATGCAAGGAGCTTGGTAAAATCTTATACCGACGATATGCGCTCAAGCTTATCTGCTCAGCATAGGAAGATTTCGCTTTTTCCAAGTTATGCCAAGAATATGGACTGGCAATGATTGGGATAAATGACTACAGGAAGCA
This sequence comes from Calliopum simillimum, assembly GCA_951812925.1. Classification (NCBI taxonomy): domain Eukaryota; kingdom Metazoa; phylum Arthropoda; class Insecta; order Diptera; family Lauxaniidae; genus Calliopum; species Calliopum simillimum. Next base: position 14,308,145 of record OX638373.1, on the reverse strand, counting down.
ATATGCGAACGGTTCTTACATGCCACATGCATATATAGTATTTTTTTGGACTTTTGAAAAGAAAAAAATTTTATGTGATGCATATGAGCAAAAGGTTAAACCCATTATGCCTAAAATATACATAGTTTAAAATTAAACAGCGTTCTGAATACTAATACTTTAATGATAATAGAAGTTGAAAATTTACAGCTCTGAATAAATATACTTGTACATGCATATATATTAGGCTGTATTGAAATATACTATATGCATGCGATTTAAAACCCAATTCCACGCAAAAATTATGAAACAGGAAGGAAAGCCAATTCAGGAAATATAATTTTTTCAGATATCCCCAAAAAGCTCTTATTTATAATAACTGTGTGATTTTGCACTGGAGCTTAATGAGCGGTACATCTTTTCTAAAAAAACAACGTGTGTGACCGTCCAGTGAAAAATGTACCTTATCTTCAAAATAAAAAACCGTTTTACTGCATTTTCTAAAAGTACATACAATTCTGAATTAAATGACACCTCGATCACTCGAAAATTCCAAAAATTGACTGAGTTGTGGCATTTTGGAATCGTAAATGAAAAACTCAAGGTCGTATATATCGAAGTTCAAAGTTTGTCAATTATCAATTTTTACAGGGTAGAAGTTCGGTAACACCGCTTTTATTGATATGTGTAATTTGATAATCGACCTCAAATCAGTTGTATAATGTTCGGAACATATGTAAGCACTGAATTCCACCTTAAACTGAAAACCGGTAAAAATGACCCTATATCTTATTTTTAGCTGTACTGCTAAATTTTGTGAGTGAAGATAAGGTACCTTTTCCACTGGACGGTCACATGTGGTTGATCTTGATTCCGTTCTTTAGACAGGCTGCACTGCAAGATCACTTTGTTTTATATATAAGAGCCATAAGGAAATTATTTTATAGTTAAAAAAATTATACATGTATCCTGAATTGTCTTTCCTTCCTGTTTCATAATTTGGGCGTGGAAGTGGGTGTTCGTTTTTCGATACACGCTAATACATATGTTACAAAAATATGTATGTACATACATACACACAAAGAATATAAGAAATATGGCATTGTACGTTTTTAACAAAATTTTTTGTTTTTTCGTTACTGTCAATTTTTTCGAAATCATAAATATATAACAAAGATTTGTAAATATTATCCGTATGTACTCGAGATCAAAAATAAAAAAATCTATCGAAAGGTTTTCAAAACAAGATTATACATGTGACTCAAAGTTGTCAGCCAAAACGGTTTAACAAGGCTTAGTTCCAAATATTTATGTAAGCTCCCGATTTTCATGTTCAGACCAATGTTAGAAAGGTATAGACCATGTTGCGATTTTTTTTTAATTCTAGTAATAAAAAATTAAAAAAAAATAGTGCTGTTTGCCCAATACACATCTTGCTGAATTAATACCTTTCCAACATTGGTCTAAACATGAAAATCGGTTAAGAAATGTTCAAGTTATGAACAATTTTGTGAAAAGTTTTTTGATATTATTTGTCAATTTTTCTTTCCACCACCCCAAAATCAGCAAAAAAATCCGGACATTTTTTTTTTAAATTTTTATTGGTTTTTGCCTAATCATGTACCTAATTTTGGCCAATTCCGATATGGTGAAGCCAAATCTTGTTACACTGGTACACCTGTCCTATCGTGCTTTAAATAAAAAATGCTTGCACTCGAAATGTTTTTTCGGAAAAATGTTTAAAATAAAAGTGAACGGCACTTTTTTTTTTCAGGTGTGCTGGGCATGGAATGGCGGTGTTTTGTTTTTGATCGAAAATTTCTCTGGATCGCATCGTTGGTACAAAATACTTTTGGCATATAGTTTTCGATGTAAAAGAGGATGTCCGATCGATTCCGCAGTGCCGCGGCCGAATAAATTGAAAGTAGATTTGCTATCGGCCGAGCAAAGTGGACGATTCATATTTTCTTACATTTTTCAAACTCACATCAAAAATGCAACACTCAAATTTGAGATAATTTTCAGAATTATAACGTTCACAACTCTCTCTCAGTCGTCAGATGCAAAATTTTGTACTTTTTGGCATGTAGACTACGATCCTTATGCCGTTTTGCGAGAAACTGTTTTTGTCTTCAGTCCATCCAAGCAGAATACGTTTAAGTACCATTGTACCTACTGCTTTATTTGAAACTTCAACTGCAAAGATTTGCCTTAAGTCTCGGTTTATTTTATCATGCACCCCATCCTAAATTGCCCGAGTATGCGGCTTTTAACAATTTGGTTAGGAATTGGTTTGCGTCCTGATTTATTTTTTTCAACTGTATCTTTCATTTTTTTTGGAAGATTTGAAAATTCACGATCAGTCCTTCAACCTAACCATTCCTACAGTTTCTTCAATAACAATACGGTATGTCTTGGCCATCTGTTAGAAATACAGATATTTGCTTAATTTTTATCCCAACTCAGTGCAAAAAACGTTAATATCTTTATATTCCACTGAAAAAAATTGCACACACGTTTTCTTGATAACTATTTGACGAGAAATTCAAAGTTGACTAAAAGATCGAAGTAAAAAGTCAGCTTATTGATCACATTGCATTCTTTTCTTTATATTACATTTTTTCCACAATCAAAGGTACTCACGGTGGTTTTTAAAAAATTTGAACTTTTTGAAATACCACCCTCGATTTTTTTCAGGGATAATGTTGGGGGACCCTTCTAGTATCTAAATCCGCGAAATCGAACGTCCATAATATGTATATACGTACATTAGAGCGCCCATATGTGCAAAATTCTGATTTTGCTTGCTCCCCGTCCATTTCCTGAAATTAGATGTCAAAAAAATAAGATCTCAAAAAAAAAATTTGGAATCGGTAGTGGGAAAAACCCAGCCGGTTTTCGATCAAAGGTCGAAAAATTGACTAAAAAAAGGCAAGTCGCTTTGACTGCCCGTTACTTCAAAACTATTCATTTGTTCGTAATGTTTCCAAGCCAACTTTTGTAGAGAATGACTAGGTCAACATTATCTTCTCAGAAAGTTTTGGTCCAAAAATTTAATTTGTGGCTGTGTCGGTACAAAAATTCCAATTTTTTAAGAAAATTGTATGCCTTTTTTTCTATAAATTGGTTTTTTGTAATTTTCAAAGAGCGGAATATTTGTTCTGGAATTCTTATGTTGTAGGGAATTAAATGCTGATGAAATTAAATGAAAAATTATTAAGGAATGGAGCCCTTTTCAAAGTTAAGAAAAATAATTTATTTTTTTATTTTTCCTTCTTAATTTTTAATTTGGTAAGAAACCATTTTGGTAGTCATATTTTCTAAACTAATTTGGGATTGCTGAACACGAAAATAGCATTTATTTTCGTTTTAGTGCGTTTTTGGGCTGTTCCAGCAGAGATAATCGAAAATTTCGAATTTCGTGCACGCAGCTCAGGAAAAAATTTCAATCAAGTTGTCAAGAACTGCACAAAGATGTGAAATTGCACCTGAGCATTTACTGAATAAGAAAAAAAAAGTTTTCAAAATCGGTTCATGGCATGGTTTTTAAAATGTGGTTGAAAAACGGTATTTAAAAAAAAGACTACAAACCAAAACCAAAATAGTCATTTTAGATGTAGTTATTAAAGCTTAATTTAAAATTGGACGCGAAATTGCTGTATAACTTATGGTTTGTGAGATATCTCACCCCTAATGTTCAAAAAACACGATTTTTGACGTTGTGTAGAACACGCACAAAATCGTTTTGGTCTGTTTTATTAAATGCGTCATTTAGTACTGTTTTTCTTCTTCAAAATGAGTTGCAGAATGTATGATTTTTCTTTAAAAAGTTATGACCATTTTAAAATAACATTATAAAAGATATACGTGTAGTATATGGCAATTGCTATAGAAAATCCATACATGATTTTTAACTTTTATGATGTCATTTTAAAATGATCATAACTTTTTGAAAAAAAAGTAGCACAAACCCATTTCATAGCTCATTTTGAAGGCAGAAAGCAGTTCTAAATGATGCATTTAATAACAACTAGCAATGCATTTTGTTGCATCCAATAAAGTAGCGATTAAAAGAAAAAAATTAGAACACTCATTTTTTTCCAACGGCTCCATACTTTAAAACTTAATATTTTTAAATAATTTTTTTTTGTTGAATTAATCAACACTTAACCCCCTGCAATATAAGAATTCCAGAACAAATATTCCACCCTTTGAAAATTACAAAAAACCAATTTATAGAAAAAAAGTCATGAAAATTTTCTTAAAAAATTGAAGTTTTTGTACCGAAACAACAACCAATTTAATTTTTGGACAAAAAATTTTTAAGAAGATAATGTTGACCTAGTCATATTCTACAAAAAGTTGTCTTGAAAATATTATGAAAAAATGAACAGTTTTGAAGTAACGGGGAGTCAAAGCGACTTCCCTTTTTTTAGTCAATTTTTCGACATTTGATCGAAAACCGGCTGGGTTTTTCCCACTACCGATTCCAAATTTTTTTTTGAGATCTTATGTTTTTGACCTCTAATTTCAGGAAATGGACGGGGAGCAAACAAATTCACAACTTTGCACATTTCATATATCTTGAGGGCGTTCTAACGTACATATATATACTTGTATATGTATGTAAGTGTAATATATATATATGTTTATATATATACATACATACAAACATACATATAAAAGGTATCGTTTCCGCACCATTTATTTTTAAAAAAAATCGGTTTTTTCATATTTAAGAATAACACAAACAAAAACCGGAAACAGCAATAGCCATTTCAGATGTGATTTTTGATGCTTAATCCGAACCCGGTCGTAGAATTGCTCTATTACGTCTGGACTTTGAGATATCCTTACGTAAATGTTTAAAGAACACCATTTTTTTCCTATTTTTGAAGTTATATCTGGTATGACAGTTAATAGCCCTAGCTTTTTTCTTGAAAACTCAATCAAACTGATAACGATATCTTTTTTTTTGTCGGAGATATCTTTACCTAAAAAGTTAAAAAATTGCAAAAACACGATTTTTAGCTATATTGGATACTGTTATATGCAGGACACACAAAATTTTTTTGTGAATTTCTATTACCAGAAGCATTTGGTACTTTCTTTTCGCTTTAAATTGAGCTATCAAATGTTTATCTGCAATATTTCTCTGCAAAGTTATGTTAACTTTAAAATCACACCATGAAACTCAAAGTCAAAATTCTCGGTTTTCGGCTATATTTGAGGTTGTATACAGTACGGAAGAAATTCGTCTGCTCTTTTTTAACAACCGACACATTTAAAACCATTCTTTATCTTCAAAATGAGCTCCGAAGTGGTCTCTTGTAATTGTTTTCTAAAAAGTTATGACTATTTTAACACGACATGTTGCAGCAATATAAGGAATACTCGTACACTGTGAGTTTGCACTCCATAGTGTAATTTTTAAATGGTCATAACTTTGTGGAAAACAATCACAAGAGACCATTTGATAACTCATTTTGAAGATAAATAATGGTGTCGAATGAGTTGGTTAGTAAAAAAGAGCAGACGAATTTCTTCCGTATACAACCTCAAATATAGCCGAAAATCGAGATTTTTCACTTTGAGTTTCATGGTGTGATTTTAAAGTTAACATAACTTTGCAGAGAAATATTGCAGATAAACATTTGATAGCTCAATTTAAAGCGAAAAGAAAGTACCAAATGCTTCTGGTAATAGAAATTCACAAAAAAATTTTGTGTGCCCTGCATATAACAATATCCAATATAGCTAAAAATCGTGTTTTTGCAATATTTAACTTTTTAGGTAAAGATATCTCCGACAAAAAAAAAGATATCGTTATGAGTTTGATTGAGTTTTCAAGAAAAAAGCTAGGGCAAATAACTGTCATACCAGATTTTACGGCATAATATTACCTTATCTTGTTACACAACTTCAAAAATAGGAAAAAAAATGGTGTCCTTTAAACATTATATAAAAACCGAGACATACTCAAAAATCGTTAAAAAAACTAAAATGTGGAAAAAAAAAAAAAACGGCTGGACGTTCGATTTCGCGGTTCGCGGATTTAGATACTAGAAGGGTCCCCCAACATTATCCATGAAAAAAATCGCGGGTGGTATTTCAAAAAGTTAAAATTTTTTAAAAACCACCGTGTACTACTCACGCAAAATTTTTTCCACAAAAAAGAGGAATATGTAATTTTTATTGGAAGGTCAACTAAATTTTTGCAAGGTCATAGGTAAAACAAACTTTTGGCTCACGTGTGATCAAAAAGTTGACTCACTGTATACACATACCTACTACATTAAAAGAGAATATAATTTGGGAGAAAAAACATGGGAGTACCCCAAAACAAAAAAAAAAAAGTTAAAAATTTTATTCAAAACGCATCGTTACTCACCTCTTAATAGAAAAGCGGCAACGAGTAATTTTTAATGTTTAAGAATTTTTGTGATTATCGCGAGTATTGGCGTTTTTAAGCCCTCTGCGATGGATGTAATAAAATTGGCCAATCGATTAATAAATTGAAAAAATAACAATTAAAATCATAAATAAATAAACGCACTTTCTCATTGTATATATAATATATACATACATACTTAGGTATACATATCTGAGGTGCAAAGAAAACACAGCTTTTGTATACTTAAGTAAAATAGGTATGAGCTCAATTTCCTATTAGTACTGGCTAAAATTACTAAAAAAACTCCCAAATATGAGAGTATAATTTTACCCAGAAGTAATAGAAAATTGTAAATACCTATTTTGATCAAATCCACATGAGCTGTTCTTCTTTTTTGCCACATATATATTATGAAAAGTTAGCACATTTCTAATTCATATGAATTTTTTGTTTCAAGGTACTAGAGTTCTGCGCAATTTTGACTCTTTCAGTTGGTATTTTATTTGGTTTTTATTTACTGCCGGCATTTCTCGGGTAACACTAATTTTTCTATGGAGGGTTACTTACAGAAAAAAAAAAAAAATTTCGTGTTCACGAAGAATCGAACTGACGACTCCAGAGTTCAAAGAGAGTAGTACTGTGCTCTGCATTTGTTGAACGCCAACCAAAGAATATAACAGGTCATTCAATAAGTCCGTAGGATAAGTAAGAAAAAAACAAAATTTTGACAAAACTCGATTTTATTATTCAACATAGTTGCCTTCGAGGGCGATACAACGAGTATAGCGATTTTCCAACTTTTCGATACCACTTTTATATTGCGATTTCTCTTTTTCGTCAAAATAGGCCTCAGCTGACTGCCTTTTGGATTCTGGTGTGTAAAAATGAAGCCATGTTTCATCGATTGTCACATATCGACGATAGAATTCGATTTTAATGCGGTTTAACAGCGCCAAACACTTCTCTGAAGCATCAATTCGTTTTTGTTTTGGTCGACTGTGAGCTCACGCGGCAGCCACTTTGCAAAGAGCTTTTGCATACCCAAATGTTCGTGTAAAATAGTAAAAACACTACCATTTGATATCTTTGCAATGTCAGCTAGCTCGAGCTGCTTCAATTTGCAATCGTTCATAACCAATTTGTGGATTTTTTTTATGTTTTCTGGAATAACAGCCTAATTTGGGAGTCCACAGTGCTCTGCATCATTTGTGCTGGTACGACCATGTTTAAATTTAGCAATCCATTTGTATCGATGGAGTAGAGTTCGGATAATGTTTATCAAGACATTGTTTGGTTTCCACTGTATTTTTTTCACTTTTTTTTTTTTTACTAACAAAAGTTGCTTCACACTAAATGCTATAACTCACGAATCAATAGTCCGATTGCTATCAAATTTATACACGCCTCGTTTGAAGGTTAGTTCTAAATAAAAATCATATGGACAAAATGCTAGTAACGCCATATATGTGTCATTCTACGGACTTATTGAATGACCTGTTACATATGTAAATAAATTTTAATTAGTAAATTTTCTCGCAAGCGATGGCTGTACCTTAGTGGTATGGCAACTATCTTATGCGATGAAGAATGAACTTTTTTTTAGTTTTTTTTTATCGTTATTAATTTTTTAATAAGTCACACATTTAGTAAGTCACTTATTTAAAAAGTCACATATTTAAACGAAAAATTAATGTTGAGAGGACAATACATTTAAGGGATTTCCTAAAATTCATGCAAGATTTATATTAAATAGAAAATACATTTTTTTCAATGCTTTTTGTTTTTTTTTTGTTTTGATTTCAAGAACATTGAGTAGGGTTATTTATAGAATGGCACATCGCACTATGGTTTTTTTGGACTAAAAAGTGTACACAAAAATAATTCACTACAAGTAGGGGAAGGTGGGGAATCGTGGGCCACGTTTTTATTTTGTTAAATATCTTCAAAAAAAAAAAAAATTTTGCAAATTGTAATATGGTATGTTATTCTACATGAAGTTAGGTAACTTTTGACTATTACACTTTCTAATAACTCTTTTGTTTTTTCCGACTTTTCGTGGTTTGAAAAAAATTAGTGTTTTTGCGATTTTCAAAAATGGTGGGGAATCGTGGGCCACCGCCGTAATTAAGTAAAAATCAAACAATTATGATGCAAAACTTTATTGAATTAGTTGAAATGACAAGTAAAGTTATTTTAATCGACAAAATGAAGAAGAAGGGTTATGCACGATCAATCAGATACGTTAACATAGAAATAGGAAAATTTGATACAAAATATGTATTTATTGTTTTATTTATTGATTCACAGCCTCCATTTTGCACAAAACATCATAAACACAACATACAAATATGTATTGATACGAAAACTGTCAAAACACGGGTGGCCCACGAAGTGGCTCACGATTCCCCACAAGCTACTTTTTGCAAAACAACGGCGTGTAATTGACTTGTTGAAGTGTCATGCAAAATTACTTTTGTATGTTGAAAGGCAAAGGTCTAACGATAATAAAAAACATATTTACCTGTGTTTTGTCGTAGCAATTCGTCCAAGAATGATGGAAATCAAACACGCAAAAAAAGTTTTGCAGATACTTTTTTTTGGGCAAGTATTGTACAAAGCAAATAAAACGCGTACGTTTGTCAACAACCAATGTAAAAATAAGTTGAGGCTAAGAGAAAATGATTACAGTTGCATCTAATTATTTATCTCGACATACTGCCAAAAGGTGGCGGTGGCTCACGATTCCCCATGGCCCACGATTCCCCACTTTCCCCTACCCTTTTTTAAAAAAAAAAAAAATGCAAAATTATAGGTTATACATTGAGCTATCTGAAAAGATGCCCGCTTTTTCTAGCATTTGATCCACAAATTAGGGACAGAGGTCGAAATCTCATAAATTTTGAAAAAAAACGGGTTTTCTGTTTAAAAATATTAGTCGTATTAAATGCAGGAGTGATATATGAATAAATTTATATGTATTCAATCAAATCAAGTAAGATGAAAACAACTCAAAGTGAAAATGGGCGGTGCCACGCCCCAAAAACAAATTCGTCATATTCGTCATATCTCCGAAACAATTAGACACAAATAGATAAGATTCGCTATGTTTGTAACAGGCACAGAAAGAAATAAAATACACTGAAAAAGTAGGCAGTGCCACGCCCTATAATTATAAAACTTATATCTCCGATACTGTTAGAGCTATCGGGCTGAGTTTTGGTATATATATAAAAGGTAGTAAGTCAAATAACATTTGCTGAAAAAAAGGGCGGTACCACACCCAAAAATGAACATATCCTTATTAATTGCCCCTCTGTTCTATAGGAAACAAGTTCATTCATATAGCTCTGCCTGTGAGCGTGGTACCACATATTTTTTCAGCAGACATTATTTGTCTTGATGACTTTTATATACAAACCGAATTTCATCCAAATGAGTCAAATAGTTTCGGAGATATGATGTGTTTTATATTTTTGGGGCGTGGCACCGCCTACTTTTCTAGTAAATATTATTTCTCTCTGTGCCTGTTACATTTACACCGAATATTATCTATCTGCGTCTATTAGTTTCGGAGATATGACGAATTTGTTTTTGGGGCGTGGCACCGCCCATTTTCACTTTGAGTTCATTTTATCGTAATTGATTTGATTGAATACATATAAATTTATTCATATATCACTCCTGCATTTATTGCGACTAACATTTTTAAACAGAAAAACAGTTTTTTTCAAAATTTATGAAATTTCGAACTCTATCCCTAATTTGTGGATCAAATGCCAGAAAAAGCGGGCATCTTTTCAGATAGCTCAATGTATAACCTTTAATTTTGCATTTGATTTTTTTTAAAAAAAGGGTCCTTGTAGTGAACTATTTTTGTGTGCACTTTTTACTCCAAAAAAAACCATAGTGCATCGGGCAGATGACCTTCACGGCTTAGCTGGCATATACGTACACTTTTTTTCGAAATTTTCCATGACTGTTTTGCCATAATTCAAGCGCGATTTGAGTTTGCTGCCATTTTTGCGGTAAAGTGCTTAGGGCTTAGTGGTTTAGGGGTTAGTGGCTTAGGGCTAGTAAAAATGGAAACACGAAAGAACAACTCGTTTTCATTTCAACAACAGCTGTGTTTTAGATGGCAGCGTGTTAACACAGTTCTTCTAAAACTATTCCTTTGCTCTCTTCTTATTTTGTTTTACTTTTTCATAGTGCGATTAAACACGAAGGGCAACTGTCCTACAGGCACTTGGAGTTTGTTGGCAACCATTTTTATCTATCAGCCCAACAAACCAAATGTTCCGACTTTCTCTGAATTCAGGCTTTTTCAGAACAAATTCGAAACTGTTTAGAGACAAAATGTCTCGCAGGCAAAATAACAAAATTTTTTATTGCTGAATACCTTCAAATATGTAATACACAATGGAATATGCAAGTCTCTAGAAAATGTACATGAACACTGTTATATGCAAAACATACATACGTACAAAAATATACATAAATAAAAGGAAGTGTTTATTCGGGGGGACTCGCGTACGCGAAAGCTCACGTAGCGTACGCTAAAGCTCAATTAGAGTACGCAAAAAATGCTTTCGGAAAACTTGCGTACGCGAAATCCAGAGAAGTTCTTTCCCCCGGGGAACTTGATTACGCATGATTAATTTAATGTTGCGTACGCTGCGCGCAATTTGGCCAGCAACTATGTGTTGGCTATATTAAATACTGATCCGCGGCCGAAGGCCGCCGCGAAGCCGGTGTTGGATGTCTGACAGGTTTAAGTCCTGAGCTGCGGCCGCCCACTTACCCCTACTTTTATGTAAAATTACTGTTGTAGTAGTTGTACTGCACTTCCTTATATGCACTATACCGTACGCAACATTTCGCGCACGCTAAATTAATCATGCGTAACGAAGCTGTGCCCCGGGGAAAAAAACTTCACTGGATTTGGCGTACGCGAGTTTTCCGAAAGCTTTTTTCGCGTACGCTAATTGAGCTTTCGCGTACGCGAGTCCCTCCGAATAGACAGACTCTAAATAAAATTGAAAAAAAAAAAATAAACCTTATTATTTAGGAAGAGCAAGAAACGAAGTTACGAATTTGTTAAGAAATTTCGTTACAAATTCATTCACCAATTTCGTTACGAATTCACGTCAACTCACTCATTCAAAATTCGTAAAGAATTTGTAACGATTTCGGTACCGAAATTGGAAAGATTTGCGGAATTTTCGTAACGAATTCGGAACCTTTGGTTGGCTGGGCGGGTCTGTGATCGGAGTTACTCTTCCATTAAAGTGCAAATAACAATATTTTCGGACATAGTCGAAAACTAGTACGTATAAGGGTGTAACCTTTGGCCAGGCCAAAAATTAAATACACTACACTGCAGTATTTCGAAGCTTTTTTTATATGGGAGGTACCACGCTTTCTTGTCCAAATTCGCCCAGTTTTTTCTTATAGCTTGCGCTTACCGTCCTTAGTATTTATATGTATTTTGGTTGTATTGTCGTGAAAATACTCCTAAAGTTGCATTTTGAATATATTTTTTGTATGGGCGGTAGCCGTGTCCGTTGACCGATTTTGCTCATTTTCAATCCCACGAACTTTGAAAACGGAGGCTGTGCACCAAATTTCATTGAATTATCTTGCTCAGTTTTCCCAAAAAATGTATTTCCACGCACAGCCAGCCACCCAACCAGACAGACGTACAAGGCTATATCGACTCAGGAGGTGACGCTGATCAAGAATATATATACTTTTCTATACCTGTCACGCCTTCTTCTCTGCGTTACAACCGAAAGGACAAAGTGAATATACCCTGGGTGTAGGGTATAAAAAGGTTATAGAGATCTCATTCAGAAGTTTTTCCCCGCAATTTGTTACACTCAAACATTCAATGTATTTTTAAGCACGGCTAATCAAAATTTAAATTCTTTTGTTGACATCCTAAGCCCATTGGCCATTGTCATTGATTGACCGACTGCAACTTTTAAATCGATGAAAATATGGTTAGTATCGATTTGAAACATGTTTGGGTAACAGCTACTCAAATATTCTATTTAAAATGAACATTTCGATGTTTCTTTTGTATTGTACGAACAATATTGGCATTTCTGGCAGTTGATTTTTATTTATTTCCGCACTCGTTTTCCACGTAGCATTCTCTTTGTATTGTACTAAGCATTAAGTCGCATCTGGTAGTTACTTTAGTGTATTACAAATCTGCTTGAGATCTTTATTTAGATGTGACCGTGTACATGAAAACACTCCTTATCTTCGCAGTACAGCTAAAAATAAGAGATGGGTTAATTTTACCGGTTTTCGGTTAAGGCTGGAATTTAGTACCTAATCATGTTCTGAACACTTTAAAATTAATTTGAGGTCAATTATCAAATTACAAATACCAATAAAAGCGGTCTTATCAAACCTCTGTCCTGTAAAAACTGATAATTGAATATCTTTGAACTTCGAACTTCTACAAACTTGAGTTTTTCATTTCAAAATGCCATAACTCAGTAAATTTTTGGAATGTTCCAGTGATCGAGGTGGCAAAATGCAAAAAACCGGTTTTCAATTTTGTTCCTGCGGACGGTAAAAGATGGTGCTGATGGTTTCAATCCACACTAGGTGGCCTTGATCAGACAGCAGAAAGTTGCAAAAGTCTTTCGTTTGCTATTTATCTTTAATTTGCATTTACATGCATCAAAGCAAGGGTGTCAGCGTTTAAAAATCACTGAGCCAAGCGCAGCCAGCGCTAAATTTTCTTTTTTTACAACAAATTCAAATTCCCCGAAGGACAACAATTAGAAAAACAATATTTTGTTGTTTTCTTGGTGGCTCGTGTATAACAACAACAACATTTCAATAATTTCTAAAAATTCTGAGAACTACAACGCACACGAAAAATTATTTGTTGTTTTTTTCTATGCGAAACAACAAAAACAATTTTTCATAAATTTTTAATTCCGCGAAATTTTGACAAGCTCAAAAAATAACAACAAAAATTATTTCTGTGATTGTTGTATTTCTGCGAAATTTGCATAATTTTGCAATATTCTTTTTGTTGTAGTCGAGCCAAAATTGGCTCACTTTTGTTCTACGCTGACACCCTTGCATCAAAGTATGCAAGTATGGATGGATTTCACAAATTTGAATCATGTTTCACATTTCGTTTTAGAGCGAGGGACGCACAGGGAAGATAGAGGGGTTTTTGTTTCACGTACATGAGACAATTAGTGTATGTCATTCGTAATGTACTTAAAACATTAAGTTGGCTTTAAACGCGAACGAAAAATCAAAAGAGAATTGAAAATGTTTTTCATGCAAATGTTTCCTCGTCTAAATCCGGACTATGATCATCACTAAAATATATGCATAAAGTACTTTTTTTAAAGTGTTTGTTTAAATATATATACATATAACAAAGTTCTAAAAGTATTAATTCAAAATAATACTTACTTACATAGTGGTATGGTATAACTCAAAAACTATGTAAAATATTTTGATTCAATTTCGTTGGAAGGTGTGAATTATAAGTACCTTGAAATGGACAAAAAGTAGAAAACATAAAATCAGTGGCACGCCCAGTTTTGAACAATTGAAAATTTTAACTCAATTTTCCCCAAAAAGGTTTTCATTGATGTCCAAAAAAAATTGGATGAGGCTTATCAAATTTGATCAATACATATAAAGTTTGCTAGATACAAGATTAATAGTATTTTACTTGCACTTAATTGTTGCTCTTTTCAAATCTTATAAAAAACTTTTAGGCAATGATACGCCCTTTTAAAAGTCTAAACGATCTGTTAACATGCTCCTTATCTCAGGGTAAGCATCAACCTTTTTGGGGAAAATTGAGTTAAAATTTTCAATTGTAAAAAAGTGTCTATTTTTGTCCATTTCAAGGTACTTATAATACACACCTTCCAACGAAATTGAGTCAAAATATTTTATATAGTTTTTGAGTTATACCATTTAACGTACTTCACCTGTATGCGAGGTGCCACGCCCACTGGTGATATTTAGCCCATTTTTTGCTAAAAAGTACTTCATATGTTGTAGGCTCCCTGTACTAAATTTCAAAAAAATTAGTGTATTAATTCTGTTAATATAACATATTAAAGTTTTGTAGGCGGTGCCACGCCCATAAACATTTTTTTGACATTTTACAATTTAATGCTGATCTTAAGGGGACATTCGCTTTTGTACTTGAAAAGAAAAACACTTATTAAAAATTTTATTATGAAAAAACTATTATAGTTATTGACAAAATTTCTTTTGGATATTGTTAAACACTGTTTAAGAAATATGAAAAAAAAAAAATTTTTTTATTTTTAGTTTCACTTAGCTGCTGTAGAGGGCGCCATCCAAAAGTTACTTTTTAAACTTTTTAAATAAATAAATAAATAAATAAATAAATAAATAAATAAATAAATAAATAAATAAATAAATAAATAAATAAATAAATAAATAAATAAATAAATAAATAAATAAATAAATAAATAAATAAATAAATAAATAAATAAATAAATAAATAAATAAATAAATAAATAAATAAATAAATACATAAATAAATAAATAAATAAATAAATAAATAGATAATTAATAAATAAATAAATAAATAAAAACATAAATTAATAAATAAATAAATTAATTAATAAATAAATAAATAAATAAATAAATAAATAAGTAAATAAATAAAAAAAAAATAAACTAAAAAAAAATAAATAAATAAATATATAAAAAATAAATAAATAAATAAATAAATATACAATATAAATAAATAAATGAATAAATGAATAAATGAATAAATGAATAAATGAATAAATGAATAAATGACTAAATATATAAATATATAAATATATAAATATATAAATATATAAATATATAAATATATAAATATATAAATACTTAATAATTTTTCGGGCTCGAGGTCAAATTAAATTAAAAACCTTTTTTGTTTTTAATTCTTATTATATTCCAATATTTCGACTTCCTTTGGAAGTCATCTTCAGGGACTAAAAAGTACAAAAATACAAATCACAATTACGAACAAAATCAAAATATAATAAAATTATAAAGAAAACTTACAAAAATAAAAATATTAAAAACTTAAAAACTTAATTTTTGACAACAAAAAATCACAACATTTAAAAAAGACACACATTGAACAACAAAAAAGTTTAAAAATATTGCACTATGAAAATATTGCACTGTTTTGTCAGCCTTTCTGTTGTCCAATGTTTTGTTTCTTCTTTTGTTTGCTCTGATCAGCTGTCTCAATTTCTGTTTTTATGTTTTTTTTTTTTTTTTTGAGTTGTTTTATTATATGTCTGTATATGTGAGCGCAGTATATAAATATATAAATATATAAATATATAAATATATAAATATATAAATATATATATATATAAATATATACATATATAAATATATAAATATATAAATATATAAATATATAAATATATAAATATATAAATATATAAATATATAAATATTGAAAACAACAACCAGCAAAGATTTCTAAATTAGCAGTTACTTGTGCGAGTGTTTTTTTTTTCGCAAATCTAAAAATCCTGAAAGTTCATAAAATGATCAAATTTGTTGTTGCCATTGTGTGTTGTTGTTTTTTTCTTTTCGATAGGAACCCTTGCGTTTTGTTGCAACAACAAAACATACAGTCCTGTGTGGACGAAAAAACAACAACAAAACACAGTCTTTTGCGGTCGCAAAAAACTACAACAAAATTTACGCATATGTTGTTGCTGGTGGTCGATCGCAATTCTTCAAAATTTCGCATATACCGTTACTTGCGTGTGCGATTTTCATTTTCAAAAATTAAATTTTGCTGTGGCTCGTGAGATCAAGTGATTTTCAAATAATGGCACTTTGCGATGGCACGCGTATTACTAAAGTAATACACGTATATAAATTAAACAGAAAAATAATGCAAAATTGCATGTTTGAAACTGCTAAATGTACTGGAACGTTTAACTTCGAATGGTTAAGAATTCCACAATCTTATGATGCTAGTGAAAAAGTATCTACTAGAATTTAGATAATTGTATCTAGGAATAATGAAACACAACGACCTGGATGTCTGACAGAATTGCAATTTATTAAATAAATACGGCGGTGACTGGGTGTTGATAATCCTGTGCAAAAGGAAAATATTATGCATATCAAGATGATTGCTCAAAGTACGACCAAGAATACTATTTCTTCTTTCAGAGATATGGTCAAATTGTCCGATGACATATACATATCTAGTGGCATGGTTAAAAACAACATTTAGTTTATGCAGAGGTTCTCAATCAAGCTTGCAATAAACGCTATTAAAATATAAAATTTGAGGCAAAATCAATGAAATAATTAACCTGCGCCTAGTTTTACTGGGCGTAAAATGCATAGAGTTACGTAAATACCTCAAAGTGCCATAAATTTTACCAACCACATTGTTGTTATTATCAGTACAAGTTAACTTAAAGTTTAAAATAAAACCAAGATTCTTTATTTTGCACACAAATTCAAGCTTATCAGCACCAATCAATAAATCTGGAAATTCTATATTGCTTAAATCACTTCTTGCTACGGGCAGATTTTTCGATTTTAAAGAATTGATGATAAGGGAATTATTTCATTTATTCAGCGCAGAAAGATCAGCGTTAACCCTATATCCAAGATCCTCAATAAGTCCGATTGGCCTCGAAAGATATAGCTGTATATCATCGGCATATGCATGAACGGTGGCATATTTGCAAACTGAAAAAATATCATTTATAAATATCGAAAATAACAAGGGACCTAAAATGGAGCCTTGGGGAACTCCAACATTAACCTCTCGAAAGGAAAAAGAATTATTTCCAACTACAACCTTCTGAAATCTACCGTTTAAATAAAACAGTACCCTGCGCAAAAGATCAGACCACCTGAGCTTAATGTTTTCGGGGTCGCTGAATCCGAATATGGTGCCAGAATAGCTGAGTTGGTTCGCGTTTTTTCAGAAATAATGCTGAAAAAAATCTCAAATTCTATTTTATTTTTTTATTTATTTATTTGAGTCTTTGGATAGTAACAACCCTTACAGACTAGAACAATTGAAATTAAATATATGAAAATAATTAATATAAACTTAAATATAATGAAAATTTAACTAAGCTAAGAGCCTAAGCAGTATAGATTTAAATTGAGCTTTATTCAAACAAAAATCAAATGAAATATCTTTATATAATTTATTTAACAATAAAAGAGTTCTATTGATGGGCTCATTTATGGCATAGTTCGACCTGTGGCATTTAATATTAAAATATTCTGAAGATCGTAAAGACCTAGAGGGAATGTTAAACGCTATTAGCTGTAGGATGTCAGGACAATCAATAAAACCATTCATGACGTCATAAATAAACATAATGCTGTGAACAAGACGCCGATTTTCAATAGTTTCAAGATGTGTGAGCAAACAGCGAGCATTGTATGATGGTAACGGTTCAGTAAAACCCAATGAGTGTAAGGCAAACTTAATAAATTTCCTTTGAACACGCTCCAAACGAGTAATGTGAATCCCATAGTAAGGATTCCAAATAAAAGAAGCGTATTCCAAATTGGACCTTACAAATGAAGTATAGATAAGTTTCTTGGTAAAAGGATCTATAAACGCAGCACTATTCCTTTTAATAAATGCTAAAAGCGTAATTGCTGATTTCTGAAAAAACGTGAACCAACTTCGCTATTCTGGCACCATATTCGGATTCAGCGACCCCGAAAACATAAAGTTCAGGTGGTCTGATCTTTCGCGCAGGGTTCTTTTTTTTTTTTGTGTGGGCCTGTGTAATTAGCAACTAATCTGATTGCACTGTTACTAAAATTATAAAAATGTTTCAATTTCCCTCAGAGTAAGTTATGATTGACGGAGTCAAATGCCTTGGAAAAGTCGAGAAGGCTGAGTAACGTGAGCTTATTCAGGTCATAACAGCAACGAATATCGTCAGTAATTTTCATCATTGCAGTTGAGCAACTGTGACCAACCCTAAACCCAGATTGAAGAGGCGATAAAAGTGAATGTTTATTGAGGTGGTCGGAAATTTGGTGAAAAATAACTCGTTTACACACCTTGGCCAAGGCAGTTAATATACTAATAGGCCTGTAATCACTAGGACCAGAGGCAGTATAAGTTTTGGAGATAGGAACAATAATGGCACATTTCCAAACATTAGGGAAGCAAGAAGAAGTTAGGCAGTGATTAATTAGGTGCGTCAAAGGAGAAAGAATGTAGGGCAAAATTAGTTTAATAAATTTGATAGGAATTTCGTCAAATCCAATAGAGTTTGATCTTATTTTGAATACATATTTTGCCACCGTGTATTCATCAACTGCCGAAAAGTGAAAAAAATTGCTCAAAGATAAGTTCACAGACTCAGGCAAGGAGGTGAAAGGAACCGAACGCGAAGGACAGCAGGCAAGAAAATAGTCATTAAGCTCCTCAGGGTCAAGATTACAACTACTAGATTTTTTAGTAAAAATACCAAACTTGCGTATGTTGTTCCACAACTGCTTAGATGATAAATTCGTGTTAAGCTTGGAGTTAAGAAAATTCCGTTAATCTTGCCTTAGGATATCAGTAGCTTTATTTCTTGCTGTTCTAAAACTTTCCCAGTCCTCAGGAGCATGACCCCCTCTCCATTTAGATTGGAGCCTATTTCTTTTCTTGAGAGCTGACAAAGAACAAGTAGAGAGCCAAAGGCATGAAGGGTTTTTCACAGTAGCAGTTTTAATAGGTACATGGCGATCAAACACACCATTACCTATGGCCATGAAAAGTTGTAGTTTTGAGTCGACTGACTCTTCATACCAACAATCATTCCAGGTGATTGCGAATAAATCATCAAACAACGCATTCAAATTAATATGTTTATAGTCACGATACGAACAATTAACAGGAGACGGGATAGTACCTAATTTAATACTTAAACAACAAAAGATAAGATCATGATCTGACAAAAAACTGATTTGATCAAACTTTAACAAGAGGGAAGCATCAGAGACTAGAAAAACATCAAGAAGACTTGGCTCACATTTAAGTACTCACAAACATCATTATTACTATTAATAAATTTATCATTAAGACCAGATCTACAATATATCGCTACACCACCACCCCTTCTGTCACACCGATCACATCAAAACAATTTAAAACCATTTATATCATAACAAGAATCAGGCACACTACTAGTGAACCTAGTCTCAGTGACACAAACAACATCGATTAAAAGATTATCAAAAACAAACCTAGCACAATCCAATTTTACGCCATTTAAACTTCTTGCGTTGAAATGAAACACTTTTAGGCCTTCTGATTGTTTACATAGCACATTCACCAAGGTCTTGTGGTTTTCACCAGCACCAAAAAATGTAAAAGAAGACTCAGTACCATTATTGAAATAGTCAACAGTTTCAAACATGCTTGCAATAAGAGAAAAAATACGTAATACTCGAGATATTAAAGAAAAAATAAATATTATTAAATAAAACTTAAATAAAAAGCAAGTTCATATAACGAACAATAAAAAATTTAACATTAAAATAGCAATTCAACTCCCAGCAGCACAATCGATGCCTTCAGTATTTAACACCAGTACAGCATCACTTTCTCGGTTAGCTCTAACATAAACCTTTCCGCGAACAGAAAAAGCAGCAATTAGACTTCTGTCGCGTTTTTTTTTTTGCATGGCATAATTTAGTAACTTCCGATTATTTTTAGTTAAGCTTTCATATAGATAAATTTCCTGTTCACCACCGCAGACAATATCATTTAAAGTAAGTTGTTTCTTTTTCAGTTTGCAATAAGCAGCAATAGACTTAAATAAATTATTCCGCTCAAACGGAGATGACAGCTTAACTATAATCCCAGGGGGATGAGCGTTTGAGTTAGTACTGTTTGCGTTAGTTACATTTGCATTAAGGGGAGGTCTAAAAACATCACGAACGAAGGCAGCATTATACCCAATTCACAAATTGTCTGGAATAGCTCAGAAAGGTTTTCATTTCTAGTAAAAGGAACTCCATGAATAATAATGTCCGCTGCAACAGATTCACCCTCGTACTTTTCCTCCTGATTTTAAACGCAGAAATTTCAGTTTGAAGAGATGATGTCACACCACTCACATAAGTAGAATTGGCTTTATCTTTGAGATCTTTTATATCTAACTTCAGGGAAGAAAATTCATTACATGTCACCTCAACAGCAGACACTCTATTAATAACATCCTTTAATGTAGACTTGATGTTAGCAAACTCTGCAGACACTTCGCCCAGTCTTTCCAGGAGTATATCTTCAACTTCTTGTAGCTTATCTTTCACACGATCAATAATGCTGTCTGTAAAAGATTTGAGTTTAGCCTCAAGCGTAGCATCAGAATACACTGGCACATTAGATGCATTATTTTCAACCCCTTGTATATTATCATTGGCACGCTACACGATGCTTTGAGTAAAGGACTTTTGTTTGGCATCAGAATACACTGGCGTATTAGATGATGGTTTTTTAGGAATAATACTCGGAGTATATGGATGAACAAGTGGTTTCTGAGGGTTGACGGTGGTTCTTCCGCTTTTTGCTTGCGAACTCGGCATTGCATAAAATTATAGTCAAATTGATACTCCCCAAAATGAAATATGAACAACTGTTATTTTTATTATAAAGGCGTTTCAATGAACTTGCTGGAAGAAACGCTTCTATTCAATGAGCATTCTCAATATTATCAAAATTATATAATAATTGGTATTGTTATAATTTGAGGAGTTATTTTTTAAAAGGGCGTAAAACCATGTTAAAAAAATTTTCAGTAATGAGAAAAAACTTTTATGGGCTGTTTACAATAACATTTTTTTTTTTAATGTCTCCTGTATTATAGTGAGTTGACCAAAGATTCTAATCCCCTTATCATTTTTGTTGTAACATATTTGCAATAATTGCAAAAAGTAAAAAACATTTGGAAATAAGCCCTTTTGTTCTGAAACGTTTGGAAATAAGCCCTTTTGTTTCAAAATCACTCTTATTTCACCATTTGGAAGTTTATTTTGATGTCTATAGGCATGGTATGTAAGCACCTATATAGCCTGGGGCATATACAAAATATTAAAAGTTTTTTTGGCCACTATTCAAAATACGTCTTTTTATATCAAACTCTAAAAATTTCCATGAAATTATATAGAAATAAGCCCTTTTGTTCTGAAATGCGACTTTTGATCACGATTTTATCTTAGAAAAATGCATTTTTTGTGATTAATTTAGGACTAGGTTTGTTCGAGGTTGGAAGTGGTTTTACGCCCTTTTGAAAAATCTCTCCTGATTTGTTGTTATTTTTTAGATTGTCTTGTACGGAATGTTTTTTTTTATTTATTTATTATTTACTTTAAATTTAAAGTTAATATAATTTTACTTTAATTTTATTTAGTTTTCATTAAATAAATTCAAATCTAAAAGTGAAAATTATAATTCAATTTTTATACAAAATAACTTAAGACTGCTGTTTATAAATTTTAAAGTATTATCAAGTAAAAATATAAACAGTGCACACCTCTCCCTACATGTTTTAAATAAAAAGTGCTTGCACCCAAAATGTTTTTTTGGGGAAATATGCGGAATGCCTCTAGGATCAAACATATATAGCTCTTTTTTCAAAGTGAACGGCACTTTTTCAAACCAGGGCCAAAAAACCCATTTTTTAACACTGTGCTCTATACTATGTAAAACCAAAAAAAAAGTTTACTAAAACGAATACAAAAAAAGAGTATGCAGAAAGTAACCTGCTTGTCCGTAGATTAAAAAACAGTAAACTGAAAAACCCTACAAAATATCGTTTACGAGATATTGCGTTTTTACTTAATTTTTTGTGTTTCTATTAAAAAATTTAGTTTTTGCGTACAAAAAAAATAATGATCAATATGTAGAAACAAAAATAGTCAATTCTAATGTATTTTTTAATGCTAAATCCGCATCTGGTCTTAAAATTGCTCTATCACTTCTGGATTTTGAGATATTCTAACCTGAAATTTTGACATGTACGATTTTTTCACAACTTTTGAGGTTATATAAATAGACCAGGTAATTGTTTGTCTTAAAACTTGATAAGGTTTTTAAAAGTTTCATTATTTTTCTTTAAAACTCATTTTAATTTATACCAATATCTTTATTTTCCTCCGAAATATCCTTACCTAAAAAAAGTTCAAAAAATGCACGAAATACGCCATTGCCAACACTGGTTGATTTATATGGAAAGTTCTTAAAAAGGATTATGATGTTTAAGAATGGAGAAAATTTTGGTAAATATTAATCATTGTCACTTGTAATTTATCATAATCATTTTTAGCAACTTTTTGTATAAATCAACCAATGTTGGTAATTTCGTATTTTGTGCATTTTTGGAACTTTTTTTAGACTAGGATATTTCAGAGAAAAATAAAGATATCGATATAAATCAAAGTGAGTTTTGAAGAAAAAAAATAGTACTTTTAAAAACTTTATCCAGTTTTATGATAAACAATTACCTGCTCCTGTTATATAACTTCAAAAGTGGTGAAAAAAACGTATGTACATGCCAAAATTTCAGGTTAGGATATCTCAAAAATCAGAAGTGATAGAGCATAGTGATGGATTCGGATTTAGCATCAAAAAATACATTAGAATTGACTATTTTTGTTTCTATATATTGATCATTATTTTTTTTTGTACGCAAAAACTAAATTTTTTAATAGAAACACAAAAAATTAAGTAAAAACGCAATATCTCGTAAACGATATTTTGTAGGGTTTTTCAGTTTACTGTTTTTTAATCTACGGACAAGCAGGTTACTTTCTGCATACTCTTTTTTTGTATTCGTTTTAGTAAACTTTTTTTTTGGTTTTACATAGTATAGAGCACAGTGTTAAAAAATGGGTTTTTTGGCCCTGGTTTGAAAAAGTGCCGTTCACTTTGAAAAAAGAGCTATATATGTTTGATCCTAGAGGCATTCCGCATATTTCCCCAAAAAAATATTTTGGGTGCAAGCACTTTTTATTTAAAACACGTTAGGAGAGGTGTGAGTGTTTTTGGCAGGTTGCCAACAGTAAGATATAACCTGACAAATGAATCAACTTGATGATTTTTTCCAACTACCCATCTTTCTTGTCACCATATTGTTCCGCCATACTGTTTTTTTCAAAAACAGCACTCGGCATTCGAAAGCAGACACTTCAACAAAAAAATTAGTTATCATATGACCTATTTAGGCGCACCAGATTTTGGGAAGCGAGGTGACGTGAAATGTCCTATGTATATTTGCCAAATATTTTTCTCGAAAACGGCTGCAGCGATTTTGATGAAACTTGGGATAGTGATAGATATTAACATGGAATGAAGAATGAGCTTGGCCCTCGAGAAAATTTCGATCCCAAATTTAAAAAATTTTTCCGAAATTTGCTCATTTGACTTGACGCTATAACTCCTCAGGGGTACATTTTAGACCCCCTTTACCAACATTTTTTTGTAAGCATAGGCCTCCTCTATCAACTGCCAGAAGCTTCGTAACCTTAACGTGCACACTAGACCGATTTACGAAAAAATTACAATATTATTATTATTAAAATTATTATAAACTTTTTTTATGAAAAATTTTATGCTCTTTTTAACAAAAAGCAAATCGGAACCAAAAAAAAAAATATGAAGCAGTCTAATGCACACTCTGTATTGTTGAGTATTGTTTTTGAATAAAGAAATTGAGACTCTTGTTCGGTTGAGAATCTTTTCTGATCATTTTAACTTTTTGATTTAATGGATATTTTGTTTTGCGATTTGAATTCTTCCAACTTTAAGTGTCCTTCATATTTGCATTAAAGAAGAAGACAATAACAAAAAAAAAAAAGGAAAAATCCCGGACAGAGAAAACTTTGCAGACTTTGAAAAAGTTAAGAAATGTCAAATTATCGAAGAACATCTTTAATTTCGAATTGTATTGCAAAATATCGAAAAAGCTTTATTACCATTAAAAAGAATCTATTGAATAGTAACGAAAAATACAACAAAAAAAAACATTTAAAAAAATCATTGAAAAAATAAGTCGAAAAGTATCAAAAGCAACGAAAAATGTGACAAATGTTGAAATTCAAAAAGTATGATTTCAAAAACATTTTTCGAAATTTTTCGATTTTTCGGTGTTTTTTTTTTTTGCATGCGATTGAACGAATTTTGTTTTTTTTTATACTTTTAAGATTTTGTCACATCTTCCAATACTTAACAACAACACTGAAAAAATTTTACATTGTAAGTTTCCTAATATCTTTTCCAGAAAACCTGACCTGACGCAACAAAACGGATAGCATATGTGTGTTTAGAAAAACTGTTCAAACCTCTTGGGGTTTTTTGACTGTTCTACATGCATATCTTTGATAACACATGCTCAAAAAAAAAAAAAAAAAAATAATAAAAGCTTATGTCGCAGAAAAGAGACCCTCTACTCCCATGTATTTTGGGACGCTGAAACTGAATATCAGATAAAAAATCGTTCTAATAGCCCATTTTCTCACTTACACCCCCTACCGCCCCTCTTGGAGGTGAAATTTCACTTGGTATAAGCATTCGAAAATGTATGCATATGTTTAGATCTTTTGGTACGCTATAATAAAACAAGACCATACAAAATTACTTTAGCCGCACTAAGGGGGTTGAAAGTTCATTTTTTATGAAAATTTAAAATATTAGTGTATTTTAAGATTTTTCAGTGTATTCATAAAACTTGTTCCAAGGTCTTCATAAATTCTCGCAACAAACAATTTTATCCTGTTGTTATGGGTCTTAATTTATCCTACGAAAATATTTTACGGAAAATTTCATTAGAAGTCACCAAAAACGAGAAATGCTCAAAAATTAAGAATAATGCGTAAAAGGTAATAGACGAAAATTTTTTGTTTCTTATTTATTCTATGTTGTTACATTTTTTCCGAATCATTCTTAAGTTTTAAGCATTTTTCTTTTTTGGTGACTCCTAATGAAATTTTTCGTAGAACATTTTTGTAGAATAAATTCACCCATTATACCCCAGTTTTTGTAAGAAAAGGGGTCAAAAAGTCCCACAAAAATAGAATATAATGGGTTAAGATATTTCAGGAAATTGTTTGTTGCGTGATTCTATGATGACCGTGAACAACAAGTTTTATGAACACACCGAAAAACCTTAAAATCCACTAACATGTAAAAATGTTCATATAAAATGAACTTTTAACCCCCTTAGGGTGATTATAAGGGGGTGCTAGGGGGTGACTGAGTGGCTAAAATAATTTTGTATAGTCTTATTAGGTTATAGCGCACAAAAAAATCTAATTGGACGTCGGTCCAATAATACGAGCTACATAATGTCAAGCCTATTCGTAAAATCAAAAAACTCGTATTATCGCAACGAAATTTTGGTTCTTTTTTGTTTTATATTGAGACATATCGTCGGTTTAGAGATAAAACTCATTAACTCGAATATTTGATTTGAGAAAAAAACATTAGTTTACGAAAAAAATTTTATGAAAAATAGGAAATTTATGAGTCTTTTTTTCTGAGTAATATGGTACGGAAACGGAAAACACAATTAGGTCACGCGTGGGGGTCATCTGCCTGATATGCTATTCTATACATAACCTTGTGCTATGTACTATAAGTTTCAATAAAAAAAATTATATAAAAAATGTCTTATTTATTTAGTAGAAATCTTGAGTGAATTATAGGACACCTTACAAACTAATATGTAGTTAGATCTTTTCGACTTTTATCTATTGGCATTTGTTTATGGTTCAGTACATTAATTCGCATTTTTTCAAACTTCTCTATACTAATCACCTAACAATTTAACAATTTGATCTTCTCCATATATTGGATGTAAGCGATAAGGTAACGAAGCTTCTGTAAAGTGCTAGAGGAGGCCTAGACTAACAAAAAAATGTACACCTGAGGAATTACAGGGAAAAACCAGCGCAGTCAGCGCAAGATTTTCGCTTTTACAAAAAGTTCAAATTCGAAGGACAACAATCACAAAAACTATTTTTTGTTCTTTTTTTGTGGCTTGTTTACAACAATAATATTTGAAAAATTTTTTAAATTTCTGAGAACTAGAACACACTCAAAAATTAGGGCTATTCACTCGTTGATGCACAATGCCATTGCGTCGATGCGAAAGTGTGATTTGCGAATGTTTGACATTTGTAAAACAACAAACACATTGCCGAAAATTTCGCGCTACTTCTGCAATTTCTCAAGATGGAAATATTTACATTGAACGTTCACGCGTTAGAGCGAAAAAGACTTGCATTGCACAGAATTTTTACAGTGAACGCTTTTTTACTTTTAACAGAAGCCGTGTTTTTTTGACGCGTATATACAATTGTGGATATTTTTAAATTGCGATAACTCATGAACAGTGTGTCGCACAATAAAACTCAAAGGATCTTTTTTATGGAGAATCACGTTCTCAACAAAAACTTTTCATTTTATTTTTTAAAAAATTTATTTTTTATAGAGTTATACTATAAAAACTGGTTAAGCGCCGATAAACGGCAAAAAATCATTTTTTTTTAAATAATTTCTACATAATTATTTTTTTTTTTACAAAAGATTAAAATTATTTGTAGAGCATGTAATTCTCAATAAAAAAAAACCTTTGGACTTTCTATCGTACGACTCACCGTTCATAAGTTATTGCAATTTGAAAATTACCACAATTGTATATACGCGTCAAAAGAAACACAGCCAGAATTACAGAATTTTGCGTATGAGAAGCGTACATAAATACCAAGGACGTTGGGTGCAAGCCCAGCGCAAAAACTAGGTGAATTTAGACAAAAAAGTTTCCAAAATACTGGAGTGTAGCTTATTAAATTTTTGGCCAGGCCAAAGGAAACACCCTTAATAGTTCTTATCTCAGATAAGAAATTGGGTATGACATGTGTACTACCCAACTAAAGGAAATTTAACGAGAACTTAAAAAATAAAATTATAAAAGGGTATGTTAATACTATTGACTTAATAGGACCTTCTTCGTACTAAAATGGACATCAAAGTCAAAAAGTAGAAAAAAAAATTTAATAGAACAACTTTTAAGGTCCAAAACTTTGCGAAATTCTTTAAACCGTATAAACCAAATACTCTCTTAGAAAGCTCATACAATTAGGTAAAATTTTTACCTAAAACGCTAGGGTGACCCAAGAAAATTTTGTTTTTAAAACATAATATAACTTCTCAGGGGTACATTTTAGACCCCCTCAGGCAGAATTTTATGTTAGTTTAGGCCCCCACTATCACCTCACAAAAGCTTAATAACCTCATTGTTTTTACCCTGTATGTATGCATTTTTTGGGTGATTTTTCATTGCACTCAAGTAAAAAAACAAAATTAAGTCACGTGTACTATACTTGACTGATTTAGACTGAATTTAATTATAGTCATCTGTTTTTAAAAAATAAATTAATTGCTAATATACGTAAATTTTTTTATTATATGGTGTATTGTATTGTACATGTAAAGTAGTATAAAATTTATGCATATACGGTGCCATTAACTGTAAAATTATGGTGCAGGAGCGCATAACATCACACTGGGTATAAATTTGCGCTTACAATAAACGAATATTAGAAAAAACTGTGTCGCAAAGCTAAAACAAAATAGTTTGACCATCGAATTATCGAGTTATGAACAAATTTCCATTAGTCCTAATATTGGGCATATGCGCATACAGTTTGATTTATCGTACAATTTGCTTCAAGAATGATAGAATACAAGATTACGACATGTTTGTCCTTATCCATATTTATTGTGACAAAATTTTAGTGATTACTAGAAAAATATCAGTAAAAATAAATAATTTACTGATTACTGAAAAAAAAAAAACAATACCCAGTAACAAAAAATTGCAGTAAAAATATATTTTTACTGATTACTAAAAAAAAAGCAGTAACCAGTAAATTTTTTTGATAATGAAGTTTAATTTGCATTATCAGTAAATTTTACTGATTACTGAAAAAAATTGCAGTCAAAATACTGATAATGAAAACAGTTACTGGTACTTAAAAATCACTGCACAACTCTAAATTAAATACGAAGCAAAAAACATCCAAAGTAAATAAAACACAGTATTTAAGTTAGAAAATTATACAAAAACCAACTTTTATTCTATTTCCTTTGAATACTCAATTGCTACTAAACTTTGTATCAAGCGTAGAATTGACACGAAGCTTTTTATACACCGTTAGCTTTCCTCAAAACAAGCAATTCGAAATTTTCATCGTTGAGGTTTTGCCTTCTGGAGTGATTCACAATCCCAGCGAATGAAAACAACCGTTCTACACTAGCAGATGACGGTATTGGGGTATTGTATTTTAAAAACATGTTTTTAATTGCTGGATGATTTTTCAGACAATTTGTAGTTGTGTCTCGTTCGACTAGGTACAAAATGGTTTCCTGGAAATAATTTCCAGAGTCAGTGGAAACACACTGTTCGCTAACATCTGTTAAAGTAGATATACAAATAAATATATTAGTACAAATATTTAATGGAAAATTAAGTGTAAAAACTTTGCCATTACTTTCTTCCCCGAAATCGAGGAATGCTTTTTTCGGGATGCCCGGCAGAACCCGAGTTTTGACGGCTATTTTGCCATACTTCGCCACATAAGTGTTGGACTCCTCCTTACATTTTCTTGTGTTTGCGTTGTTGCTATTTCTAACAGAGCTTTTAAAATGCGTAATTTTATATCCGGAATAGATATAGCCGCAATAACAGCATCCCAAGCGTCAGGCTGCAGTTTGAAATATATTTCAAATCTTTTGAGCAAAGCTTTAAGTATTTCTTCGCTTACTTTGGCTAAATACTTAAGGCTTGTGGGGTCTAAACGACCCATTTTTATCCTTAAGGATACTATTGAATGGACAAAGTAACCAAAATACATAGTTTTTTCGACCTGAAGAAAATCAATCGCTTCTGCTATAGGCCCCATAAGCTTTATGTATTCCTCCAAGTACTCAAGCTCGTCACTGAGAATAGTAGGACTGAGTTCCACTTTGTTATGGTTGGAGTTCATAAACTGCCATTTACAACCGACTTGACTACTTCTGCAAATTTTGGTCTTTTATATTTGTTCCATAGCTGTGTGCATCTATATAGAAAACAAAGTTATAGATTTAGAAAGGATGCAGTGGAAATTAAGTCAACTTTTACCTGCTGAAAGACCTTTTATGAATATTTTTTATAACCTGGTTTGATGACTTCATAATATTGGTGAAATCGGTGGTTACCAGAAGATTTAAAGTGTGACGCACACATCGATAATGCTTCGACAGTTGTGGAGTTACTGAATGAAATTGGGGACCTGGAACATCCATCGAGTCATCTGAATCGGAGCCAGAGTGAGATTCCTCATCACTGTCATATTCCTTTACAGTACCTAAATCAATTAAAATCAACAAAAGAAATCGTTTTATTAGAAATAAAGAAGTATATTTGGTATACTTTATACATATGTGTCATACATACATTCAAGGGCATAAATAATGGCATTCACTTTGCAAAATAATCGGTTTAGTATAGTCGATACGCCGAGTTTTGTGTGTCAAATTGTCTTGCGGCCAGTCAAATTCTCAGTCTTCTGGCAAGTATTTTCGTTTAAAATATATCTCTTTGGAGATTTTTATTACAATTATAAAAAACAAATCCATAGTATTTTCATGTAGAAATCCGTCATTTCGGCGTTGAGCATTGTATTGACGATTTATTGACTGAAAAGCGAAAAATTCTCAGTCTTGTGGAAACTTATGGATCTTATTTTTGTTTTTTAGTACTAAAAATGATTGAGCTTCAACAAGCATTGCTTAATAAGATTATTTGCTTAGGTACTCAGCCTCCCAAGCTCATTTTTCTTTTAAACGGTCATAAAATTCGTGCATCTTATTTTTTGACCGACCCGTTTTAGAAAAGACCAAAAAGACCCAAGCTGAACTTAGACCACTTGCCTGAACTCAGAAACAAATAAAAAAGTTTTTTGCCGAAAACATTCCATTTTACTTCCTTTCCTTCCAATATTCAAAATTGATCGTACTTAAATTTTGAAAATTTATTTCATGATTTCATGAAAACTAAACTAAAGTGTGTAAATTAAAAAAAAAAAATTTCAGTGCCTGAAATTATATAAATTTTAAAAAAACTGAAAAAGCTGCATAAGTTACAACTAATTTTCTGAAATCCTTATAACTCCGGCAATAGCTGGCCAAATCATGTTAAATAATCACCGGCCTCCATTAATTTTTCCTATCCAAAGGTTTTCGAACATACTTACCCCTTTTTTTCCACCCTTTAAGAGGGGCCCCATACAATATTTGGGTAAAAATATCAAAAAAAAAAAAAATCCTTGTTAGCTTGAGGAATTTTATATGTAGAAAATGTGTACCAAGTTTGAAATGAATCGGTTATGTAGTTTTCAAATGACAGTGAACACGGACTTTGAAAAAGCTAAAAAGTGAATGCAAAAAAAGTAAAGGACAGGAGAGTAACTAGACAATAACTTCAAGGGTTTTGCTCAGATTGACTTAAAATTTTGAGAGTATATTCTTGAAATGTTTAACAATAAGAAAAGACAAAAAAATTGATTTTTCAAAAATGCAAGCCTTTACTCTCTTTAAAAGTTACATAAATCGGTCAATTTTTATACTAGAAAGAAGTTAAAAACGAAAATACAGTGGCTCCATCGCAAAATCGGACAAGACTTTGTTGGATACAAATGTGCTCTAAACTTAAGAAAAAATATGCTGAAGATACGGAAATTTAACAATTTTTGTGTTTTAGTGTAAATTTACGGTTATCAATAGAAAAATTGTTGCTTTTTTTATTGTTCAGAGAGATGAGGGTATTAAGTTAAAATAAAAGCGAAAAAACCGTGTCTTCAGCATATTTCTTCTTAAGCTTAAAGCACATTTATATCCAACAAAGTCTTGTCCGATTTTGCGATGAACTCCTGTATGTAAATAGAATAAGCGTGATAACACTATCAAAGAATCCTGGATATAGTGGTTTAAGATAGTAAAGAAGGTTCACAGGATTCTAAAAAGCTTTCAGTTTTTATATTTCTATTGAGATTAATAAGATATTCAATAAAATAAAATACTAAAATATGCACATCCGCCATATTGAGTCAAACACCAATCAGATAATTTTTTAATTTTAAATGATTTTGATTGGCTGATGATGACATAACGCTGTGTTACCAGATCAAAGTACTTTTTTCTCATTTTTTTTTTTTTTTATTCATCCCTGAAAAGTTACAAAAACGGCAATCCCGTATTTATTTGAAAAAAATATGTATGTTTTTGTGCCAAAATATTTAAATAGATACCTACACACAACAAAAATTTGACAAAAAAAAAATTTGTACAAATTTCTTTCCAAATTGAATTCAAAATGAAAAATTAAAAAAAAAAAAAACAGAAAAAAAAACAATGCTAAAATATTGTGTTTCAGATTAACTTAAACAACAAAATAAATTTATGTTCAAAAGCAGAAAATGTCCCTAAATGTAGGCTTCAAGTCCCTAATCTGGCAACGGTAACATATCTATGACGTAATAATATATTTGACAGCGTTTTTGGCTCAAACTTCAAAATAAGTAAATAAATGCAAAAAAATAGCCTTTTAACATTAATTAATTCTAAAAAAATGTTTTTTTCAGAAATAGACGACGCGTATGTACACAAAAAATGCAGTTCCAAAAATTTGTTATCACGCCCATTACGTCAGCTATATTTTTTGTCCGACGAATAGTTTTTAAGTTATTCGTCTAAAACTAAATTTTTCGACCTTCGAAAAAGTGGGGTTGCACCCCCGTTGCACACTGGGGCTATAGGAGTGATTTGGTTCAAAACCACCCAGACATCGCAATTTTCATCGAAATATAAAAATTTTTAAAGTGGGATATTCGTTTTTTCATACTGAAGAATGGTACGAAGCTTAATTTCTTAAATGTGTCTTTATCAATTTGGCGAGTGACCTTGAAAAATGTAATTTATGTCATGAAATGTAATTTTCATGAAAAGGGTGTTTTTTCAAAAATTTATAGCTTACATTAAAGTTTGTAAATTGATAAATCTAAGTTACTGGTCCCATTCATTTTAAAGTGTTCTTTTTATAAAAAAATATTTCTTGGTGAAAAAAATTTTTTACACTTAAAAATACTTTTGAATTTTTTTTAAAAAAAGCCCCATTCGATTTTTTTTGAAAGTACTTTAAATTAAAGCATAATTTATAAGATTTAAAATGATGTATGACTCAAGATGGGATTCGGACGCTAAATGGGAGTTTTTGGCTTTTGAACGCCCGCGGAAGGCAAAAATCTTTTTTTACTCAAGAGGAAAGCATCTTACGAAAAAAGTGTACTAGACCAAAAATGCTCAGAATCGTCCAAGCAATACGTGAGATTTTTTTGGATTTTTTTTGGAAACTTTGTTTTTGAAATTTTTTCAAAAATTATTCAAAAAAAAAGTTTAAAAAAATTTAAAAAAAATCACACGTAATGCTTGGGCGATTCTAAGCATTTTTTGCCTAGTACACTTTTTTCGTAAGATGCTTTCCTCTTGTGTAAAAAAAGATTTTGGCTTTCCGCGGGCGTTCAAAAACCAAAAACTCCCATTTAGCGTCCGAATCCCATCTTGAGTCATATTTAGGAAACTAAGCTTCGTACCATTCTTCAGTATGACAAAACGAATATCCCACTTTAAAAATTTTTATATTTCGATGAAAATTGCGATTTGTGGGTGGTTTTGAACATGGAGGCCCCAGTGTGCGTTGGTCGGTGGACTTTTTTTTGTAAAGCTACTGTACCAAGTTTCAAGTCCGCAGTAATTTTTTCCTTTTTCCATTGATATTATAGCTAGTTTTACTGTACTAGTCATAAACCGAAAAAGAAAGTAGTTACGGTTTTTCACAATCGACTTGACAAGCAGAAAATTGCACGATAAATTGTACTGCGTATGCCTGGTATTATAAGAACCTTTGTTAAAACCACAATTTGGATTACTTCTTCAATATTTCCTTTACTTTCCAAATACAAATACTGTTGTATTTCAGTGATCCTGACTACGCTTCTATCGCTTCATTTTCGTTTTTTTCCAGAACTTGTGAGAAAAAAGATTTCAAGGTCACATGGAAGTCAAAATGGGGCTCATGTGTCGATTAGTGATAAATTCGCTAAAATTCTGAAACTAATTTGATATCATTGAATTCTTAGTTCTTAAAAAGAATATGTGATCAGAAAGGGTCTTTCGGTGATATAGCCATCGGAAGATCCGGATATATCTTCTATGAAAACCGCTATAAGTTGGGAACCACTGAATGGATTTGGAAAATATTGGTGTCATATGAAAGGTATTAAGTTGTTGTTGTTTTTGTTGTTGTAGTTGAAAAATTTCTCAAAAGTTCAAAAAAAGTCATATCTCCAAAACTATGAATCCAATTGAAAATATGCTCGAAAAATTTTTATAGGTTGTCAAAATACCTTTCACATGACACCAATATTTTTCAAATCCATTCAGGGGTTCTCAACTTATAGCGGTTTTCATAGAAGATATATCTGGATCTTCCGATGGCTACATCTCCGAAACTAGGTCCGAGATACCCTTTTTGATCACACATTCATTTTAAGGACTAAGAATTCAATGATAAAAAATTAGTTTCAGAATTTTTGCTAATTTATCACTAAACGACACATGAACCCCATTTTGACTTCCATATGAGCTTGAAATCATTTTTCTCAGACGTTCTGGAAAAAAACGGACCCCGGATTCGGATTCAGGACGTCAAAGTCCTTAGGAAACACATAGTCTGGTCAAAACGCCATGACATTTTTTTTTTGTTAACCTGTGTTATTTATTCGCGCACGGGCTTACATACATTACCATTTATTTTTGGAAATCTTGAAAACTAAAAAAAAAAATCTCCAAAAAAAAAAGAAAAATTTGCAGAATTTTTTCATAACTCAAAATCTGTTTTATTACAAAAAAAAAAAATTTAAGTCTTCTAAGCTATAAGTAACATTAAGTATGTATATTAAGGCTAAGGACATGCAATGAAAAACCAAGGTTGTCAATGTAAAAAACTAAATGTTAACTATTGAAATATTTAAAAAAAATCATAAAATAAAATACTTACAATAAACACTGTATTTCAACGAACTTTAGCATTTTTGTGATGTTACGTATACATATACTGCTAAATTTTATTTCATTCAAGTTTTATACACACAATATGAATAAATTAAAAGAATTTTTAAAATCAAGTAGGCAAGCCAGTTTTACGTGATACGCTTTTCGTCTACATTAGTGTGTCTATTACAAACATTGTATTGTAAAAATGTAATTTTTTAAGTATCTACGATTTGTGAAATAAAGACAACTTAATACAAACATACCAGTGATATTTATTCTTAAGTGGACAGCTGTACTCCCCATAAGCCCGATCAAAATCCGATATTCCCTTTGAAGAATTTCATATTTACAATATGCATTAAATACTTATATCCCATAGATTACGCACGTTTGGAATTTGTAGCCAAAAAATAGAACAGTTCGGCAGCTCACAGTTTAAACCTAGTAAGCACACATTATCGATCATGTTCGTCAGTCAAAAATTCATCAGATTTAAATGAGTGTTCGTAGCTTCATGTTTGAAGCTCAAACACCGATTTACGTTGTGAAGTCACACTGAACGTCAAAAACGAATATGGCCGCTGACTGATGACCGACGAAAATGTGCGGTCACACAGTAAAAGCAAAACTGACAAACCTGATCGATAATGTGTATCGGTTAATACAAAATTTACTCATGGAAGCGTTGTCATCCGTCTCCTTTTTATAGCGTTTTTGCAGCGTCCGGGCTTTTTTATACTCTACACCCAGGGTATATCCACTTTGTTCTTCCGTTTGTAACGCTGAGAAGGAGGCGTGGCAGGTATGGAAAAATGTGTATATTCTTGATTAGCGCCACATCCTAAGTCGATAAAGCTATGTCCGTTTGTCTGTCTGGTCTGTCTGTTGAAATCTTTTAAATATTTTTTGGCAGCAAGATAATTCTATGAAATTAGGTGCACTACTCCCGTCACCAAAGTTTGTTCGTGTGATTGAAAATGAGCGAAATCGGTCAACGGATACGCCCACTGCCCATTGTTGCAGAAGGGGTTGAACTTTTAGGTTTCTTTCGTTTGTAAGTTTTTTTTTGCTTTTCTTTTATTGATTTAGTGTTGAATTATTTTATTCAGTTTTTCTTTCGTCACTTTAGTAGTATTTTTTTTTAGTATTTTTTTTTTATGAATTGTCTGTGGGGTTTTTTTATTCCTTCTTGGCATTTTGTTTTCCTTTGTTTTATTTTGTCCTTCTGAATATCCTGAGTCCTTCGGTGTTCTTGTCCTTGTTTTAGGTTTTCCTTCGATGTTTTTAATTTTATTAATCTTTTCTTCCGTTATTTTTTTATTTTTCACTTTATTTATTAATTTTAATTTTCAATGATTTATGGCACATGTAATTCGCATGCATTCACTAAATGTAAACATAGAAATTTCAGAATTAGGACCACTGGTCGCTCTTAGGTTCCAATTTCGTTCCACATGTCATGAAGTTAGTTTTGGTTGCAGGGTTGTAGCAACATATGAAAGATGTTTAGTTGCATGAAAGTTCAACATGTTTAGATTATCTGAATGATTGTTGTGCAAATTTTCCGAATGTTAACGAGATGATGTCATCATTTGAGATGAAACTTGGAGTGAAAGGCAGATAATAGGTGTGTTTCTTTTGACGCGTATATATAGTTAGCAAAATATTTGTATGAAGCGATAGTTGGCGATAGCAAGCGTCGCTTAGATCATAATTGAGGATAAAAGCCAGTGCTGCCCATCAAAGATGAGTATTTATCGATAAATTTCAAAAAAAAAAAAAAAACAAACAAAACGTCAAAAGAATTGATTCTAAAAATGGCAGACCAAGATAAAGGGTAAATTACAATTTTTAGAGCCAGTTTTTCAGTGCAAGTTGAAACTTCGTTCAAACTAATACCCTTTTCACACTGGCATCGAAAACGGCTGGTTTTCGCGTCATTGGTTTTGAAAACGAGATACTTAAAAATTACATTCACACTTGTACTTCTCGTTTTTGATGACAGCTGAACAGCTGATGTCAGCTTTACATTACAAAAACAATCTGAAAATTGTGAAAACAGCTAGTAAAAAAATCACAAAAAATGGATATTTTAGCTAAAGTTTTAGTTGCTTTATTTATTATTATTTATTTCAATTTCGCTTTGATTTTTTTTTTTTTTTTTTAAATTGAAATAAATAATGTCAAATGTGACATGTGAAAATTCACAGTTTACTACATTCGTTCACAATTTACTACATTTATTCACAATTGCAGCTGTTTTCAATGACAGTTTGGCTCGTCTTCGTAGAAAACAGCTTCTGAGATGTAAAATAATTTTCCGTTCCTCAGCGATGTGTCAAAGTTGATGCATTTGCATTTTACTGAGATAACTAAAAAATGTCGTGATTTTAGCTCTTTTCTTCAATTAATAAAAAGTAATTAAAATAATTTGTTTTTTTCTAAAATAAAAATGATGATGTTATGTATAATCCAATTTAGGTCAAAACATTAAAATATATTTTGGTTTTCTGTGGAAAAATCTAATATTCAAATTAGACCCCTGACTTTTAATTTCTTTTTAAATTTTTTTGGAATTTGTTAGTCCTAAGAAACACGTTACTAGTAAGACGTTGCTATTGTTAAAGTTATTTAGAAATATAGACGCCCGATTTTGCCCGTTTTTTTTTTAATGAATTTTTTTGTCAGGTAACTTTTCTTCCGTAATTTCGATTTATTCGAAATCTGGTTGCAAAAGACAGACAAAAAAGAAAACGAAGAAGCTGTTTTTCAATTTCTTATTAGAAAATACTCAAGATACTACTAATTCAAGTAACTTGGGTAAAAGTGCGTATGATTTTTGCATTAGGTTTTTCGAGGCATAGAGATATTTGGGGTTAATATACGAAAAGTAAGTACTTTCGTTACTTTTGAGGTTAGATGTAGACTGCACAAAATTTTTTTTATTTTTTCTTGCATAATTCATCACTCAGTACTACTTTACCTTCAAATGAGCTCTTAAAAAGTGCCAAACAATACTTACTTCAAAAGTTATTGCAGATTTAAGATGATATCATCAAATCCAAAGTTGTATCGTTTTACCCGTTTTATTGGATTTCAAGATGTCATGACATGTCATCTTAAATCGGCCATAACTTTTAAAGGACGTATTGTAGGGTATTTCTTAAGAGCTCATTTTGAAGAAACATAATAGAACTACGTGATACATTTGGTTAAAAATATAATGAAAATTTTGTGCAGTTTGCATCGAACCTCAAAAATAGCCAAAATAGCCATTTTTTATGAGTTTGACCTCAAATATCTCCAAATCCTGAAGTGGTGAGTCAATTCTGACCTCGGATTCGGATTCAACGCATGGAGTTACTTTGAAAATGCTTAAAAACAAAACCTTGTTGGTATGTGTTATTTATTTAGAGAATTTATTATGTGCCATTTTTGACCCGGTAGTCCAAGGGCTAAGATTTTTTTCAGAATTGTTCTTTTGGTCCAGAGTCAACATAAGGACTACATTTGCAGTCGGTATCCATGATAAT
Source organism: Calliopum simillimum (assembly GCA_951812925.1). Taxonomy (NCBI): domain Eukaryota; kingdom Metazoa; phylum Arthropoda; class Insecta; order Diptera; family Lauxaniidae; genus Calliopum; species Calliopum simillimum. The sequence goes on along the minus strand of OX638373.1, from coordinate 14,270,053 downwards.
ATGGACGTTATGAATTTTGGCCAAAAAAGTGTGCCTTTTGACCTATAGTGCAACGGTTGGATTACATCAACGCTTAGCAAGTGCATTGTGATCAAGCCGAAATGCGGTCCGCGAAAAATGTCATGCAAACTTTGATCGGGAAGCACTAAAGCAATTGCGTCGCAATCGCGATGTAGAAGCTGATTGAATGAAAAATGTACCCAGTTGGGAGGTTGGTACCTGGTATACGGAGCCAGTGTCAAAGCTTTGCTTAAAGGCATCTTGGTTGCTCCAATGTTTAAACAATTTTTTGGTCATAATGATTGGAAATCATATGCAGAACGTGATTTTATTAAATAGTGGTCAAAAGTGAAGTTTGTGAATTTTTTATTTTCCAATAAATTCTTCTTTTTCAAATTATGAATTTTTTTTATTCATTTATTTATTTGTTTTCGTTTTTTTTTTATAAAATATAACGGCCAATATCGTTCAGTTAAACTTAGTTTAAACTACGTTTAAAAACTCATTCCTGAGTTTAAATTTAGTTTAAGCCAGAAAATGAGTTAAACTTGCACTGAAAAACTGGCCCTTAATTTATTTAACGAAAATTAAGAATGAAATCCTAATTTTTAATTGTAGCAAGCGCAAGAAGTGGATGGCTTGCGGTCAAAAGATTGAAAACCTAGAAAAGAATTCATATACTTATCATGTATAAAAAATTATGAATTAAACGTTAATTTTTTACCACTTCTTCTGTTGAATATTCTATTTTTAAATAAATAGTATGCAAATATTTTCCTCAGCTGATATCTTGTTGGATTCTTTTTAGTTTGTTGATTTTCATTTATTTTATGTATTTTTGTTTTTCGTCAGCTGTCAAATTTTTTTCAGTGCTACCAAAATTTTTTCAGTGCTGCCAAACTTTCAATTGTTATATTTAATTGCAGATGCGCGTTTTTTTGTCACACATATACAATTATATATACGCGTCAAAAGAAATACGCCTAATATTAAGATAAGTAGTTTGAATGTAAGGAGGGGAAAATGTATATTAGTGGTGACATAGTTTTAAGTTGTTTTTTTATTTTGGTGTTATATAATGCACATGCAAAGTTTTAACCGTTTTGAATTATATCGGCTTGGGGACTCAAAACTGTTAAAGTGCAGACGCGTTGTCAAATCATTAAATTTTAGTTTGTAAAGTAAATTAAAGGTAGTTTTTTTAAATTAATTTTTATATGTGGGACGTTTCACGTCAACTATGCCACCTCGCTACTCAAAATCTGGTTCCACTAAATAAGTCATATGATAGTTCATTTTTTTGTTGAAGTGCCTGCTTTCGAATGCCGAGTTATGTTTTTGAAAAAAACAATATGGTGGCAAGAAAGCTGGGTAGTTGGAAAAAATCATCAAGTGAATTCATTTTTTAGGTTATATCTACAAACGACACAAGATAATTTAGTGAAATTTTGCAACTTGAGGTCTAGTGAAACTACCTTGCAACGAGCGAATAGTGAGCGGGGTTAAGTAAATGACACACCCACTTTTTAACATTTTGTGAATTGAATTCAATATATCTCGAAAGCGGTTTCAACGATTTTGATAAAAAGCTAAGATCACCATTCGTAAAGATCACCATTAATTTGTAGAGTGTCAAAAAGTTATATAGTCTCACATATCGGCGTGGCACCGCCTACAGAACTATAATGCGTTGTAATAACAGAATTACAATAATAAACTAATTTTTCTGAAATTTAGTACATGGAGCCTACTACATATGACGTACTTCTAAGCAAAAACTGGATGAAATATCACCAGTGGGCGTGGTACCTCCCATACAGGTGAAATACGTAAAATGGTGTAACTCAAAAACTATGGGCCTTATCGTAAATAAATATTCTCGAGAATTTATTCGCTAACTCCCTGGCTTGCAATCGCAAAAAGAATTTCGTGGAAAGGGCAAATTCACTGGAAAAATTATGTAATCGGCAATAAGTTGGGAGCGAGTTTTTTCACTTTTATTTCTTAAATTTACTCTTCAACTTTTTGCTAGGGAGTACTAATGTATAAATGAATAATTATAAATAATGTTTGGCAAATTAAAAACATTAGCACAATATTTTTAAAGCTTATTGAAATAGCTTTCATATGACACCAAAGTTTTTAATATCCATCCAAGCGTTTCCAACTTATACTGGTTCTGCTAAAACTACTTTTCACTTAACTTTTTTTTTTGGAAACTTTTTGGTGCAAACTTTTGATTTTTCAAATCCACTAAAATGATTAAAGACATTTTTTACTTTAAAAAGCAAAGCATTAACTTAAATTTCACTACTGTAATTGCTTCTTTTTCTTCTTTTGCCATTGTTGTTTCTTGTTTATCTTTTTTTTAAGTCAGCTGTCAAAATCCAGTGGAAAATGGAAAAAAATGTCAACGATTTATGGAAAAAAGCGTTGCCACATGTTTTTTTGTGCAAAATGTCTACGGAATTGGAAAAAATCAGCGTTTAGACTGATGTTTGCGCAAAATGTCAAAGATACGGGAAGGACTCAGTGTTGCCAGATGTTGTTTTTGTGTAAAATGTCAACGCTCTTGGAAAAACACAGCGTTGCAAACTCGTTATTTCTGAAAATGTCAACGATATTAAAATAAAAAAAGTATCCCTGCAGGAAGGGGAGTTTCCATTTAAAAAATATTCACTACTTCCAGTGCTCCTTCCCCGGGAGGGAGAGAATGGAAACTCCCTTCAGATCTACGATAAGGCCCTTTATAAAATATTTTGGTTCAATTTCATTGGAAGGTGTGAATAATAAGTACCTTGAAATGAACAATAGGTAGAAAGCATTAAATGAGTACCACGCAAGCAGCATTAAATGAGTACCACGCATTGTATTGATCAAATTAGATTTTAGGGAAAATTGAGTTAAAATTTTCAATTGTTAAAAAGTGAGTTATACCATTTAACGTATTTCACCTATATGGGAGGTATCACGCCCACTGGTGATATTTCGCTCATATGCGAGACTATATAAATTTTTTGACATTCCACAAATTAATGCTGATCTTTACGAATAGGTGATCCTAGCTTTTTATTAAAATCGTTGAAACCGCTTTCGGGATATATTGAATTCAATTCACAAAATGTTTAAAAAGTGGCATGTCACTCGCTCGTTGCAAGGTAGTTTCACTAGACCTCGAGCTGCAAAATTTCACCAAATTATCTTGCGTATTGAATACTTGTTTGCGGCGTTAATGAATGCTTTACTTTGTCAACATTTTGTAGCTCAGCGTTTAGGAATGAATGACTTTGCATGTTTGCTTTGAAACTGTCGTTTTGGGAAGTCGGCCTATATCTCATCTTTTCAGTTTTTTGTTTTTATATGGAGATAATGCCGCTACCAGCCCCGTGCGCACGGGGGGTTTTGGGGGTTCAAACCCCCCCAGGAAGATATTTTACCCAAAAAATATTAAATAAATATATATGATTTGCAAATATGTATTGAAATAAAAAAGAATTTATCTCATAAGTACTCGTACCTATAATATCATTTATAATATCACAGTTATTTTGACTATTGCTGTGGGTTAGCTCATTTCAACAATTTATAAAGGTACAAGTTTTTTAAAAAAAACCTACTTGCATTAGCGTTTTTTGCTGCAAATTGGAAAAATAGTAGAAACGCTATTTGTTTCACTTATATTTTAAGCATAGACCATCAAAAAATTTTATTCAGATACCATTTAGAAATAGTTAGGAAGGTTTTTAGAAAGATAATAAGAAACAAAAAAAAAAATATAAATTTTTAGTCCAGTGATTAGTCTTCTGATCAAAAAAATTAGAACCACCATTTTTTAATTGGAATCGTTTTATTTTGGTATCTTAAAACAAATGTTAAAAATCGATATCGAGATCATTGCCACATTTAAAGTTATCCAGGCTCAAAGGTCGCATGAATTAAATGTTTTTTAATCGAATTTCGAAATAGCAAAAAAAAAAAAAAAACGCTTAGTTTATCCAATCATTTTTCATATGTATGTATATCAAAATAACTTCACTGAGTCAAATATTTTCCATTGTTATTGAGCACCTTTCGCCATCTTCGGGCGAAATCACAATACGGTCCTTAAAAGATTCCTGGGGTTTCCGCTCGAAAAACTCGGTCAAGACCATTTTGCAATCCACTAGGGAATTCAATTTTACACCATCAAGATAATTATGCAACGAGTGAAACAAATGGTAATCCGAAGGTTCAAGGATTGTGCTGTACAGTAGATGCATTAAAACTTTCCAACCAAGCTCCCTCAGTATTTGGCGAATCACCAAAGAAGTAAGTGGTCTAGCGTTGTCGTGATGAAAGGCGATGCCCTTTCTGTTGATTAATTCCGGACGTTTTTCCTTGAGTGCTTTATTCAATTTTGTTAATTGCTGACAGAACACTTCCAAATTAATCGTTTGGCTAAGCAAAAAAGCTTTTAGTACACAGGACCCTTGCAGTCCAACCAAATACTCAGAAAAACCTTCCTTGGCGTCAGCTCCGGCTTTGCGACGATTTGGGCAGGCTCACCTCGTTTTGACCATGATATTTTTCGCACATTACAATAATACTGAAATGCGTTCAGAAAGATTTTTTTCACTCAGATTATATAGCGATGTTGCGACACCTTATGTGTCGGTTTTCCTCCACTTTTTCAAGAATTTAGTCTACTTTTTTGGTGCGTGGTCGACAAGAATTAAATCAAAATTTCCAGAGCGGAATCAATCATACCTGGATGCACGCCATATGTCTGTTAATAGCTTTTTCTGCACTTTAAATCAAGGATAACTCGGATCTCAGACATGATAGAAAAAATTGGTTGCTAGATTCGGATTTTTGAAATGAAACACTGGGGCTTCAAGCTGCGTTATCAGGTTTTGTGGCTTAAGATTTCCATGTTTTGTTATATAACCTCAAAAATATGGAAAAACAAAACTTTTAGGTTAAGATTTCTCGAAAATCATACAAGATATAGCAGTTCTAAGGCCGGATTCAACATCGAAGTTTACATTGAAAATGATTTTTTTTTGTTTTTGTTTGTTACTTTTCTAAAAAAAACGCAAAAATTCGTTTTTATTTTCTTCACCAAAAAATGCATAAAAAAATAATATTACGTTAACTCGATCAGCTAGAATTTTTGTTAAGCGCACAATCAATTGTGTAGCATACTGTATTTATTGCATCAGCTTATTCTTCTTGCACAGTTATTTTTGCATACCTACAGTAATACATAGAGTTACATATATGCGTAGGTTATTTGATTTACTCATGTACTTATGACTTGATACAAAATAAACTGTACATTCACTCTTGTTTCTCAACTTAAAGCAATCAGAAGTCTTTTTATTTCAATTAGCTTAAAAGGTAACAGGTTATGGGCCCAGCACGTGCATAACTAGAAAATTAAAGTAAAAAGAAGTTTTTGGAAATTGCGGCATTAAGATGGACGAAATGAAGATTAATAAGCTGGTAGGTGAAGAGGGTTGGACGTTATGGAAGTTCCAGATAAAGGTCATGCTTAGAGCAGGAGACCTTTGGGAAATCGTAAGTGGAGCTTTAACGCAGCCTGAAGCCGATGGTGATCCAAGAAAAAAATGGAGGAAAGATGACGCTAAGGCACAGAAAATTTTAGTTGTTTCTATGGGTGAAGAACCGCTGATGCATATTATCAATTGTGAAACTGCTGCTGCTATGTATGCTTCGTTGGAAAGCGTTTACGAACAAAAATCAGAAACGTCGATTCACTTGTTGCAACAACAATTTTTTCAGTACGCAAAAGACCCCGATGACAGCATAGCGATGCATATAGCAAAATTGCAGAAAATGGCGAGACAGTTAGAAGATCTTGGCGAGAAAATTTCGGAAAATATGGTTGTAACAAAAATTCTAATGACCTTGCCGGAACAATATAATCATTTTTTTGCATCGTGGGAGGCAACTGAAAAAAAGGAACGTACTTTGAAGACTTTGACGTCACGTCTGTGTAAGGAAGAAGCTAGATTGGGTGTGCAGCCAAGTAATAAACAAGGAGCATTCGTAGCTAAGCAAGTGTATAAAGGCAACAATAAGGTAAGAGGCAAATGTTTCTTATGCAAAAAACACGGACATTGGAAGCGCGATTGCCCAAACAGAAAAAATGTTGAAAAACAGGCACACGGCGATGCGTTTATAAGTGAGGTTATGTTTGTGCAATCAAATATATCACGTGAAAATACTTGGTATATGGACTCTGGTGCGAGTGATCATATGTCATTCCGCAAAGAGTGGTTTCAAGGTTACATTAAGTTGGTGACTCCCAAAGATGTTCGCATAGCTGATGGGTCCATAGTTCAGGCGTATGGCAAAGGTGACATTGTTGTAGAAGCTTACGATGGTAATGTCTGGAACACTAGGCGTTTAGCTAATGTATTATACGTACCTGGTATAAAACTTAATTTGTTTTCTTCCAATTCATGTTTAGACAAAGGGTACTCGTTGAAGGCGCAGGGAAACACTTGCTGTTTTGAGAAGCAGGGTAGAGTTTGGCTGCAAGGTACACGAGGTGATTCGAAACTGTTTAAGCTGTTTTTAAAAGTAAAAGTCATGGAAGCTGAGGCAAACGTTGCTGTAAAGTTTGAGTCGCTACAGCTTTGGCATGAGCGGATGTGTCATCAAGCTAAGGATCATGTAAAAGGCGTATTGCGTCAAGAAGATATTTCATTTAATGGTGACAATTTCTTCTGCGAGGGATGTGTTTTAGGTAAACAACATCGACTACCATTTAATGAAAGTAAAAATAGAGCTAAGCTGCTAGGTGAGCTTGTGCATACAGATTTGTGTGGCCCCATGCAGGAAATTTCATATGGTGGCGCGCGTTATATGCTGCTGTTCCGTGATGATTTTTCGAATTACCGATATGTCTACTGCTTGAAGTCTAAAGCAGATGTCGCATTATTTATTGAACGGTTTTTGGATCGAGTGGAAGCAGAAACTGGAAAGCGGGTGCAGTGTATTCGTTCGGACAACGGTCTGGAGTATGTCAACAAAGACGTTGCAGATATATTTTGTAAGCGAAAAATTATTCATCAAAAGTCAACGCCATATACGCCGGAGCACAACGGTCGCGCTGAAAGGGACATGAGGACAATTATCGAAGCTGCACGGTCTATGATTCATGCCAAGGATTTAAGTCTTAAATACTGGGGCGAAGCTGTGCAAAATGTAGTCTACACTTCGAACTGGTAAAAGTCAGATTGTCAACCAAAAAGCAGATTTGTCGGCACTTCGAGTTTTTGGGTCGGATGCATTTGTGCATATACCGCAGGAAAAGCGACGAAAGCTAAATGCAAAATCTAAGAAAGGTGTATTTGTCGGCTACGAAGAAAATTGTAAGGGATATAGAATTTGGATACCTAATGAAAGAAAAATTGAAATTTCAAGAGACGTCATCATTAAGGAATCGTGCAAAGAAGCCGTGTTTGTACATCAAGAGCATGCAGTAGCTGAATATCCAGTGGAAGAACCTGGTGCGAAGGCTGAAATTCCAAAAATCATAATCAATAACTCAGATGGTAGCATTGATTGCGACGATGTCTTTGTGGACGATGATGGCAGCGCAAGCAACTCGCCGGAGATTCGTAAGACTTATCATCTTCGTTCGAAAAGTAAAGAGAATCAAGATCAATGGGCGCTTTGCTGTGCGTATGTTGCCGAAAGTGATGAGCCAGATAGTTACAAGGAGGCATTGTCTAGTGGTTTTTCTACGCAGTGGAAGCATGCCATGGATGAGGAGTTTCAATCTTTGATCAGCAACAACACTTGGTCGTTGGTAGGACTACCAAAAGGCAAAGCAGCAATTTCAAATAAATGGGTGTACAAGGTCAAACGTGATAAAAAGGGCGCAATTGAACGTTTTAAGGCGCGCTTAGTGGCTCGAGGTTTCACTCAAAAATTTGAAACTGATTATTACGAAACTTTTAGTCCTGTTGCCAAGTTTACATTGATTCGCATGATTTTTGCAATGTCAGTAGAGCTAGATTTAGTGGTAAAGCAGTTCGATATAAAGACAGCATTTTTGTATGGCAGTCTTGATGAGGAGATTTACATGCATCAGCCTGCTGGTTACGAGGATGGCACTGACAAGGTGTGCAAGCTGAACAAAAGTCTTTATGGGTTAAAACAAGCGTCGAGATGCTGGAACCAGAAATTTACGTTAATGCTGAAAAGTTTTAATTTAAAAGCCAGTGCAGCGGATCCATGCGTTTTTATTGGTAGTTTTAACAATGAAAAATTAATTCTTGCAATCTACATTGATGATGGCATCATAGCTGCGCAGTCAACAGAAGCACTTTGTAACCTTATTAAACATCTAACAAAGGAGTTCGAAGTTAAAGTTCTTGAATCGATATACTACCTGGGCATGGAAGTCTTCAAAGAAGCTGGAAAAATTTTTATTCGACAAAAGGCGTATGCAACAAAAGTATTGGAACGATTCGGAATGTTAGACGCTAGATCTGTTACAACTCCAGCAGAAGGTACATATATGACGTCAGAAAGCGGGCATCAAGTGAAGTACCCATACCGTGAGGCTGTAGGATCTTTAATGTATTTGTCTATGGTAACTCGGCCTGATCTAGCATACGCGGTGTCATATGCAAGTCGTTTTCTAGACTCTTATCGGAGCGAACATGTCAGCATGATTAAGAGAATTTTTCGATATCTGCGTGGGACACTAAATGAAGGTATTATGTTTGAGAAAGTTAATAATTTGTCTCTCACATGCTTTAGTGATTCGGATTTTGCTGGTGATTTGGAGACCAGACGATCAACTGGTGGATGCGTCATAATGTTTTGCGGTGGACCTGTTTCTTGGTCGTCAAAAATTCAACAAACGGTGGCACTTTCCACAACAGAAGCGGAGTATATGTCTGCGTGCGAATCGGTCAAAGAACTAATTTGGGTTCGAAGGTTATTGGATGAAATATCCGGGTATTGTGCTACACCAGAACTTTGTTTGGACAATCAAAGCGCTATAAAATTAGTGAAGAATCCACAATATCACAAAAGGACTAAACATATTGAGGTTAAATTTCATTTTATTAGAGAGGTCTATGAAAATAAAGGTTTTACACTCAAGTACGTGCCAACGAATTCGCAGCTGGCAGATATTTTCACAAAGCCTCTTAAGACTCAAAATTTTAATTATTTAAAATCACTTTTGAAAGTTTGTTCATTATTAGAAAAGGAATAATCTGATCAATAAAAGTGGAAGTGTTAAGCGCACAATCAATTGTGTAGCATACTGTATTTATTGCATCAGCTTATTCTTCTTGCACAGTTATTTTTGCATACCTACAGTAATACATAGAGTTACATATATGCGTAGGTTATTTGACTTACTCATGTACTTATGACTTGATACAAAATAAACTGTACATTCACTCTTGTTTCTCAACTTAAAGCAATCAGAAGTCTTTTTATTTCAATTAGCTTAAAAGGTAACAATTTTCAAAAACACAATTTTTGAATCTCCAAACGAACGGAAAACTAACTGCATACTCAGTTTTTAGTTGATTTTTGTCAAACTTTTTTTATAAACAGAAACAATGTAGGACAGGGACATTTAGTTACCGAAATTCGACCCTGAAAATCGATTAGGTCATTGACCAATTTAAAATAAATAACTTTTTCTGTATATTTGAACCCCAGTGAACAACTTTGCTTAAAAACCTTAAGTGGAACGACATCGAGGTAAAACCGAGCTCGGCCTCGTTTTTGTCGTATCTTGGACTTAGTTTGTAATCATTGTTGCATCCGTATGCAACCAAGCTATGGTAATATTCATTAAAACCATTAATCAATCAGACATGAAAAATGATTAAAAGCAATACATATTTTCATTGAATTAATCTATTTATTGGGGAGAAAATTTCTAACTTTGTTTTGGTTTGCTTGCAAAACTACTTTCCAACTTTAAAATTTATTCTACATAATTCTCAAAAACCGTGTTGCAAACTAGCCTGAGTGATAGATAGCTCAAAATGTTTTTATTAAAAATACCAGGACTCAATGCGCTTTCGTGACCAGAGTTAGTGCAATCGACTTGATTTCATAAACAAAGTAAAAAAAAAAATGTGTACAATATTATTAAAAATGAAAAAATTTTCGACTCAGCACTTTTTATTACTTTTAATATTTACCATTTAAACATGTTTTTTGATGTTTACTTTTTTTACGCTTCTTATGGGTCGTCTTATTACCTTTCGAATGGCATACAAAAGTCATTTTGAGCCGGAAATGTACTTGGCACAGTTTCTCATTAAGCTGACGATACCCTTATTACAATTTATGTAGGTACATAAATTTTGTTAATAATTTTCTCTATACAGTGTTCCTACGTTTTTTTTTTTATGAAAACCCCCCCCCCCCAGGAGCAAATGCTGCGCACGGCCCTGGCCGCTACATATCAGATATAGAAAATGCTGGGAGAATGCGGTGCGGTTTTGTCAACGCTATATTCTGATTATATATGGTCGAAAGGGTCAAAGTACGTACTTAGTTTTTGGTGGCATCGGGGAACGTCTCTTTTTTCGTTCAAGCCAGCTGTGTGTAATGTGATGGTTAATGCTTAATGGACATGGCGTGTGGTGAAAGAGCCAAAACCTTCATCAGCTACGCACAACTTGTCGCTCAAGAGTGCCAACAAAACATTAATTGACGAAATAAGCAAAACAGCACGGACAACACGATAGGGTATGACTTTCAGGGCATAACTACATTTTGTAGTGTTCCCTCTTTTTATGATTCAGTTTTACAGATGAAACAGTTTAGTTTAGCATTTAAAAGATTTTTATTGCACGAAATATCTATGAGTGAACGTGAGGATATAATTGAATGCTTGGTTTAATGCATAATAAATGTGCGTGATTTAAATGAAAAACTTTCAGATCTTTAACAAATTTCAAACCAATAACAAATTTCGAAAAAAATTAAAAAATTTTGAAACAATGACGAGAAGTGCCGAATTTATAGTAATGGACGGTATTAAAGAATTCATAATCTATCGAAAGACAACGAAACAGTCTTTTGATGTCTGTCTTTGAACCGTTCACGCGTTTTTGGGTGACTTAACGCGGTTAAAAATTTGTAGTTCAGTTATTTTTTAATCGATTTTGGATTTATTTACGGTTATGGAAAGTTCAATACATGTTGTTTCTAAAAATATACATTGTCGCCTGGTTGTAATGGAATAGTATGGAGAAATTTTTTGGAGAAATGTTGATATTCGCAGATATTTTTATAATTTTTTTTAGTTTATTGTATTTGTTAAGCAAGCCTCCGAAAAATAAGGTACGTATATTTTAATTTACTAACAAAGTCCGTTTAATTTCAAATAAAACTAACCATCATTAGTTGAAATTGGTTGGAAGTTGTGGATGTTGCGAAATTTTTATACATCTTACTTTGTTCAATATTATAATCTTTCAACAATGAAAATACATTGATGGTTGGAGCTTACTGTTCAGTGTTTTTGAGTAAAGCAACGATAAAAACACAAAAAACAAGGTAAAAATACACATAAATAAAAAAAAAGCAAAAAAATGTTTCGGAAGGCTGGTTTGCGTTACTAGTTTCGGGACCCACCACAGGTCAAAATGGACTATAATAAGCCAATTCCTCATCAGACGCATTGCCGACATCTTAAAGAATTCTGCAAGCATACTTTATTTAACTTTTAGCATAGATTAGACGAGAATCACAGCTTGTTGTTTTACTCAAAAATACTGAACAGTAAGCTCCAACCATCAATGTATTTTCATTGTTGGTAGCTAATAATGTAAATCATCATCTGTTCCAAAAACAAAAATTAGAAAATCTCAGAGAGATAAATATAAATAGTGCCCACTCGCAATTATTTTTAGAAATATTTATCTGGCGCCTTTGAAATGGTTTTTGGAAATTTTCTGCACACACTTTGTACTTAGTCATGGAAATATTTATTTTCACAAAGTTTTTGGAATTTCTGATGATGCTGCAAATATTTGCAATGAGAAAAGAAAAAAAAGTTGTTACTATATTTGCGTACATATACATACTTATACGTAGTACATCAATCAAAGATGTATTTTTAAATTTATGTGAATATTTTCATGCAATACGTAGTAACTCAGCACGCTGTACTGAGCTCACTGCAGAATCTAAGTGGTTTCGAATAAGTGGGCATGGTAACTCCAACGCAAGCACAAACTTTTACGTCTTAGATCTACGATGAGCGTACTGTTCAGAGCTTTTGTAAACACAAAATTACAAAAAAGTAGTAAGTATTAAGGGCCTACAACTTCTACAACGAAGCCACTATGCCAAATTTCATTGAATTATCTTACTTGGTTTTCTTGAGAAAAATATTTTCACAGACAGACACACAGCCAGCCATGGCTATTTCAACTCAGGACCTGACGCTGATAAAGAATATATATGCTTTTCTATACCTTCACTGCGTTGCAAGCCGAAGGACAAAGTTAATATAACCTGGTTGTAGGGTATAACATTTTTAAGGCTGATTTGCGTTACGTTTCACGACCCAAGTCTATAATCAGGCGCAATTAACCCTTTAGCGTGTTTTGTTTAGAATCACATGGGAAAATTAAGTAGACGCAGAAGTCCTCATTTTTTTTTTATCGATGCGGAGAGAAGTAGGCGTAGCACCGCTCCCAAAGAAATAAGTTCATCATATTTCTGCAAATATTAAACGGACATGAATGAGATTTAATATATCTAAACCTAACTCGAAATTGGCAACTTTTCAGGAGAGCTAAAAAACCACTTTGATGGTCGGTGCCACGCTCTTAATAAAATGTAGTCATATCGCTGAAACTATTTAACGCACATAGATGAGAATTTCATTTTGGCATTTTACATCCTTTGAAAAAATTGGTGATGCTCCGCTCCCTGTACAAGACAGAGTGTAGCAACGTACACCGAGAAATGCTAGTTTTCACAATAAAACGAGCAAAACAAAAAATATGCCGGACCGATTTAAAATTTTTTTCTAAATTGAAATTCTTACTATTTTCTGCATCATCTGACATTTATATTTTTAATTTCTGACGGGAAAAAATTTTTTAATTTATTTTTGCGCGGATGGAAATCGTTATTTTAGATTTGTCATTTTATCTGAAAACTGAGACGATATGGAAAAATTTTGTAAATGCAGTCCTATTATGTCAATAGCAAGGAACAATAACACAGGTTTACAAAAAAAAAAATGTCGTGGCGTTTTGACCAGACTATGTGTTTCCTAGCGACTTTGACGTCCTGAACCCGAATCACGGTCCGTTTTTTTCCAGAACGTCTGAGAAAATAGATTTCAAGGTCATATGGAGGTCAAAATGGGGTTCATGTGTCATTTAGTGATAAATTCGCAAAAATTCTGAAACTAATTTTTAATCATTGAGCTCTTAGGTCTTAAAAAGAATATGTGATCAAAAGGGGTATCTCGGACCTAGTTTCGGAGATATAGCCATCGAAAGATCAGAATATATATCTCCGCTTTAAATTGGGAACCTCTGGATGGATTTGGAAAATATTGGTGTCATATGGAAGGTATTTTGTTCTTGTTGTTATTGTTTTTGTTGTTGTTGGTAATGTAGAACTATTTGTTGTTGTAGTTAAAAAATTTCACAAAATTTCAAAAAGCTCATATCTCGAAAACTATGAATCCATTTCAAAATATGTTCAAACCATTTTTATAGGCTGCCAAAATACCTTTCATATGATACCAATATTTTACAAATCCATCCAGGGGTTCCCAACTTATAGCGGTTTTCATAGAAGATATATCCGGATCTTCCGATGGCTTTATCTCCGAAACTAGGTCCGAGATACCCTTTTTGATCACATATTCTTTGAAAGGACTAAGAACTCAATGATAAAAAATTAGTTTCAGAATTTTAGCGAATTTATCACTAAACGACACATGACCTCCATATGACCTTGAAATAATTTTTCTCAGACGGTCTGGAAAAAAACGTACCTGGGATTCGGATTCAGGATGCCAAAGTCTCTAGGAAAAACATAGTCTGGTCAAAACGCAATGACATTTTTTTTTTGTAAACCTGTGTAATTACATAGTCCGAACTCAGATAAAATCTGAAGTCTGAAATTCGTTGAGCAGTATAATTTGGATTTGCTTTAACCCGCGAAATCAAATGATTTTCATATAATGGCCTGTTGCGATAGCCCGCAAAAGAGTAGTTTATAGTGAGGCTCGTCTTCTCATGCACGTGTAAGTCTTAAGTCTTATTCTATATACACTGTAAGAAAACAGCTGATCGTTTATTATTGCTCAATTAAATGAGTTACAAATACACATGTTAATTGAGTTGTTAATACTTATTCGAAGAATTCACTCATTTTCAGTGTTGCCAGTTTGATTTGAAATCAAAATGTTTAAAAAATTTCTAGAAAAAATGTTTTAGTTTTGCACTCCACCCTGATAAAATATTGCCTTTTCCTTTATAAGAATAGAACAAAAAATTCCAACCTTATCGCAAATTAAATTTTCTCTCACAATTGTGAATTCTTTACTATTTATGTATAGGGGAATAGTGTCGCCTGCGGGCACAGGTCGTGTGTGGGCACCACCCCGTAACTTTTGACAGAAAACAAATACAGCTGTTCTGACAAATGTTAAGCGCGTGTTATAACAGCACGAAGTTTTTGTGCATATACCGGAGCAAACTGATGCATTTGCTTTGTGCTGAGAAGAAAAAAATTTTTGAATAAGTGAAAGTCAATGAGCCTTATCGTAAATAAATATTCTCGAGAATTTATTCGCTAACTCCCTGGCTTGCAATCGCAAAAAGAATTTCGTGGAAAGAAAAAATTCACTGGAAAATTATGTAATCGGCAATAAGTTGGGAGCGAGTTTTTTCACTTTTATTTCTTAAATTTACTCCTCAACTTTTTGCTAGGGAGTACTAATGTGTAAATGAATAATTATAAATAACATTTGACAAATTAAAAACTTTAGCACAAGCTTATTGAAATAGCTTTCATATGACACTAAAGTTTTTAATATCCATCCAAGCGTTTCCAACATATACTGGTTCTGCTAAAACTACTTTTCACTTAACTTTTTTTTTTTTTTTGGAAACTTTGTGGTGGAAACTTTTTATTTTTCAAATCCACTAAAATGATTAAAGACATTTTTTAGCTGTCAGCTGTCAAAATCCAGTGGAAAATGGAAAAAAATGTCAACGATTTATGGAAAAAAGCGTTGCCACATGTTTTTTTTTTGTGCAAAATGTCTACGAAATTGGAAAAAATCAGTGTTCAGACTGGTTGTTTGCGCAAAATGTCAAAGATATGGGAAAGACTCAGCGTTGCCAGATGTTGTTTTTGTGTAAAATGTAAACAGTCTTGGAAAAACACAGCGTTGCAAACTGGTTATTTCTGAAAATGTCAACGATATTAAAATAAAAAAAGTATCCCTGCAGGAAGGGGAGTTTCCATTCATGAAATATTCACTACATCCAGTGCTCCTTCCCCGGGAGGGAGAGAATGGAACTCCCTTCAGATTTACGATTAGGCCCAATAAGAAAGTTTTATTCAATAATTTTCCAAGTGCGATAAATCTAAGTGAACCAATCGAAAAGCTGAATACAATCTATATTTATGCAGTAAATTTATTATATTTTGTGATTCAAAACCGAATCCAACCAAAATGTTCACACAACAGAATTCGCTTATTGCTTTTCAAAGTGGCTGTCAAAGTCGGTTGTGGGCACCCCTCTATTTTTATTTAATGCGTGTGAAAAATCTACTTCCCAAACAAAGTTGTGGTGTGGTCGAAACTTTTTTCAAAATGGGTATCAATTTCCATTAATTTGACAAACTCTAATTTTAAAAATGTTATCAAGTTATGAGAAAAAAAATTAAAATAAACTTAATGAAAATGAGATTTTGTTTGTTTGGTTAACTGTTCCCTATTCACTCGGAAACTAAGTAACTGACGGATTTTAAAGAAGTTTTCACATAATGTTAGTACATATAAAAGAGACTAACTCATCGGTTAGAAAAGTGGGCAACGCACCCAAAAATTAGCTAATCATATGTGCGAAGCACTTTTGCGCAGGTAAATGAAATTATGTAAAAGTCATTGGGACAAATAATGTTCACGGAAAAAGTGGGTGGTGTCACACCCTCAAAAAAACAAATTCAACATATCTCTGAAAATATATAAAGATCCTTAGTACAAATAATACAATAATAATAATAATGCTCACAAAAACTGTGCGATGTCTGTAGTTATATTTTGAAAGCTACCTTTATTTAAGAAATAGTTTGCACTTGTATGGCAACACTGAACACGTTTTTGATTGGTTCGTTTGCTGAAGCATGTTCGTGCTCACTAAACGACCGGCAAAAACGAAGTCAACTTAAATTGAGCCACCTTGACAAATTCAACAACAAAAACAGCAGCCGTAATAATAACAAATAAAACGAAACCGATACAAATGAGCAAACGTTTATTAGTCGTTTTCGAAACTTGGCGCGTAACGTTCGTTTTGTTTAGATTTTATTTTTTTACGATTTAAATGGTTGTGCGCTATAATGAATGAAATGTTACATTTTACGTCTTTCAAATATGATATTTTATAAATGAAAATGTATAAAAAAAATATATAGAAAAAGCATAAATTATATTGGTGGGTGAAAAAAACATTTGCTTTGGTTGTGTAAAAAGGAAAAAAGTGACACAATCAAACAAAAATGAATTTCAATAAATAATAAATTTTGTGTGTACGAAAATATCTATAAAAGAAAATAATATTAAGGCCTGAAAAACCGAAATCAAAACTAAATCACATTAATAAATACACCAGCAACATCAACACGTTTTGCCGTACTACGAAACTAAAAATAAATTTTATCATAAACATAAATATTAAGTTTTTTTTTTTTTTTTTTGTGATTCATTATTTTCTATTGTTATGTACTAGAAAAGACTAAGTCTTATTGCATTACAAACTGAAATTAGTCAATAAACTTAAACTTAAAAAAAAAAAAAATAAATTAAATACTTGGAATTGTGCCCTTAATGTTTTTGTATTTTCTACTTGATTTTGTTTTGTTGTGAGCACAAAATCTGGGTTTAATAAAAACGGAAATAAAAAAATTTTAAACAAATTTTTAGCGGGTGCGCGTTGAGTGAACAACAATAATAATAGCAGCAAATTATAACTCAAGCCGCTGTCAGCATGATGCAGCAACAGCAGCAACAACAACAACATTCATGTATTATACGAAATATCAGTGCTAAACAACAACAAATCATAAATTTTAAAACACAAAAATATAAAAGACATTTGGAAGCAACAACAGCAGCAGCAACAAATGTTGCTACAATAATAAAGAATAACAAAACAAGTGAAATTTGTTACTGTAATAGTAGAGAGAAGGAATATCAACATAGCAACAATCATAATACTAGCATCAACATCAACAACACCTGCAGCAACACCAACACCAATAGTAAAAATACAACACAACATCAGCAATATCAACAATGGCGGCGACAGCAACAGAAAAAAGTTAAATTAAAAAATCATAATTTATTGTTGTTTTTGAAATTACCAACAAAAACAATAAAAGAACAACATCAACTCAACTCTGTGCAGCAACATCAAAGTCTATACCAACAAGAAGAACAAAAGCAACATTTTAACTGTAGCAATCAACTGTTTTGTCATTTAAATAAAAACAATGCCATAACTACAACAAATACGCAAAGTGGCATCGGCAACCTCAACAGCTTGGAAGCTGTTACCATAAACCAACAACAGCAGCAACGACAACAAAGGCAATTGCTGCCGCTACAATTGTTTATAACTATTATGCTGATATTGTCATTTTTAACGGTACAACATGTCAGTTGTCAACAATTTATGTCAGTAAAAACAACAACAAAAATACAACAATTTAAACCAAACAGTTATTTAAATAATGCTAAAGACGACGACAACGTTAAGACAAATAACGCTAATAGACAAAATCAACATCAACAAGAAAAAATCAACAATAATGCATATATTAGTCAGCAACATAAAAGTGTCAGCAGCAATATATCAAATACAAACAGTAATTTAACAGAAATATACAAAATAATTTATAGCATCAACAGCAACAGCAAAAATAGCTTAGTAAGTTATAATGCAAGTAATTACAATTACAAAGCATTTTTTAAAAGGATTAACAACAACAGAAACAACAACAGTAGCAATAGTATTAATAGTATTATTACAAAAAATAGTGATAGTAAAAATAATTATTATAATAATAATAGCAGCAGCACCAATAAAATCATTGTTAGTGCATATGTTGCTAATAAATCAAGTTCTCAAAATAAAGCACAAAACAATGCGTCAAGTCTGATAGTTAAGAAACAACATTTTTATAAGAAAAATATTTTAAGGAACAACATCAATAACAACAAAATAATAAGCAACATACTTTCACAGTACCAACAAGAACAACAACAACAATTTAACAAAGCAACAAACTCTTACATTGATAACAACATTGCCAGCAACAACAATATAACACAATTTGATGTTGCTATTGGTGTGGATGCTGCCGAAGAAGCAGTTGAGTTGCTGAATGTGGTTCCAAATCGCTTTAATACAACCGAGGATAACCAAAAATTAATGAAATTAGTAATGGACGGATTAGGCCTGCAAAATTTGCCTAACATGAAAAAGGTAAGCAAATAGTAAGAAATGTACAAAAAAGTATGTAAGTAAATGTTTGTATGAATGTTAAGTTTTCCACAATTTCGGTTAATCCAATCGATCTCATAAAAATCCTAAAAGTAAGCAGTTTTCTCACGTAAAATTGGGTTATATATAGTACAGTAATATTAAATATCTATAAGGTGAAAATTGCAGCGGACTTCAAACTTGACACTGTTGTATATAACACTATGAAGGCAGTAACTTCACAAAAAAAAAGTCTACCACTCAACAAGCTTCAGAACTTTTGAATCATTGGAGCCCACTGCTCAGGATCATAAAGCAAGAACAAGACCAGCAATGACTTTGAATTTAACGGAATTTATTATGCATGAATTAATTGAATAAACCACATTTCTAGAATTTTTCGCTAGCTTACTAAAACTTTAATATGATAAAAAAACACCGAGTAAAGACTTTTCCCCATACATTTTTGTATGAAAAAAGTAATTTCAAAAGCGGCACGCTATTCTGGAAGCTTTTGAAATTTTTAATTTTTTATCTTATTACTGGCTATTAAGTTCGTCCTTTTGAGGGGTCCCCACCCCAATTAATGTTCATATTCCATAATTAAGAGTAAATTTAAGAGCAAACTGGCTTAATATTTAAATTTTTTTTTTTTCTTTAATGGGCATTAAGCGTGTTTCACAAGCTTACTTTTTAACGACGAAGCCTGTGTACAATATTTCATCTTGCTGAGTTTTCCCGTGGAGTGATGCTGAGCAAGAAAATATATACTTTTAAAAGCTTGCCACGCCTTGTTAACAATTGCAAGGACAAAGTGAAAGTGTAGGGTATAAAAACTTAATTATCATGTCTTCCTTGACTGTTTTCGCATGACCAGTCGCATTTTTAAAGAAGAATGGTACAATGTCCGCACTTAACATTGACACATTGTTGATGCATTTGTTTCTCAACAATCACTTTACCTGAACCCCAAATTTAATACTTTTAATCAATGTTGAAAATGAGCCTTACAACAAATCTTTCTCTCAGCTGTATTGAGAGCCATATCAAATCGAAGCTCCTTCAGCCTTATGGCTAGCATCCCTCAACAAAGGCTTAAGAGGCATACTAAAATTTCGGCTTTCGGTCAATCGTGATTTGGAAAAAGTTTATTTTGATTTCGAAAAAGTTTAATTTGATTTGAAAAAAAAAGAACAATATGATGTGGAAAGGTTAAACTTGGAGTGGAAAACATGTACAACAAAACAGAAATCAATCCACGCAATAGGCATACTCTTCTGAAACCGCACAAAAAAAATTCTGTTGTCAAGCTTTTGAATAGCGCGAGTGTAACTTAGCAAAGGTGAACTGAAAAGAACCAAGAGATTTTAATACGGAGAGGAAATCAATGTTATCATACATTTTGATACTGTACTCCTCCAAGGACTTACAAAAAAAAAAATGGAGGAAAAGAATTAAAGACTTACCTCCCTTTTTAATATGAAATATGCATTGGCAGACACTCCATTCATTCATTATCCAATCAATTAAAGCAGTTTCCCTTTTTTTGGAAGTAATCGCTTGCAGCAAAACTTGTTGGAACTTGTGCGGAAACTAACAACTATGGTATTTAATTAATTTAATAATGTGCTTGCAATCTTCGCCTTTGTTTGATTATTACAATACAAAACAAAAAAAAAATTTTAATTTTTACAAATTTAATCAAGGAAAATACCAATTAAAAAAAGTCCCAGCCTAAAAAACCCCAGTAAATAAGTTGTGTCAATATTTAATGGGAAAAATAAGATATCTAAATATTTAACCTTTCCAAGCTTTTGTTTAAAATGCCATATTAAAATAAAAAACTTGATCAAAGTTGTAAGGAATTATTAATATAAAGCTTGGAATTTCTATGGGACAATATACTACAAGTGTCATAAGTGAGTCAACCAACACCTACACAAGATTTTTACATTTTGAAATTTAAAAAAAAAAAAATCAATGTGCTAAGATTTTGTTTCTGTTTTGATATACAATAATTTTGCTAAGAACACACGCCCGTTTCCGATGCCCTTTACATACATATGTATCAAGTCCTATCCATCACCGTCGTCCCTCTTTGTTTCAATCCCCTAAGTTTTTCAAGGTGAATGGTACCAACCAACAATTATAATCATAGCTGCCATATGGTAGGTGCAGAGATATAGCACTTTCTGTATTTTTTTTTTGTGTGAGGTTGCAGTTCACCTCTTCTAAGACCCCGTAAATTTTGAAAGGTGAATAGTAGATACAATATTATACATCCACGTACCAAGTTTTATAACGATAGCTGCCATATGTGCAGAAATATAACATTTCCAGTCCCTCCCTCCCAAGTTTTGCATGGTGAATGGTGGATACAATATATGAAGCAAAACACGCCAAGTGTACCAGCTCAAAATTTTTTTGTCTGCGATTTCGCTCAAATTTGGCAATATGGTACATCCGGTGTGCAAGAACAACAATCCGGAAGGGTATGGTCCCAGTACCATTTGTTGTAAAAATCTTTTTTTACTTAAGAGGAAAGTGAAACTAAGTAGTAAGGGTGTTACCTTTGGCCTGGCCAAACATTAAATACCTTACACAGCAGTATTTTGAAAATTTTGCTTACATGCGAGGTGCTACGCCTTCTTGTCCGAATTCACCCAGTTTTTTCTCAGAAGTTGATTTTATAGTTCTTAGTATTTGGGTGAAATTTGGTTGGATTATCTCAAAAAATGTTTTCATTATAGCGTTTGGAAGCTTTTGTTTATATGGGAGGTGCCATGCCCTCTTTTCCAATTTTATCCAGTTTTTGCTTAAAGCTTGCATTTATAATTCTTAGTGTCTGAGTAACATTTAGTTCGAAAAAACGCTTTCAGTATAGCGTTTTGAAGTTTTTGCTTATATAAGAAGTGCCAGCTCTCTAATCCGAATTTCCCCAGTTTTTGCTCAGAGCTTGCGCCTGCAAATCTTAGTATTTATGGGTATTTTTGTTGGATTATCGTGAAAAATACTCCAAAAGTTGCATTTTGAATATATTTTTTGTATGGGCGGAAGGCGTGTCCGTTGATCAATTTCGCTCATTTTCAATCCCCCGAGCTAACTTTGACGACGAAGGCAGAATACCAAATTTCATTGAATTATCTTGCTTAGTTTTCCCAAAAAATGTATTTCACACTTGAAAATTTTTTTTTTTTTAAATTTTTTCAAAAATTACTCAAAGAAAAAAAAAATTTTTTTAACTTTCCAAAAAATTTCACACTTATTTCCATGATGATTCTAAGCATTTTATGCCTTGTACACTTTTTTCGTAAGATGCTTTCCTCTTGAGTAAAAAAAGATTTTTGCCTGCCGCGGGCGCACATAGGAAGATTTAACCCAAAAAGCTGGTCAAAAACGAATTTTTGTAATTGGTCCAAAATTATCCAACTTTTTTTTTATTATACAACTTATACTCACAACTTAAGAAATCTGAGAACCGATTTTATCTAAATCAATTTTCCGCTGCATACTACGCTGTGAAAGTTGAAGTTTTGTAAAACATTTTAAAATAAAATTTTAAAGTTGTGAAAGAAGTGTTGATTTAAGTGCGTATATTTCTTTAAGTGCAGAAAAAAACAAAAAATTGCAGAATGGATTCTTCTACGACAGAAATGTTCTTAACAGTGAATATAACTTAATAAAAAAAAAAAATATTTTAAAAGTCAAAACAGTGTGTTGAAGTCTTATAATTAGATGAGTATTTTATATTGAAAAATTGCAAAAATTTTTGATAGAAGAAAAGTAATGGATCCTCACGAGTCCCAATTTTCTCTACCAAAAATTCTCATAAATGAAGTCTTTTTGTAACTAAAACAGCAAAATTTGGCTACTAATATTTCCTATTGGCAAAAAAACTGCACTTTTGGCTGACGCCTATACATTTGATAGTTTTATTTTTTAGAGAAATCAAACGAAAACTAGTAAGGGTGTAAATTTTGGCCTGGCCAAAAAATAAATACCCTACACTGCAGTATTTTGAAAAGTTTGCTTATATGGGAGGTGCCACGCCCTCTTGTCCGAGTACACCCAGTTTTTGTTCAGAGCTTGCATTTATAGTTTTTAGTGTCAGAGTGAAATTTAGTTGGATTATCTCAAAAAACTCTTTCAGTATAGCATTTTGAATCTTTTGCTTATATGGGAGGTGCCACGCCCCCTTGTCTGATTTCACCCAATTTTTGCTGAGAGCTTTCGTTTATAATTCTTAGTGTCTGAGTCAAATTTGGTTCGAATATCTAAAAAAAACGCTTTCAGTATAGCGTTTTGAAGCTTTTGCTTATATGGGAGGTGCCACGCCCTCTTGTCCGAATTCGGTCAAATTTTTATCAGAGCTTGCGCTTACAATTCGTAGTACATATATGTATTGTGGTTGCATTGTCGTGAAAAATACTCCTAAAATTGCATTTTGAATATAATTTTTGTATGGGCGGTAGGCGTGTCCGTTGACCGATTTTGCTCATTTTCAATCCCCCGAGCTAACTTTGACGACGGAGGCAGCGTACCAAATTTCATTGAATTATCTTGCTCAGTTTTCCCAAAAAGTGTATTTCAACACACAGCCAGCCAGCCACCCAGCCTGCCAGCCAGCCACCCAGCCAGCCAGCCAGCCAGCCAGCCAGCCAGCCAGACAGACGGACATGGCTATATCGACTCAGGAGGTGACGCTGATCAAGAATATATATACTTTTCTATACCTGCCACGCCTCCTTCTCTGCGTTACAAACGGAAGGACAAAGTGAATATACCCTGGGTGTAGGGTATAAAAAAAACGAAATTAGTAGAATTTTTTATATAGGTTGGTTTATAAATACGCATACTTCCTGCAAACACTTAAATTTTGAAACAGACATAAGCGTACATATATACGCGTTACTGCCAAATGGTTGTGAGAAAACTTGAAACCTTTCTCGGAATTTGACTAATTACATTTTGTTTCAGGACCATTGGTAGTCAAAACAAAAACAAGAAGAGAAAGAAACAACAGAAACACAGAAAGAATTTTCTTGAATTGCAGCAAGTACGCAGGTGATAAATTGGAAAACTATAAGAAAATACTTTCTACAGAAAATTCTCAAATTAAGGCAAAATTTGCTCAGGCATCTCTTAAGGATGAATCCTGGCCCGATGTGGCCTGCAAAATCATTTAATGAATGTAGCGAGTGCAGTAAAAGACGAAAAACTAATTACTTAAATATGAAAATAATAACAAAATTAACAATGTTTTTAAAAAACTTGAGATTTTATTGTTTCCCAGAGATTATATGTTCGAAGATCGAAAAGTTGAAGTTTCTTTAAGTTATATTGGCCTCTATTACCAATTTGTTGAGAATTCAGTTTTACAGTATTACTCCAGTTAACAATACCAAAATAATAAACCATTTCAAATAAATTAGGTACAGTGATATCGAATTTTTTAAAATATTTTTGTGATGTTTTTGTCTATAGCGCCCTCTGTGAACAAATTTTCTATTGTGTAGTCTTTTCGAACTACTCTTCTAAGTTATATGAATTCATTGAAACCTTGATAACTAAAATCAATCAAGCAGTATAGGATATAGAAGGCCCTAAAAGTTACTTCAATTATCATGTGTACAGCGCCATCTATTGAATGTATTTCAAAATTTTAATACCATCAAACTGTTATTTTAGTTATATGAAAAGAAAGACTTTATAAGAACCAAAATCGGCTCTGTTATACAGGAGCTACAAGTCCTCAAATATTTGACTTGTCTGCAGCGCCCTCTATTGACAATTTTTTTAAAACGAGTCTGTAACTGTTTTGATCGTCTGAATAATCTAATTAAAATGGCACCTCAATTTCCAAAATCGGACTAGTAGTTTCGGAGTTATTAATTTTGACCAGGTTTTTAACTCAGATACCCACCCCTATGTGGGGCGTTCAAAAGCCAAAAACTCCCATGTAGCGTCTGAATCCCATCTTGAGTCATACATCATTTTAAAGCTTATAAATTAAATTTAAAGCACTTTTAAAAAAATCTAAGGAGGGTTTTTTTAAAAAAATATATTGTATATATATATAAGCCTGGTTTAAGTGATGTATGAAAAAAAAAAATACTGCGATATTGATAGCTGTAAGTGGCCAATTTTGTTGGGTTACAAAAAAAAATTATTTTGTCAAAGTTTGGTCTCGATCGGAGGGGGGTAACACCTGCCCCATCGGGCCCAAAGAGGGGCACCTTAGCGAAAATTTCACGAAAATAATTCATAGCTCCCTCGAAGTGGCCCCTAGAGGGGTGAAATGTGTGACCAGGTTCCATTATTATACCCTACACCCAGGGTATATTCACTTTGTCCTTCCGTTTGTAACGCCGAGAAGGAGGCGTGGCAGTTATAGAAAAGTATATATATTCTTGATCAGCGTCACCTCCTGAGTCGATATAGCCATGTCCGTCTGTCTGGCTGGCTGGCTGGGTACAAAAATTATATTCAAAATGCAATTTTAGGAGTATTTTTCACGACAATGCAACCACAATACATATAAGTACTACGAATTGTAAGCGCAAGCTCTGATAAAAATTTGAGCGAATTCGGACAAGAGGGCGTGGCACCTCCCATATAAGCAAAAGCTTCAAAACGCTATACTGAAAGCGTTTTTTGATATATTCGAACCAAATTTGACTCAGACACTAAGAATTATAAATGAAAGCTCTCAGCAAAAATTGGGTGAAATCAGACAAGGGGGCGTGGCACCTCCCATATAAGCAAAAGATTCAAAATGCTATACTGAAAGAGTTTTTTGAGATAATCCAACTAAATTTCACTCTGACACTAAAAACTATAAATGCAAGCTCTGAAGAAAAACTGGGTGTACTCGGACAAGAGGGCGTGGCACCTCCCATATAAGCAAACTTTTCAAAATACTGCAGTGTAGGGTATTTATTTTTTGGCCAGGCCAAAATTTACACCCTTAGTAGTTTTTTTCTTCCCAACATTTTTTCCAAGCGCACCTGCCCTCTATTTATCACCCTTCGGGGGTCCCTCTACAAAATCCACATTTTTGAAAATTCGCTGTAACTGTCCCAGAATGACCCCAAAATAGATAAGATGTATGACCAGGTCCTATTATTTTTTTATCTTCAACATTTTTATGTAGCAGACCTACCCCCTATCTGTCCCCCTTTTGGGGGACCCCATACAAAAAACTCAAAAAATTAGAAAAATTTCTAAAAAAAGTTCAAAGCTGCCCAGGGGTGACCCCTAGAGGGGTAAAATGTATGACCAGGTTCTATTATTTTTACCTCCCCAACATTTTCTCTTGACACACCTTCACCCTATCTACCACCCTTTTAGAGGCTCCCCTACATAATCCACATTTTTGAAAATTTGCAGCATTTGTCCAGGGATGCCCACAAAATAGGCTTAATATCCGATTAGGTCCTATTATTTTTTGTCCCCCGTATTTTTCGTTGACACACCTACCCACTAAAAGCCACCTCTTTGGGGGCACCCCTACAAAAACGCAAAAAAATTAGGAAAAATATCGAAAAATAATTCTTAGCTCCCCTGGAGTGTTCCATAGAAAAGTAAAACGTAAAACCAGGTCCAATTATTTTATTCGACATTTCCCCTAAGCCAATCTACCTCCTATCTATCACCCTTCTGGTGGTCCCCCTACAAAATTCACATTTTTGAAAATTCGCTGTAACTATCCCGGGTGACCCCTAGATGGGACGAATGTATCAAAAGATCCTATTATTTCTTTCCTCCTATCTGCCTCCCTTTTGGGGCTACCCCTACAAAAAACACTTCAATATGGGAGTTCACTTATAAAGTGCCACAGTTTAATTGTTACATATCATGCTCTGGCGCGGTTAAAAACATTCGTTTCATTTCATTTACTTATGTGCATTTATTTCATAAGCCATCGAAAAATAATAAGTAAATCAATTAAATTAAAAAAGAATTAAGAGTTAGATAAGCCCTTTTTGGTTGCTTGTTGGGAATAGTTTCTTATAACTAGCGATGACTAATAAGTCTTGAAAATCACCTTGATTTCACCAGAAGCTTTCATTATAGTCTTGAGCCATCTTTACGCGCTCTAAAACCAGGCTAATATATATATTATTTTTTTTTAAAAGAACACTTCAACAAGAATGGGACCAATAACTTAGATTTATCAATTTACAAACTTTAGTGTAAGCTAAAATTTTTCAAAAAACACCCTTTTCATGAAAATTACTAAAAATGCCAACTTTAACACCCTGCATTTTAACAGCAAATCCTCTCGGATTGTTGTTCTTGCATACCGGATCTACCATATTGCCAAATTTGAGCGAAATCGGAGACAAAAAATTTTGAGCTGGTGCATTGGCGTGTTCTGCTTCATATATACAGTGGCACACAGCTTAATCCAACCAGAAACTTAATAAAATTTGAAATGAGTATAACTTTTAAACAAAATGAAATATCAAAAAAATTCAAATGTAGATTTGGACACAAAGAAGCCTTCATAAAACGTGCACAAGAAAAACAACGAAAATACTCCTCCCTGCCCCACAGCACTAAAAAAAAGAACTGATCTACAAAAATTTATCTCACACCTTATTCCGACCAAATAGTTCTTAGTATATTGAAGATCGTCCATGGTACCGAATGATGGTATTTTCAGTTTCTATGCTCTACTCCCTATTCTTGCAATATGTTTAAGCCATTTTTTGTTCGAGATCATCAATGGACTTGAGCACGTGAGTATTTTTTGACAATGTTCTGATGCACAACGATTAAGCAGCGGGTGTTTAGCTTTTGGGGTTTAGCTTTTGGGCGAACGTTATATTTGCGGGCGGGTTAAAATGAAGCATTTTCGATTCTGAAGCCCTTTTCAACATGCTCTGTAGCAGCAGCGAAGCGGCTTTGCTGGTTTTTTTTACTTAGAAAGAGGTTCTTGTGAATTGTTTAGGCCTGTAAGTCATACGCCCCAAGAACTAAATAGATAATTCGGTCTCTCAAGGCTTGTCTTACTTATGGTTAACCTAATTAACCTATTTTGAGGCAGATAGTTTTGGGTTTTCCCTGATTTACCGCGCAATTAGTTGAGTTGAAAAAAGTTTTTTTAATGTAGTTTTTCCTTGATCAAGCACTCTGACCGCATGTAGAATGCAATTTTCTATACTGCGTAGTTTTTAGCCACTGAAGCAAACAATTAATACTATTTTCCAACGCGAAAAGCCATTTTAGAATTGCTGGAAGACTAACACCCGCTGCTTAATCGTTGTGCATCAGATCATTGTCAAAAAATTCTCACGTCCTCAAGTCCATTGATGATCTCGAACAAAAAATGGCTTACAAATATTGCAAGAATAGGGAGGCAAACATAGAAACTGAAAATACCATCATTCGGTACCATGGACGATCTTCAATATACTAAGAACTTTTTGGTTGGAATAAGGTGTGAGATAAATTTTTGTATTGGGTGTACAACTTAAAAACCGGAATTTGACGGTGGATGTCCGTACTAACAAATATCGTGAAAGCTCGAACTTTATATATATGTCATTTTGAAGGTACATTTGACAGCTGTCAAAATCAGTCAACAAAACAATTTTATCTTGTGTGCATCATTATTATTTTTCACGATGAATAACTTCGAAAATTGGAGAAAAAGACAGCATTTGCGGGAGGTTCTGTTGGGTCATTTTTTTGCAAAGAAAACTGCTGCGGAAAGTCATAGTTTGCTTGTAGAAGTTTATGGGGACTATGCTCCAGCTGAATCAAGCTGTCGTGAGTGGTTTCGACGGTTTAAAAGTGGTGATTTTGATGTCGAAGACAAAGCACGTCCTGGTCAGGACCAGCTAGGTGTGATCCATTATGAGCTGTTGCCAGGTGGCCAAACCATTAATGCTCAACTCTATCGTCAACAATTGATCCGATTGAAGCAGAAAATCCAGGCAGAGCGGCCAACGTATGCGACCAGACACGAGTCAATCATTTTCCACCACGATAACGCTCGGCCACATATTGCTGCCCCAGTCAAAAATTACCTGGAAAACAACGGATGGGAAATCTATACAAATTTTGCCTCACCCGCCTTATAGCCCAGACCTTGCACCATCAGACTACCATTTGTTCCGATCAATGCAGAATGCCCTATCTGGAATACGGTTCACTTAAGTTCAAGATATCGAAAATTGGCTCGATTCATTTTTGGCCGCCAAGCCGGCGCAATTTTTTTGGGATGGAATTCATAAATTGCCTGAAAGATGGGGAAATGTTGTAGCTTCCAATGGACAATACTTTGAATAAAATATATTGTAACATTTTTCAGGTGCATAAAGTGAGCTATGCAGGTGTGACGAATTTCGATGTTTTTTGGTTGGGAATTTCGAGCTATTTTCGAGCTTTTCAATAGTAATTTCGAGCTGTCTGGGAAATTTTCCATTTTCCGGAAAAGCGGAAAAATTGTTCTGCATAGCTTAGTTTATTTTTTCAGCCAGACGAATCCGCGGGAACAGTTAGCGATGAAATCTTTTAACGCAGGAATTTCGAGCTACTTTCGAGCTAATTTTGAGCTAAAAGCATTTTCCGGAAAACTCCCAATTTTCCCGGAAAATCCCAAAAAACTTTTTTTATGGCTAACTTTATTTTTTTCAGCCAGACGAATCCGCGGGAATAGTAAGCGATGAAATCTTTTAACACAGGAATTTCGAGCTACTTTCGAGCTGACCTTGAATGAAGTGTTTTCCTTAAATTTCCCCGGAAAATCCCAAAACTTTAAAAAAAAGTTTTTTTTTTCCTATGTTATTTATGTCCGCAAATTATTCGGACTTTATCCCCATTTCGGAAATGGGGGTTATGTCTGAAAGTTTTTCGCGGATCAGCCTTTAATATATCCAGCACCTAGTTTGCCAGCCACAGTAATTTTACATAAGAGTAGGGGTAAGTGGGCGGCTTGCGGTCGCAGCTCAGCATTTAAAACTCCCAAAAATCCAACACTGGCTTCGCGGCGGCCTTCAACTGCGGACCAGTCGGTAATATATCCAATAATTTGCGGACATCACTTCAATTTACGAAATGGGGATTATGTCCGTGGGGATTATGTCACGTCATAAAAAAAGATTTTTTGGGATTTTCCGGGAAAGTTTGGGGTTTTCCGGAAACACTTTTCGATTTTAATGAGCTCGATACTAGCTCCAAATTCGTGTATCAAATGATATGATCGCCAAATATTCTCATGGATTCGTCTTGTTGACAAAATAAAGCAAGCTCTTAAAAAATTTTTTGGGATTTTCCGGGGAAATTTAATTAAAACACTTCACTCAAGGTCAGCTCGAAAGTAGCTCGAAATTCCTGCTTTAAAAGATTTCATCGCTTACTATTCCCGCGGATTCATCTGGCTGAAAAAATAAAGTTAGCCATAAAAAAAGTTTTTTTGGGATTTTCCGGGAAAATTGGGAGTTTTCCGGAAAATGCTTTTAGCTCAAAATTAGCTCGAAAGTAGCTTGAAATTCCTGCGTTAAAAGATTTCATTGCTAACTCTTCCCGCGGGTTCGTCTGGCTGAAAAAATAAACTTAGCTATGCAGAACAATTTTTCCGCTTTCCGGAAAATGGAAAATTTCCCAGACAGCTCGAAAATACTGTTGAAAAGCTCGAAAATAGCTCGAAATTCCCAACCAAAAAACATCGAAATTCGTCACACCTGCATAGCTCACTTTATCGACCTACATTTTTCCACAATAAAGCACCAAATTTCGCTAAAAAATTCCGGTTTTTAAGTTGTACACCCAATAGATCAGTTCTTTTTTTTTAGTGCTGTAGGGCAGGGAGAAGTATTTTCGTTGTTTTTCTTGTGCACGTTTTATGAAGGCTTCTTTATGTACAAATCTACATTTGAATTTTTTTGATATTTTATTTTGCTTAAAAGTTATACTCATTTAAATTTTATTAATTTTCTGGTTGGAATAAGCTGTGAGCCACTGTAGATGCACTAACTTTCATAATCATACCTGGTGAGCCTTTCTTGCGTTTGACCAAGATTCGATTTGACATCTGCGATTTCTATGAAAATTGGTGAAAAGTTAGTACTTAACACACATATTACTGTGGTAAAACGATTTTTCGAAATTTCGAAAATTTTCAAGATGGCAGCCATAGGAAGTTGGATCCAACCTTTGGATACTCCCATATTTGAAAATTTATGACTCCTCGGCTTTTTAACCGATTTTAATGAAATTTTCTGGGTTTCTGTAGAAAAGTATGAGCTTTTGAAAAAAAATAATTACTTTGAAAAAAAAAAAAAATTTATTTTTGGTCGAAAAAACCACCTTTTTTATTTTTTTTAAATATTTTTATTTAAAAGTAAATTTTATTACCTTTGAATTTTTGGGTAAATTTTTTAATATAATATTTTATTTTTTTAAGAGGTTTTTGACCAGTATTTTTCACAACGTAAAATCAACGCAGTATATAATTGTTATTCAATATATGCCCCTGAAGAAGTCGCCAAATAAGTGACGAAAGGATGGGAAAAAATTAACTAATGGTTTTTTAGTGCAATTGAGAAAAATACTGGTCAAAAACCTCTTAAAAAAATAAAATAAATTTTATTACAATTATTTTTCAGCCTTCAAAATCGTGGTATGTTTTACGGTTATCAAGTTATGAGTTTTTAAAGTTGTTAAACGGTGTGTTTAAAAAAAAAAACTGTCGTTGGGATTTCAAAAATTCTTTCAAATTTGACATCAGCGTAAAATCCTGAAGAAAATGAGATACCTCCCATCAAAATCCTATAGAAAAAAGTTTTTTGCCTTGAATCGCGCGGATGTGCGGTGTGTTTATCATGGGACGTTGGTGCCCGTGCACTACCATACAGGGCTGCCACCAACCGGACGGTATTTTTTTCAGTGAACCTTAGTGAAATTTTTCATATAATTTTTTTTTTTGGAATATTTTAACCCATTATAACCAAGTTTTGGATAAAGGGGACAAAAAGACCCATAAAAACGGAATATAATGGGTTAAGATGTTCTAGAAAATTGTTCCATGCTTGATTTTATGTTAACTTTTTAGAACATATTAACCCATTATATCCCATTTTTATGGGTCTTTTTGGCCCCTTTATCCAAAAACTTGGTTATAATGGGTTAAAATATTCAAAAAAAAAAAAAGAAATAATATGAAAAACTTCACTAAGGTTCACTGAAAAAAATACCGTCCGGTTGGTGGCAGCCCTGTATGGTAGTGCACGGGCACCAACGTCCCATGATAAACACACCGCACATCCGCGCGATTCAAGGCAAAAAACTTTTTTCTATAGGATTTTGATGGGAGGTATCTCATTTTCTTCAGGATTTTACGCTGATGTCAAATTTGAAAGAATTTTTGAAATCCCAACGACAGTTTTTTTTTTTAAGTCGGGTAAAGTGATTTTTCAGTACAAAATTTTTGACCATTTTTTTTTAAAGACCAAAATTTTGAAAACAGAGGCCTAAGAAAAAAATGTAACCCGCAATCTTTATTCTACAGATTTTTCCCTATCATTTGGTATTAAGAACATAAAAATGTAACTGCCGTAGAAAAGTTATAACCTTTTGAAAATGAGAGTGTTTTTTTGGTAGTTTGCACACTAAAATCTATATATGCCAGGTAGGAAAAAATTTAAATCGAACTGTTGTGAACTAAAAAAAAGGTGTCAAATTTCTTCTGAGCACTTACTAAATAAGACAAAAAAGTTTTGAAAAAAAGTTCATCGACTACTGTTTGAAAAAGGTCGAAAAACGGTACATTTGTTAAAAAGCACAACAAAACAAAACAAAAATAGTCATTTTCGATGTTTTTATTAGTGGTGAATTTGAATCGGGTCCCAGAACTGCTTTATCACGTATAGTTTTTGAGATATTGTAACCTAAATTATAAAAAACACGATTTTTAAATTTTTTTAAAAATTAAAATTAAAAAATTTAAAATTAACTAAATAAAGTGTGTATTTTTGATTGCTAAACAATTCAGTGATCGAACTCAGAAAACAGTAAGAGATTGAAATTATCGTCATAAGAAACAGGAAATTTCGTAACAATATCAACTCAAAAATCGTGTTTTTGATATTTTAGGTTTCAATATTTCAAAAATTTCATGATAGAGTAGTTCTGGGACCAGATTCAAATTCACCACTAATAAAAACATCGAAAATGACTATTTTTGTTTTGTTTTGTTGTGTTTTTTAACAAATTTACCGTTTTTCGACCTTTTTCAAACAGTACTGAAAAATCACTTTACCCGACTTAAAAAAAAAAACTGTCGTTGGGATTTTAAAAATTCTTTCAAATTTGACATCAGCGTAAAATCTTGAAGAAAATGAGATACCTCTCATGAAAATCCTATAGAAAACGCATTTCGCGCGGACGTGCATCGTTTAACAACTTTAAAAACTCATAACTAGATAACCGTAAAACATACCACGATTTTGAAGGCTGAAAAATAATTGTAATAATTGTAGTGCACGCGCACCAACGTCTCATGATAAACACACCGTTTAACAACTTTAAAAATTTTGAGTGCTGAAAAACAATTGTAATAAAATTTACTTTTAAATAAAAATATTTAAAAAAAAAAAATAAAAAGGGTGCTCCAATCCTCAAAATGGCTTTTAAAAAGGAAAAAGGTTTTTTCGACCAAAAATAAATTTTTTTTCAGTGTAATTATTTTTTTTTTTTCAAAAGTTTATACTTTTCTACAGAAACCCTGAAAATTTCATTAAAATCGGTTAAAAAGCCGAGGAATCATAAATTTTCAAATATGGGAGTATCCAAAGGTTGGATCGAACTTCATATGGCCGCCATCATGCAAATTTTCGGAATTTCGGAAGATCATTTTACCACAGTAATATGTGTGTCAAATATTAACTTTTCACCAATTTTCATAGAAATCAGAGAGATCGAGTCGAATCTTGGTCAATAATGCAAAGAAAGTCTCTGGTATATATTAGGGATGCCAATTTTCGGGCATTTTGGCGATCCCGGGATTTCGGGATTATAAAATTGCAATCCCGGGATTTTTCGGGATTAGGTGTGATTTTTATTTTGACATTAAATGCACATTTTTTTGTTAGAATATAAGAACGTATTTATTAAAATGTTTAATTCAAATTAAACAGTCAATCGTTTTAATTTAAATTTTCATTTTATTAATAAAAATTAACAAGAAATTATAAAAAGAACAAACAAAAAAATTTTATTGAAAAATAATTCATAAGCTTAGGCTATATTTATGTATCATATATATTATATATGGGGCATTCCATTCTGACTCATTGGACATTTTGCTATAGGTTATGGCAAAACTTTGGTAATAGCTAAGTTTTTTTAAGCCCTAAGACTGTGAAAACAGTCTCGAGAAATAACTAAATAACCCTTCTTTAATGTTAATGTTTTCTGTCTTAAATTGTTGCTTAAATAAGTGTGACTCATTGGAGATGAGACGGAACGCTATTTTTCATTTATTAACTTAAGGAAGAATTTAAGTCAAACTTCTCCTGTTTTATGATTTTTTTTTTTATGTTGCAATTGAAGAAATATGTGACTACAATTGAAGACTTTAAATTAAAAGCAAGCTATTTTGATGACGAAAATATAACATTTTGGGTTTGTGACTCGACGGGACATTCTGTTCTGACTTGCGGCACAAGAATGAAATCAGTGAAATTTTTGTAGTGTTTAATCGAATTTTTGATGTTTTGATGATGTCTATTGTAAGTAATAAGCAATAATTGCTTATGACAATCGTTGGTCACAAATCAAAGCTCCATAAACCATGTGGTCATAAAGCAAATTTGGACCAATTTGCTTTTTGACCACAAATCGACGTAAGCTACTACTCCTTATTGTCACTGGCAAAAAGAGAGAATATCATAATGAAAAATTTTGAAGTAAGAAACCAAGTCTCATAACAAATAAAAATATAAACTGAGCAAAATTGAGAAAAATATGCTAGAAAAAGTCCTCTTCTATAAATTTTTAAAACTTCTTTTAGAGATAAGAAAACCATAGACATTTTACATTATGATATTGTTAAAATGGATTAAATTTAATTCTTTCCCCATTTTCTGTTTTGGGAGGTACTCAAAAGCGGCCAAAAAAATAGCGGCCAACAAAAAGGGGCCAAAAAATAGCGGCCAAAGGAAAAAAGAGGCCAAAAATGGTTTAAGTGTTAAATTATCATTATTTTGTTTAAAATCAAAGACATTAGGTAAAATAGTAAAGTAAATTGACAAAGTTTGTAAATAATAAATGGAAAAAGTTAGTTAAGAAGTACAATGAAGTTAATTATGGAGAATGTGATTGCTGACTGAGATCTTCAGTTACCCATTTGGGTGCAGAACCAGAACAGTCTCGCAAGCGATATCGAGAAGCTAACATTCGCCTCAAGACTGTAGTTTCTGGATTTGAGCCCAAATGACTAATGTCAGCAATCACATTCACTATAATTAACTTCATTGTACTTCTCAACTAACTTTTTCCATTTATTATTTACACAATTTGTCAATTTACTTTACTATTTTACCTAATGTCTTTGATTTTTAACAAAATAATGATAATTTAACACTTTAACCATTTTCGGCCTCTTTTTTCCTTTGGCCACTGTTTTTTGGCCGCTATTTTTTGGCCCCTTTTTATACCCTACACCCAGGGTATATTCACTTTGTCCTTCCGTTTGTAACGCAGAGAAGGAGGCGTGGCAGGTATAGAAAAGTATACTTATATATTCTTTATCAGCGTCACCTCTTGAGTCGATATAGCCATGTCCGTCTGTCTGGCTGGCTGGCTGGATGTGTGGCTGGCTGGGTGCTGTGTGTTGAAATACACTTTTTGGGAAAACTGAGCAAGATAACTCAATGAAATTTGGTACACTGCCTTTGCCGTTAAAGATAGCTCGGGGGATTGAAAATGAGCAAAATCGATCAACGGACACTCCTACCGCCCATACAAAAAATATATTCAAAATGCAATTTTAGGAGTATTTTTCACGACAATGCAACCAAAATACACATAAATACTACAAATTTTAAGCGCAAGCTCTGAAAAAAAAATGAGCGAATTCGGATAAGAAGGCGTGGCCAAAAGCTTCAAAACGCTATACTGAAAGCGTTTTGTGAGATATTCGAACCAATTAAGACTCAGATACCAAGAAGTGTAAATTTAAGCTTTCCGCAAAAATTGGGTGAAATCGGACAAGGGGGCGTGGCACCTCCCATATATGCAAAAACTTCAAAACGCTATACTGAAAGCGTTTTTTTAGATAATCAAACTAAATTTTACTTTAATGGTAAGAACTATGAATTCAAACTCTGAGAAAAAACTGGGTGAATTCGGACAAGAGGGCGTGACACCTC
Organism: Calliopum simillimum; assembly: GCA_951812925.1. Lineage (NCBI taxonomy): Eukaryota > Metazoa > Arthropoda > Insecta > Diptera > Lauxaniidae > Calliopum > Calliopum simillimum. The sequence continues at coordinate 14,233,920 of OX638373.1, read as the reverse complement.
CCATATAAGCAAAAGGTTCAAAACGCTATACTGAAAACATTTTTTGAGATAATCCAACCAAATTTCACTCAAATGCTAAGAACTATAAATTCAAACTCTGAGAAAAGCTTGGTGAATTTGGAAAAGAGGGCGTGGCACCTCCAATATAAGCAAAACTTCAAAATACTGCTGTGTAGGGTATTTAATGTTTGGCCAGGCCAAAGGTAACACCCTTACTAGTTGTATTTGGCCCCTTTTTTTTGGCCGCTATTTTTTGGCCGCTTTTGAGTGGAATCTCTGTTTTGATATGGAATAACCCATATATGAGGCTATGAGCGCAACAGTGGCCTAACCTTTACTTCGTTGATAAAACAAAAGCACATAACCTGAATCGATACAAGCACAAGTTATTTGCTTTTAATTTTTTAACGAAGTGAGGGTTAGCCACTATTGCGCTCATAGCCTCATATATGTATATCACTTAATGAGATCAAAAAACTTTAGAGTTCAAAAAATTTTTTAAATTTGAAAATGAAAGCGAAAGTAAAACCTATATATATTAAATCGGCCGGTTAATCCTTAGCAATGTAACTTTTTTTGAAACGATATATTCATTCATTCATTCATTCATTCACCGATTTTTATCCGACTTGGCTCATTTTTGTTGGTAATTGAATTTAGAAAAAACCAACACTTTAGTTTGTGCAATTTTTGAAAAAAATGATTGAAATAATTCCAAGCAAAAATTGTCATTTCCGATGTATTTGTCGATTCTGAATCCGAATCGGTCTATCAAGTACGGTTTTAGAGATATCCTTAACTAAAATTGCAAAAAACACGATTTTTGAGGTTATATGGAGGATGCACGAAGTTATTTTACTATTTTCTATTAAATGCAGCACCTAGTTCTATTCGTTGTCTTCAAAATGATCTATGATATGGTCTTAAATGATTTTCCTATGGAAAGTTACGATCATTTCAAAATGGCATCATGAACTTGCAATATATCTCATTTTGAAGACACAAAATAGTACCATATGAAGCATTCAATAGAAAATAACACAATTTTTCATATTAATTTTATATTTTTGATAAAAAATTGCTTCTTATTAATCCCGGGACTTGCATGGACTAATCCCGGGATTTTCAGGACTTGCAAAAGGCCGGTATCCCGGGACTGGCATCGCTGGTATATATGCAGAGATATAGCAATACGAACATTTTTTTTTTTAAATGTGACTTATTTGAATATTCAGTGGATATAGCACAGTAGCGCTTTTCAAAAATTGCAGTTTGCAGATAGGATTTTTCTTAATTTTCGAATATTTTTGTGTTTTAGTGGTATTTCGACATCCCACAGCTTTCCACTCAATAAAGAAGCCCTCAAAGATACCATAACAGCAAAATCTCAAAATCGCAAAAAGTGGAGATAGGACTATAGCGCTCTAAGCTATCGATATAATTTAGCTTCATCGAACTACATTCAAATACAAGCAGAAATGTCTTTACTGTCCCTGTTTCAATGTCCAATTACTATCAATTTTATTTGCATTATTATTAATTACATAGGTATACAAGAAACGTGGTCATGATTGCTTTCAGGTATCTGGTAATTAATCAAAAGTAATTTTCTGCATAGAATCCAAAACCCCAGGGTCAGAATTGATCTATATCGTCGGGGCTTTGAGTTTTTTGATATTATACAATACATATACTCGAAGTATTCTTTTTGGGCTAATTTTGAGGTTTATATACAAAATGCACACATTTTTTTCTGCTTTTTTCCACTAATTGCATGATTAAGTTCTCCACTTTATCTTCTTTTCTTCGCAAAGTTATGTTCATCTTGAAATGGTCAAATATTCATCACTTCATGGAATGCAGGGAATATCGTAGATGACTAAATGCAATTAGTAAAAAAACAGTAGAAAACGTATATGCGTCCTGTATATAACCACAAAAATCATTTTTTGAATCCATAACCTCAAATATATATTAATTCTGACCACGTTTCTATGTTCTATGAGTTCTATGCAGAAAATTACTTTGTCAGTGATAAAACTTCGTTGATCAATGTTATTCTTATAAAAAATAGTCATAATTCTATTTCTTTCATTACAACAAACTCTTCCCAAAGTTTCCTTAGTCGAATATTACGTTATTGTTTTTGTTTTTATGTTAGAAATAACTTTCTTATCAAAAACCAAAAAAGTTAACTGACCGATGACACGTCGGATTAAAGTAAAATTTTTTTAGGTCAAAATAAACCCAACATTCGATTAAAAAAATACTTGGGGAAATAACGTACAGTTTATTGATGAATCGTTTACCAATCATCTGATAGAAAGTTACATAATCTTCAATTTACGTTAGATACTTAATCAGTTAGGGGAAACACACCAAAAAATGACAAATTTAACACACTCAAAAAAGAAATTAACACATCTTACATTGATTCAAAATTTTTTATTTAAATTTAATTTTTTTATACCCTACACTGGGGTATATTCACTTTGTCCTTCCGTTTGTAACGCAGAGAAGAAGGCGTGGCAGGTATAGAAATGTATATATGGGGCATAACATAACGTTTTGGATAGCATTTGACTTATGCATCACCGATTTTTTTGAAACTTTTTTGTCTTATAGTACTAGTTGAGATTAGCATCTATGATTTTTTAAAATTTTTTTCATTGAGCCGTTTCAGAGATATTAATATTCAAAAAAGTTTAAAAAAAATCGGAGATGCAAAAGTCAAATGCTATCCGAAACAATATGTAATGCTCCATATATTCTTGATCAGCGTCACCTCCTCAGTCGATATAGCCATGTCTGCCTATCTGGCTGGCTTGCTGACTGGGTGTGAGTCGAAAAATTTTTCACGGGAGAAGTAACCAAGATAATTCGATGAAATTTTGTATGTGGCTTTATTATAAGTTAGATCGTGGGATTGAAATTGAACGAAATCGGTCATCGGACACGCCTACCGCCCATACAAAAAATATATTCGAAACGGAATAAAACGCAACTAAATTTCACTCGGAGGAGAGGGCGTGGCAACTCCCATATAAGCAAAATTTTTATAATTCTGCAGTGCAAGCGTTATTTGAGGTAATAAAACCAAATTTCGCACAAGTGCAAGATCTGAGCAAAAACTAAGTGAATTTGAAAAAGAGGGCGTGGTTCTCCCGAACAAACAAAATTTTCAAAATACTGCAGTGCACTATAGGTCAAAAGGCACACTTTTTTGGCCAAAATGCATAACGCCCATATTATCACGGATACCGACTGCAAATGTAGTTCTAATGTTGACTCAAGACTAAAAGAACAATTTTGAAAAAATCTTAACCCTTGCACTACCGGGTCGAAAATGGCACGTAATAAATTCTCTAAGTAAATAACACATATCAGCAAGGTTTTGTTTTTAAACATTTCCGAAGTAACTCCATGCGTTGAATCCGAGGTCAGAATTGACCCACCACTTCAGGATTTGGAGATATTTGAGGTCAAAATCATGAAAAATGGCTATTTTGGCTATTTTTGCGGTTCGATGCTAACTGCACAAAATTTTTATTATTTTTTTACCAAATGTATAACGTAGTTCTGTTTCTTCAAAATGAGCTCTTAAAAAATGTCATACAATACTTCCTTCTAAAGTTATGGCGAATTTAAGATGACATGTCATGACATCTTGAAATCCCATAAAACGGGTAAAAGGACACAATCTGCAATAAATTTTGAAAAAAGTATTGTTTGGCACTTTTTAAGAGCTCGTTTTGAAGGTAAAAGTCGTACTCAGTAATGAATTATCCAAAAAAAAATTTTGTGCAGTCTACAACTAACCTCAAAAGTAACAAAAGTATTTATTTTTCGTATATTGACCTCAAATATCTCTATTTTTCAAAAAACCTAATGCAAAAATTATGCGCACTTTTACCTAAGTTTCTTGTTCTCGTACTATCTTCAGTATTTATAAGAAATTGAAAAACAGCTTTTTCTTTTTCGTCTGTCTTTTGCAACCAGACTTCGAATAAATCGGAATTTCGGAAAAAAAGTTACCTGACAAAAAAATTCATTAAAAAAAAACGGGCAAAATCGGGCGTCTATATTTCTAAATAACATTAACAATAGCACCGCACGTGCGCGAGAAATGCGTTTTCTATAGGATTTTGATGAGAGGTATCTAATTTTTTTCAGGAACTTACGCTGATGTCAAACTTGAAAGAATTTTTGAAATCCCAACGACAGTTTTTTTTTTAAGTCGGGTAAAGTGATTTTTCAGTACAAAATTTTTTACCATATTTTTTTAAAGACCAAAATTTTGAAAACAGAGGCTTAAGAAAAAAATGTAAACCGCAAACTTTATTCTACAGAGTTTTTCCTATCATTTGATATCAAGAACATAAAAATGTAACTGTCGTAGAAAAAGTTATAACCTTTTGAAAATGAGAGTGTTTTTTTGGTAGTTTGCACACTAAAATCTATATATGCCAGGTAGGAAAAAATTTAAATCGAACTGTTGTGAACTAAAAAAAAGGTGTCAAATTTCTTCTGAGCACTTACTAAATAAGACAAAAAAGTTTTGAAAAAAAGTTCATCGACTACTGTTTGAAAAAGGTCGAAAAACGGTACATTTGTTAAAAAGCACAACAAAACAAAACAAAAATAGTCATTTTCGCCGTTTTTATTAGTGGTGAATTTGAATCTGGTCCCAGAACTGCACACATATAGTTTTTGAGATATTGTAACCTAAATTATAAAAAAAACGATTTTTAAATTTTTTTAAAATTGTTATTACCAACATTAAAATTAATCTAGATACCCTAGGTCAAACATGCATGGTGAAAGAGGTGAAAGAGTTTCTTATATCTCTCCTTAGGGTTCAGTCTAGCTCCATTCCTATTTTCATAAAGATCAGTGGAAAAGTTTAGCCGTGCAGCGTTATTTCCCGTTAGAGGCTGCGCTTCGTGCGTCCTTTATATCAACTCAAAAATCGTGTTTTTGATATTTTAGGTTTCAATATTTCAAAAACTACGTGATAAAGCAGTTCTGGGACCAGATTCAAATTCACCTCTAATAAAAACATCGAAAATGACTATTTGTGTTTTGTTTTGTTGTGCTTTTTAATAAATGTAGCGTTTTTCGACCTTTTTCAAAGAGTAGTCGATGAACTTTTTTTCTTATGTAGTAAGTGCTCAGGAGTAATTTGACACCTTTTTTTTTAGTTCACAACAGTTCGATTTAAATTTTTTCCTAGCTGGTATATATAGATTTTAGTGTGCAAACTACCAAAAAAACACTCTCATTTTCAAAAGGTTATAACTTTTTCTACGGCAGTTACATTTTTATGTTCTTAATATCAAATGATAGGGAAAAATCTGTAGAATAAAGTTTGCGGTTTACATTTTTTTCTTAAGCCTCTTTTTTCAAAATTTTGGTCTTTAAAAAAATATGGTCAAAAATTTTGTACTGAAAAATCACTTTACCCGACTTAAAAAAAAAACTGTCGTTGGGATTTCAAAAATTCTTTCAAATTTGACATCAGCGTAAGTTCCTGAAGAAAATGAGATACGTCCCATCAAAATCCTATAGAAAAAAGTTTTTTGCCTTAAATCGCGCGGATGTGCACCGTCTTACTAGTTTTGGATTTCTTAGGACTAACAAATTCCAACAAAATTTTAAAAGCTTACACGAAGTTCAAAATTTAAAAAAAATATAAAAAGTCAGGGGTCTAATTTGAATTTTAAATTTTTCCACAGAAAACCAAAATATGTATATATAAATGTCTTGAACTACATTGCATTATACATAACATCATCAATTTTATAAATTTTTATTTTTAGTACAATCATTTGGGAGAATAAAATGATGTTACCTGGAAAGTTTTGCGGGATTTTTGCAAATGAGTTATTTTGTAGATTTCGATGTGCTCTTTCAAAATTTCAACTTTGCTACCTCGAGTCGTGTTCGCTCGCGCCCCCATATTGGAAAAATGGCGTCCAAAATCAGTTATTTACAAATATCTCTTTAACGGCTACATTTAGAGAAAAATATTGTGGCACAATATTGTAGCATATAAAATTTTCTATAAAAATGACCTGTTAGTGGTGTTCATACGACTGATAACTCAGGAGATATTCTAATTCAAAATTTGAAAAAAATTAGTAAATTGTGCATGCCGGTTATGAGTAGGCATAGTGATGTGTTGAGTTTTAAATTACGATAACTCCTGAACGGTGAGTCACAAGGTTAAAGTAAAAACATTTATTAACAGAGAATCACTTCCACTACAAGCTACATATTATTTCTTTTCCACATCAACTATAGTTTATGAGATATTTTTCAGCAAACCTAAAATTTAGAAAAAAACCGTTTTTTCAAAATAGCTCCAAAACGGTTCGTCTTAGAAAAAAAATTTTACGTACATTTTGTAGAACGTTCAATTCTCTATAAGGGTCTCTCCGAACTATTTTTTTGTCAGACTTACCCTTCATAAGATATCGCGATATTTGTAAAAAACTGCTTTTGGACGCCATTTTTCCAATATGGCGGCGCGAGCGAAAACGACTCGAGGTAGCAAAGTTGAAATTCTGAAAGAGCACATCGAAATCTACAAAATAACTCACTTGCAAAAATCCGGCAAAACTTTCCAGGTAAAACTACCAAATGACTGTACTATTTAGAAAAAAACAAATCTATATATAAATAGGCAAACGAAATCGGTTAGGTCCCTGTTTCTATACCTAAATCTCAATTGTCTCACGGCTAAACCGCTGCATCGATTTTAACGAAATTTGGTACGGAGGTAGAGTTAGCACTAAGAAACGATAATATGACCATTATGTTTTTCAGTGGGCGGTGCCACGCCCTTAAATGAAAAAAAACGCTCTCACAGCTAAACCGCTGCATCGATTTTAACGAAATTTAGTATGGAGATAGGGTTAACACTAAGGAACGATAATATGACCATTATGTTTTTCAGTGGGCTGTGCTACGCCCCTAAATGGAAAAAACGCTCTCACAGCTAAACCGCAGCATCGGTTTCAACGAAATTTGGTACGGAGGTAGGATTGGCGCTAAGGAACGATAACATGACCATTATATTTTCAGTGGACAGTGCCACGCCCCTAAATGGAAAAAACGCTCTCACGGCGAAAATACTGCATACGATTTTTATGCAATTTGGTATAGATATAGAGTTAGCACTATATAGCACGATAGCATGATTGATTTTTATGAATTTTGGTATAGAAACATATCAAAAACTGTTTGCTCTTAAGTAGGAGTTACACGCCTCTAAATGGAAAGTACGATATTGCAACTTAGCTGCTGCACCGATGCAGATGACCTGAACCCTAAGGAAGAATATTAAAAGCTTTTTGTGTTTTATCGACCAAGGAAGGGTATAAAAACTTTTTCCTTTGTTTTGTGGTCAAATCGAAATGGTCGAATTTCGGCCACAAGGCGAACTCTAGTTATTTTAATTACTTTTTATTGATCGAAAAAAAGAACTAAAATCACGACTTTTTTGAGTTATCTCAGTAAAATACAAATGCATCAAATTTGACACATTGCTGAGGAACGGAAAATTACACTAGTCATTTTGACCTACATGTGGGGGTTTTAGAGGGTTAAAATGCTATACAAAAATATTCCTCGTAATATCCTGCATAAGTTTACTGAACACATAATACACCTCAAATGTAAGGATCATATAGTTAAATTCATCGATTTAACACAAGAATGCGTTATTTTTGTTTTTTTCATGTACAGTGGATTAAAAAACTTCAAAAATCGATTAAAAAAAAATCTGACGTGCTGGAGAAAACGACGAGACACGGTTATTTTTTTTAACACCTACTTTAAGAATTTTTTGGATTTTCTCATGTGTTTTACAAAAAGTTTCAAATTATCGAACAGTTTATTACAAAAAAAACGGAAAAAATAGGCAAAAACGCATTTTAGTAATTTATGAATGAATTGTATACAACTTTTACATTTTTCCATCGATTTTCTTAAATAGTATCTTATTTGCTTAACAAATATATAGACTATGATATAATAAAATAAAATGATTTTTTAAATTTTTTTTTCTTGTATAAATCTGCAGTTGATTTTGACTTTTTTTTAATTTTTCTGAAAAAAATAATTTTTTTTTCAGAAATCAATTTAGTCCTCCGAAACTAACAAACCAGCCAAAAAGTAATGTGCATATCATTTATAGGTAATTTGATTACCTTTAATATGACATATAATACGTTTAAACACAAAGATTGGTTCTTGAGGTATTTGTATTTAAATGAAACTATCTTTTTTTTTTGGTCCAAAAACCGGAAATGACCTATATCTCGAAAACGACACGAAATGAAAAAAAAAATAATGCAATTTTCGGAATCAGCAGCCCATTTTACATATAAAATGAATAATGGCATTCACTGGGAAAAAAATTTTTAATCATTTGTAAACTAGTGTTATTTTACCCCAAAACAAAAAACATTTTTGCTTGTATTGAAGTATTCTCCGTTACACTGCATCAACAAAAACTCAATAGCAACACTTGTAAAAATTTAATTTTGGCCAAAAAAGTGTGCCTTTTGACCTATAGTGCAGTGTAGGGTATTTAATTTTTGGCCAGGCCAAAGGTACCCTTCTAGTTTTAACGTCTTTCTGGCATACAAATTTACCAACTTTCAAACAAGAATAATTTATTCAGTTTCAAAAATGTGCTTGTCCCCAAAATTTGAATATTTCTTGACTTTTTAGTAAACAATTACAAGAGATCACTTGTTAGCTCATTTTGAAGATAAAGAATGGTTTTAAATGTGTCGGTTAGTAAAAAAGAGCAGACCAATTTCGTCCGTACTGTATACAACGTCGAATATAGCCGAAAACCGAAATTTTTCACTTTGAGTTTCATGGTGTAATTTTAAAGTTAACATAACTTTGCAGACAAATATTGCAGATAAACATTTGATAGCTCAATTTAAAGCCAAAAGAAAGTACCAAATGCTTCTGGTAATAGAAATTCACAAAAAATTTTGTGTGTCCTGCATATAACATCCAAAAATCGTGTTTTTGCACTCTTTCAACTTTTTAGGTAAAAATATCTCCGACAAAAAAAAAAGATATCGTTATTAGTTTGATTGAGTTTTCAAGAAAAAAGGGCTATTAGATGTGATACCAGATTTTACGGCTTAATATTATCTTGTCTTGTTATATAACTTCAAAAATAGGAAAAAAGTGGTGTCCTTTAAACTTTTATGTAAGGATATCTCAAAGTTCAGACGTAATAGAGAAATTCTAAGACCGGGTTCGGATTAAGCATCAAAAATCACATGTGGAATGACTATTGCTGTTTCCGGTTTTTGTTTGTGTTTTCTTAAATACGAAAAAACCGATTTTTTTAAAAAATGGATGGTGCGGAAACAATACCTTTTATATATATATATGTATGTATGTATAAATTTATAGATATATACATTACACATATATACATATATAATAGGGTGGGCCGATTTGAAATCTGATCTCGGCTACCCCCCTATGTTAAAGTTCATTCAGTTCTATGAATATTTGCCCAAGAAACTATACCTCTGCGTTCAACTTTAGTTCGGCGCATTTTTGATTGAAAATTTTACCTTTTATGAATATTTTTTTTATTTTCATACTAAATTTTAAAAATTTTTATAAAGACAAAAGTAATGTCATTATATGAGTTGGCTGGTATTCTGTCAGTAATCAATTAAATTGGGTTATGTTTACACGAAAAGTTTACCTGATTGTGTGGAATTGATGTTATATATTTAAAAAAATGATATGGGTCAAATAGCCGATTATTATGACCGACTTTCAAAATAAACGATTCATATTTTTGGATGAATTTTTTCAAACAAAACACCAACCTAGGCTGAAAGTTCATTCAATTTGATGAAAATTTGCCCAAGAAACCATACCTCTACATTCAACTTTAGTTCGGCGCATTTTCGATTGAAAATTTTACCTTGCGTTTAATATTTATTTTTATGCTTAGTTTTCAAAATTCTCATAGAGACAAAAGTAATATCATAATATGTTTTGGCTGGTATTCTGTCAGTACTCAATAAAATTGGGTTCAGTTTTTACGAAAAGTTTACTTGATAGCGTGGAATTGATTATATTTATTCCAAAAAATTTTATCGGTCAAATAACCGATTTCAAAATAAACGAGTCATATTTTTACATGGATTTTTGGTATATATAATTTTTTGGAATAAATATTATCAATTTCACGCTATCAAGTAAACTTTTCGTAAAAACAGAACCCAATTTTATTGATTACTGACAGAATACCAGCCAAAACATACTATGATATTACTTTTGTCTCTATGAGAATTTTGAAAATTAAGCATAAAAATAAATATTAAACGCAAGGTAAAATTTTCAATCGAAAATGCGCCGAACTAAAATTGAACGTAGAGGTATGGTTCCTTGGGCAAATATTCATAGAATTGAATGAACTTTCAGCCTAGGTTGGTGTTTTGTTTGAAAAAATTCATCCAAAAATATGAATCGTTTATTTTGAAAGTCGGTCATAATAATCGGCTATTTGACCCATATCACTTTTTTAAATATAAAGCATCAATTCCACACCATCAGGTAAACTTTCTGTGTAAACAAAATCCAATTCAATTGATTACTGACAGAATACCAGCCAAATCATATAATGACATTACTTTTGTCTTTATAAAAATTTTTAAAATTTAGTATGATAAAAAAAAATATTCATAAAAGGTAAAATTTTCGATCAAAAATGCGCCGAACTAAAGTTGAACGCAGAGGTATGGTTCCTTGGGCAAATATTCATAGAATTGAATGAACTTTCACATAGGGGGGTAGCCGAGGTCGATAAAATTTCGTCCATACAATTTGGCCCACCCTAATATATAAGTATATATATTAGGGCGGGTCGATTTAAAAATTGCTCTTGGCTCAAGGAAAATCGTATTCTAGGGATCAAAATAAGTGACTTTGCCCGAGGAACCATACCTCTAAAACGAATTCTGAAGTCCCGGAAATTGATCCATAGGGTCAAAATTTTATAAATCTCACTTTAAGCCATTTAGAGTGCCTTAGTTGAGTCCAAATGTATGACAGATACTTTTTGAGACGACAAGCAGATCAAGTTCGAATTTGAACCCGATCAGAACACTTTTAAGGGTAGCCCCCATATATAGGGGGGTTCAAAATTTCACAAGCCCGGGCATAGAGCTTGCAAAAATGTATGCACCTTCATTAAAATTGGCAAGTAAGCAGTGCTATGTAGACTATATCTTTTACTCTTCCACAAATGGTGGGAACCGGACATCTACTAGGGCTCCCCCCATATAAAAGAAGGTTCAAAATTTCACAAAACCGAACATGAAACTTACAAAAATGTATGTATCTTCCTGAAAATTGGCAAGTAAGTAATGCTAAATGATATATTTCTCTCCCCCACGAATGGGCATTTCTGAGAAAATTTTTGTGCCGTTTTTGTGCCATTTGAAAAGTAAGGCTCACTTAATGCATCAATGCATCATGATTTTCCTTTATCTTTAATTGCATTAACGAATGTGTATCTTGAAAAAAATTGAATTTTCCACCGATTCCAAGTACTTATACGAAATGGCCCATGCAATTTCTAGCGGCGTTGTTTCGGTGGATCTGGGTAACATTAAACCAGGGAAAATAGTACATTCTCGCTGGCTCACCAAGGCCGCTAGATTATTACGATTATATGTGACAACGGAAAAACCAAATGAAAATTTAAGAATTCTGGTTGAATTTATAATTAAATGTTATGTGCCAATGTACTTCAATATCAACTTTTACAGCTCTGTTGTGTACGGCAGTGTATTATTTTTTAAGTTCATTAGTTGGTCACGATTTCTAGAGCCTCGTTTACGCAAAATTGTCAATCAAGCAATTACAGCTAATTCATATTATGCGCATTCGGAAAATATCTTGTTATCAATATTGTTTGATAATAGCAAAGAAAAGCGAGACTATGCGATCAAGAAAATTCTACGCTATCGTACCGATGTTGATGACCCAACGGAACCTAGAGTTTATAAAAAACCAGACATAAACTTTCATTGCACAAGTTACACCGAAATGATCAATTTGAATGATGAAAATAACGTATTTGAACCACCATTCACGCGAAGCATTCCGTACGATACATTGAAAGAATATTTAAATCAAGATGATCCACAGTTTAATGACCCAAAAATTCCATCACACATACAAGAAACAGAACGACACGTTCAATTGCTAGCTAGCTTTTCCAAACGAGTTATACCGGAAAATGTTCAGGCTGTTATGGCGACGACATTAGAGAGCCGTGCGAAATTGCCCAGACTTGCAAGCAAAAAAGACTTCAAACAATAATTTTTTTTAGTTTCTTTTCTATTACTACGTTATATTAATTTTTTCATTCACATATGTTCTGACTAAATAAATTTCTAAAGAGAAAAATAAACTCCGAAAAGAAAAAAATATAGTCATTTCGTTGATTTTTCATGTAAAATGCCAAAAATGGTGATTTTTGGAAATGTTTGTATGAGGAACCCCCCAGAGGGGTTCCGGGGGTATACCACTGGCATGGGTGGGTCGGCCCTCCAAAGTTAGTGGGGATCAGTCATACATTTGGGCCCGATTGGGGCACTCTAAATGGCTCAAAGTGAGATTTTTCAAAATTTGACCCTACGGATCAATTTCCAGGACATCAGAATTCGTTTTAGAGGTATGGTTCCTCGGGCAAAGTCTTTTATTTTGATCCCTTGAAAACGATTTTCCTTGAGCCATGAGCGATTTTTTTGCCTCCCTACAAATCGACCCGCCCTAATATATATACATGTATATGTGTACATAATATGTATATAAACACCGAGACATACTCTAAAAATCGTTAAAAAAATGAAAATGTCGAAAAAAAAAACGGCTGGACATTCGATTTCGTGGTTCGCGGATTTTGATACTGGAAGGGTCCCCCAACATTATCCCCGAAAAAATTCGCATTATGTCACCGTCAGCCAACCAAAATCATTTAAAATCAAAAAATTATCTGATTGGTGTTTGACTCAAAATGGCGGGGATACATATCGATACCTTAGAGCGCTATAGTCCTATCTACATTTTTCCAATTGTTGGGAAATGCAAAAAGAAGATTTCAAACAGTGGTTATTTAGGATTGGCTGCTATTTTGAAATACCGATATATGCAATATTTTTACCTATAGTATGTTTTAACATGATTTAATGTTTTTAACCAATTATTAATTATTATTTTCTAACGAAATTCCAGCCAATTTATAGTAAGTCATTACTTTTGCCCTTATATGGAATTCCACTACTATTGAAAAAAACGACGTATTTATTAATTTTTTGAATTTTTTCCACTGAAATGTCGTAAAAAGTCATGAAACGCGTGGAAAACACAAAAAAACGAATTTTTTTTTTTTTTTTTTTTGAATTTTTGGTTCCGACAAACAAGAGTGGAGTGGGTGTAACCAAATTTGTTCACTAAAATGTCGCAAACAGTCATGAAACGCGAAGAAAACTTGAAAAAACGAAGAATTTTTTTTAAAAATGTGACTTATTTGAATATTCAGTGGAGATAGGACAGTAGCGCTCTTGAAAAAATTACAGTTTGGAGATAGGATTTTTTTTAATTTTCGAATATTTTGGTGTTTTAGTGGTATTTTGACATCACACAGTTTTCCACACGGTAAAGAAGCCTACAATGTTGCCATAACTGCAAAAATCTCGAAATCGCAAAAAGTGGAGATAGGACTATAGCGCTCTAAGGTATCGATATTTTAATATTTTATTTTATTGAATATCTTATTAATCTCAATAAAAAAAAGAAAAACTGACAAGCTTTTTAGAATCCTGTGAACCTTCTTTACTATCTAAAACCACCATATCCGAGATTCTTTGATAGTGTTATCTCGCCTATTCTGACTTTCACTAGGAACATATAAAAGTAAAAGATTGGTGTTCAATTTCCTTTTTTGTACAGTCAACTTCTTTCCTTGCATGTTTGATTCATTATCGTATCCCTGACTTCTGCATTTACTGAGTTCGAGACAGCGCTTGGTAAACATTTCAATTAGAAATTAATTAAGTAGATTTTTTAACAAAAGTTTCCTAGTATAAAAGTCCTGTGATTTATTTAAATGATAAGTAGTGCGAATAAAATTGTACTATATGATGAGGATATTTGAGGTGCAAAGCAATTTCTCCAAAACACTTTTTTTTTTTAATTTTTATTGTAGAAGTTGAGATCTGTTGGAACAAAAGAATTGGTCTCGTCGAGACGAAAATCTCGATACATCATGGAGATTGTTTACTGGTTTGGCTTCTACTAATGAAAGTAAGTAAAAATGCTATTTTCGGACTCAGCGACTTTAAATTAGTGTAGAAAATATGGTTTGCAAAATGTTATATTTTGTCTATTGTCTAGTGTTATCCCGACTAGAAAATTTTGTGTGGCCACAATTAGGGCCTCATTGGTTTTGGCTAACCAGAACGTTAGGGCCAAACGCGGGAGCCTAACAAGGCCCTCATATCGGATGTAACGGTGTTCTCCATATTTTTCCAATAAGGAATGTCTAATGCCGGCCTAATTAGGTAGGCATTCGCATTTAGGTAAATTTGAGTATTACCAAACTAGGCCATCATTGGGATTTCGCACTTGACCCTACCGTTCTGCTTAAACAAAACCAATTAGGCCCTAATTTCCGCCTAACTGATAATTTTCAAATCATTAAAACGAAAAAAAAAATCAGTCGTTTTTAATAATTTATTGAAACAAAAGTTTTCCTATTTGTGTTTACATTTTTTACTATAACAATTGAGGCGTTGCGTGCAATAACGCCCCAAGTCGAAAAATGGCATTTCGAGATAATTCAATTTAAAGTTTTTAAATGCTGATAAAAAGAACAAACCATCATTTAAACCTTGAAAAACAAATTTATTCAATTAAACCTAATAAAATGAGTAAATAATTACCGCTAGCACATAATACTAACGCATATTGACAGAAGTATCGAAGAAGGAAAAATATAAATTGTAGGGCGTTTTTCCATAAATTCATTTGACTATCACTGGAGTAACGTTAGCATTTGGCTTGGGAAACCGGCAAAACTGTTCCGATTTTAATGATTTTTTTTTTTTAAATGAGAGGAATGAAATATGCTTTCACCCCAATTATTTATAAATGTGCGTTTTTGTTTATTCCTTTAAAATTTTAATTTTATAAAATGCACGCATACATTTGCATCTAAGTTTTGCACCTGGTAAATATTTTTTTTTGCAAACGGTTATAGAGATTTTAACGAAATTTGGCACAATGTTCTAAATTAGTATAACATTGTGACTGGGATCAATTCTAACCTTGAAAATTCTTTAAAATTATAATTTATTGGGCAATATTTCGCAAACGGTGGCTAAGTTTGGTAGACAAATGCTGATCATATTGTATAGCGAAATGTGGATGTGATGGCAAAAGTGTCACACCCACTTTCAAAGGCTTGAATATTTTGACCCAATATAGCACAAAAGCGGCGCAATGGATTTTAATGAATTTATAGAATATTGAAATCAAAAAAAAAAATTTTCGAACTCTTGTGTTTTTTACTCTTTTGACGATAACTTTTTTGAGATCAAAGAAAGGAAAAGACTAAATTAAACTAAAAATAAGGAGAGAAAGTTTCCTTTAAAATGCTATATTGAAAAATTTCTTAGGATACAAATTGATCGAAATATGGCCACTCGAACATAGCAATTTCTTTTCTCGACCGGAAAAATGGTTTTTATTCAAAAGCAAGGTGCCTTACGAAAAAAGTGTATAAGGCAGAAAATGCTTAGAATCGTCCAAAAAATATGTGTGCATTTTTTCAGAATTTTTTCGAACATTTTATAGTTTTTCAAAATTTGGCTAGAAAAAAAAAAAATATAGAAAAAATCACACGTACTTGCTGGACAATTTTAAGCATTTTTTTCCATATAAAATTTTTTCGTTAGGCACCTTGGTTTTGAGTAAGAACCGTTTTTCCTACCGCAAACTGATTTATGCAAAAACGCCCCAAGTCGCACTACGCCCTTCTTGCACGCAACTCTTTAAACAGTACTAGTATCACCGGTGGCCAAAATTTGGCCTTTTACTTTGAGATAGATACACTTTTTCCGAGTACCGTTTGGTACAAAAGAAAGCCAGAACATTGAGAATTCATTAATCGTAGCAACATTTTTTATATGCAGCAGGCTCAGTATATCTTAAAACCGAATAACATAAAAATTAGTGCAGTGCTTGTGCCAAAAAATATCGGAAAACATAAAAAAAAAATTAAAAAAATCGCAAAAGTATCGACAAACATCGGTATGTATATTGGTAAAGGTCCAAAAGCATCGAGAAACATCCAAAATATCGATAAAAGTCTAAAAGCATCGAGAAACATCCAAAATATCGGTAAAAGTCCAAAAGTATCGAGAAACATCCAAAATCCAATATCTATATATAAATAGGCAAACAAAATCGGTTCAGTCCCTGTTTCTATACCTAAATCTCAACCGATTTGCTTGATTTTTTTTTTGTTGAAAAGGTTGTGAGGAGGAGCAGTGCATAGGACTATATTTTTTTTAAAGTGGGCGGTGCCACGCCCCTAAATGGAAAAAACGCTCTCACAGCTAAACCGCTGTATCGATTTTAATGAAATTTGGTATGGAGATAGGGTTAGCTCTAAGAAACGATAATATCAGCATTATATTTTCAGTGGGCGGTGCCACGCCCTTAAATGGAGAAAACGCTCTCACGGTGAAAATACTGCATACGATTTTTATGAAATTTGGTATAGATATAGAGTTAGCACTATATAGCACGATAGCATGATTGATTTTTATGAATTTTGTTATAGAAAGATATCAAAAACTGTTTGCTCTTTAGTAGGAGTTACACGCCTCTAAATGGAAAGTACGATATTGCAACTTAGCTGCTGCACCGATGCAGATAACCCGAACCTTAAGGAAGAATATTTTGAACTTTTTGGTATTTTATCCACCAAAAGTTTTTTCCTTTATTTTATGGTCAAATCGGAATGGTCGAATTTCGGCCACAAGGCGAACTCTAGTATCGATAAAAGTCCAAAAGTATCGAGAAACATCCAAAATATCGATAAAAGTCCAAAAGTATCGAGAAACATCCAAAATATCGGTAAAAGTCCAAAAGTATCGAGAAACATCCAAAATATCGGTAAAAGTCCAAAAGCATCGAGAAACATCCAAAATATCGGTGCAGCACGTCGACAGAGCGCAACGAAACAGGTTTCGTGCAAGCAAGAGAAAAACAACAACAACAAAATCTCTCCCACTCCACTGTCTCATTCATTTTCTCATCAACACAGCATAACACTGGGTGCTGTTGTTGTGGTAATTATATGGGAAACTTTGATCCTGTTTTTAAATGCCTTAATAGCAACTTATGAGGATAATCGAAAATCGGTTAAATGGTTAGCTCGCAAAAGGGGCGCAAAAAAAGCTGTTCACGTATTAATATATAGATATATATATTGCTGTACCACATTCTGTGATCGTAATTGGAAGTTGAAATTAATTACACATATATTTGAGGACCCACGCTTTTCAAAAAAGCGATGGGCGCAAAAACGCCCTAAGTCGCCTTAGGGCGTTAATGCACGCAACGCCTCAATTGTCAATGTGCTGAATTATATCGCTACCTCAATAATACAACTAATTAGGTTTCCCTACTTTTATAGTTTTGAGCTAATTCAATTGTAAGATTTTTGAAAATTTAATTATACACAGGTTTTCGACTTTTCTTGTTTTTTTTTTTCTTATAACTTTGGCACTTTAGAGAACTCTGGTTGGACAGGATTGTGGCCTAAGCCATAAAGAATATCATTGGTCACTTATCCCAAGAATGATAATTTCAAAGTTGACTAGTTGTAGAATTGAGGAAACGATATGCAGTGGATAACTGATCACATTAAAGATAATTGGAAACAAATACAATTGCTGAAATAATTTTTTAGTTATAACACATAACAATGTCAGTAATTCATCGCTTTGTATTAGTTGTACGAATGGCTGACAAAAAACGAAATATTTTGGTCGCATCAGACGAAGTCGTATACGACTAATACAAAGAGATGAACATTGAAAAATTAATTATACATTTATCTATTGGAACATGTGGTTTTGGATGGATCTTCGTGGCCAAAACCCTTTTCCAATCAATCGAAACACCCTTGTGGAGATGAACGTCCTCTAAAATCGTAAAAAATAATCGCATGTAAGTTTTGACGAGATGATTTCATATTTTCATCGAATTAAATTTTTTAAGTGTTACGATGCGAACTGAGAGATGAAGCCTGAAAAAAATTAGAATTCAATTTTTATTTTACTTTAACATAACAAAAAAAATAAGTATAAATTTAAATAGCTCAATTGGCTCACCTTTTCTGTAAAAATATCTTGCAACTGGGCAATGTCTACGACATTCTTCTCAATTTGCTCTAGTTTTTCGGAGATACCTTGCAACTCATGTTATAATTGCATATTTTCTTCCATGCCTCTTCATCGAATGTTTGTTCAGATTTTCCTACATCATCCAACGTTTTCTATGATGTTTGTGACTGGGATTTGATTTCGCTAACCGATAATATAATCAATTAGAAAGTACATTTTTCCTGCAGTTATCGCTTGCCGGACTATGACTCCGCAGAAAAACATAGGCGTTTGTGAAGCGCGAAAACTATTGAATTAAATTTCCTGGATTTATAATATATGAAATATAATATATATATAGGGAAATCTCAGCAAGTGTGACTTTTTGTAAAAAGCTATTTTTCAAACATGTGGCACCCTATTTTGGACCACGAATTATCAATTTTAGATATATTAGAAGTATTTTTCAGCCTGCGTAGCTGACTTTTTTCCATCATCTACCCCAATATCTTCAAAAATCATTTTTCGAGGGTGATGCACTGAATTTAGCGATTCAGACACATCAACGGGATGCGGTTTTTCTTACGTCTTAGCACCCATGTTAAAGATCCTGAAAGCCCCAAACAATTTTCTGAACCGCCTCAAAAATTATAGCTCAATGGAAGCGGTTTTTTAATTAATACTCAAAATTTGTGGATTTTGACCGAATTTTGCCATTGCCACGTTTGTACTGGGGACGATTTATTTTTCATATTAATTGGCCCTAAATTCAATGATCATGCAAGTTTCGAGACTGATTTGTGCCTCCGAGTTGTTGTGCCCTTCAAAATACTATGTTCTTAGACGAAATTACGCATGAAAAATCGCTATTTGAGCATATTCTAAAGTGTGCTACCACCGAACCAGAGCTGGCACACCTTTCTACACGAACAGACCTTTTCCTCATAATATTAAGAAATAATATTTCATGGAGAATACTGCGAAAAAACAATCGCCTTCAGAGCAGCATGTTAGAAACCGAAAATTACCAGATTAAAAACCATTCACACAACTTGAGAACCGCATCTAGCGTTCTACCGGAGGTTTGTCAACAGGATGTGGTTTTTCTTACGCTTTAACACCCTGAAAGTCCCAAACAATTCGCTGAACCGCCCTCAAAGTTAAAGCTCAATAACGGAAGTGGTTTTTTCAATTCACACTCAAAATTTTGTTCGAATTTCGGCAAAAAAATTAAAAAATAAAGCTTCCAGGCGGTAGCACACGCATGTTTTTGTATTTAGCATCATCCAATAAGTGTTCCAGACATGTTAAAACGAATAGGAAATGCGACGGGTGCTCACTTGGCGAACCGAGACCGAGATCACACCGAAAGTCACACTTGCTGAGATTTCGCCATATATAATATATTTTTGCAGCATACTTACAAGTATTTCAAGAATTCCGCGATTTACGATGAGCAATGCAGTGTGGATGATTTCCTATTTCATACGTAAGTGGCCTGTTTCTTTTTGTGGTTATGCGATAACGTCCAGATTGCACCCGAAAGGATACAACGCTTGTATCTATTGCGCTTTTAAAAGCATCTAACTAATTGTGCACCCTGCAAAATGTATTTAATGATATTTTCATTATAAATATGTATTTTACTTAATATTTACCTTCTTTAAATAGTTCATCATTTCCATAACTTTGTATTTTCATTCAATTCAAATGACAATAATGACATAGGAACTAGGGATGCCGCATGAAATATACTGAACTCACACTGATTTTTTGCCAGCAGAGCGTACGAGAATTTCGCTAAATTTTAGTTTATCAACCGTTAATATCTTTTTTTGAACCAAGTTTGGTTTGTTAAGATTTTAATTCTAAGAAAGAATATGTAATCCAAAATGGTCGGTCAGATCTACTTTCGGAGATGTAGTCATCGGAAGATCGGGATATATCTTTTATTAAAATCAGTACAAGTTGGAAACCTCTGGATGGATTTTAAAAATATTGATGGTATTTTGCCGGGGTATATAATTGCCACACAAAATTTTTGAATTTGAGTCATTGTTTTCGAGATATGACAATTTTTCAAAAATTCACCTCATTTATTCCCTTAAAACAGTAATTTTTCCCTGTAATTTTAATAATAAAATTAGGAAGCATAAATTATTTCCTTTTATTTGATATGCAACATGTATCTGAAATTGCATTATTAATAAATTTTTATAGAAAAAAAACAAAAAAGGGATTGAATCAATTTTCTTGAAATTAAGAACTTTTAACAACAACAATGCCAGAACAGTTTTGTACATCAGCTCCTTAATATACCTTACATATGACCCCAATATTATTAAAATTCATCCAGGAGTTCCCAACTTATACCGGTTTTTATAAAATATATATCCCGATCTTCCGATGGGTCCATCTCCGAAACTAGGGTCGATAGGAACTTTTTTTGTTGTTTCTGTTATTATTAGTTCGCAGAGACCGTTTTCTCATAAAACGATCCTAAATATATGGCTTGGTTTTTGAGATATCAAGGCTTAAATTTCCCCAGTTTTACAGAAATTCTGTTCTGGCATTGTTGTTGTTAAAAGTTCTTAATTTCAAGAAAATTGAATCTTTTTTTATTTTTTCTATAAAAATTTATTAATAATGCAATTTCAGATACATGTTGCATATCAAATGAAAGGAAATAATTTAGGCTTCCTAATTTTATTGTTAAAATTACAGGTTAATAATGCATTTTTTGGGAAAATTTCGTTTTTATGGGAATAAATAAGGTGAATTTTTGAAAAATTGTCATATCTCGAAAACTATGACTCAAATTGAAAAACTTTATGTCACAATTATATACCCCGGTAAAATACCTTTCATATGACATCAATACTTTTAAAATCCATTCAGAGGTTTCCAATTTATACTGAACTAATTAAAAGAAGGTAAATATTAAGTATAGTACATATTTATAATAAAAATATCATTAAAAACATTTTGCAGGTTGCACAATTAGTTAGATGCTTTTAAAAGCGCAATAGATACAAGCGCTGTATCCTTTCGGATGCAATCTGGACGTTATCGCATAACCACAAAAAGAACAGGCCACTTACGCATGAAATGGGAAGTCAGCCAGTGCAAACCTTAACAATGACAAAATTCTAGCAAAATCCACAAATTTTGAGTGTTAATTAAAAACCGCTAAATTCAGTGCATCACCCTCGAAAAATGATTTTTGAAGATATTGGGGGAGTTGATCGAAATAAGTCAGTTAGGCTGAAAAGTACTTATAATATATCTAAAATTGATAATTCGCGGTCCAAAATGTTTGAAAAATAGCTTTTGTTCGAAAAAGTCACACTTGCTGAGATTTTCCCATATGTATATTATATTTCATATAAATATTATATATCCAGGAAATTGAATTTTTTACGAGTTGCATTATAGATACGATCCTCGATGTAATGTGCTCTTCACAATCAGCTATGTCTTTCTGCGGAAGTTCATGACGGGCACCTGGCATTCTCTCCTCTGACCTGAATTGGAGCCATAGTCCGGCAAGCGATAAGTGCAAGAAAATTTACTTTCTAACCGGTTATACAATTGCGGAAGAGAATGATTCGGTAGAAGGTGAACATGAAGAATCTTCAAATAGTTCGGACATGGATTGGAGTAATCCACGGTACTCTTGAACAGTCGATAGGTTTTTTGAATATGTGGAGAAAATCTGTGAATGGGGTTTCATTTGTACTAGTTCAGTGGTCTGAAAAATGCAGACCCCGAAATCGTAGCTGATCATCCTCGCGAAATATCGCAAAAAAACATATCCCATATAAAATAAAAAAAATTCAGAAAAAAAAACGCAACAAACAAATATAAAAATAGTTGTTTTTAATGTATTTTACAATGTTAAATCCGAATCCAGCCTTAGAATTGCTGTATCTTATACGGTTTTTGGGATATCTTAGCCTAAACAAGGAAAAATAGCCGATACTAAGTTTTGTTGCTGTATTTTGGAGCTATATTACAGGACGTATATCCGTAAATTCTGATGCAGAAATGGAAAACTCTAATTAATCTTTTAATTTTAATTCAAACAATGTCGATATCTTTATTTTTCTCGGAGATATCCTAACCTAAAAAGTGAAAAAAGTGCAAAAAACGTGTTTTGTTATTATTTCAGTCTACGATATTTCGGAGGAAAATTAAGCTATTGACGTAATTTAATGCGGTTTTAAAGAAAAAGATTGGATCTTTCAGATAATGTATCGAATTTTGCGTATGAATGTATTATATTATAGTTATATAGCTTCAAAATATAGCAAAAACGGTATTTTTTCCTTGTTTATGCTTAGATATCTCAAAAACCGTATAAGATATAGCAATTTTAAGGCCGAATTCGGATTCAGCATTGCAAAATATATTAAATATAACTATTTTTATATTTGTTTGTTGCGTTTTTTTCTGAGTTTTTTTTATTTTATATGGGATATGTATTTTTGCGATATTTCGCGGGGATGATCAGCTATGATTTCGGGGTTTGCATTTTTCAGACCACTAAACTAATACAAATAAAACCCCATTCACAGATTTTCTCCACATATTCAAAAAACCTATCGACTGTTCAAGAGCACCGTGAATGATTAGCAAGACGATGATGCTGGCAGTAGTCCAAAATCGCAAAATCTCGAACGTCAACGTTAAAAGCGACAAAAACAAATTAGTTCCTGCTGTTTCGGTTAGCGATATCAAATCCCAGTCACAAACATCACAGAAAGCGTTAGATGAAGATATAGGAAAATCTGAACAAACATTCGATAAAGAGGCATGGAACTACTTAAGTTCGGAAGATGTGCAAATGTTTGAGGAAGAAAATATGCAATTATAACATGAGTTGCAAGGTATCTCCGAAAAAGTAGAGCAAATTGAGAAGAATGTCATAGATATTGCCCAGTTGCAAGATATTTTTACAGAAAAGGTGAGACAATTGAGCTATTTAAATTTTTACTTATTTTATTTGTTAAAGTAGAATAAAAATTTAACTCTAATTTTTTTCAGGCTTCATCTCTCAGTTCGCATTGTAACACTTAAAAAATTTAATTCATTGAAAATATGGAATTATCTCGTCAAAACTTCCATGCGATGATTTTTTACGATTTTCGAGGACGTTCATCTTAACAAGGGTGTATCTATTGATTGGAAAAGGGTTTTGGCGACGAAGAACCATCCAAAACCACATGTTCCAATAAGAAAAGTATAATTAATTTTTCAATGTTCATCTCTTTGTATTAGTCGTATACGACTTCGTCTGATGCGACCAAAATATTTCGTTTTTCGTCAGCCATTCGTACAACTAATACAAAGCGATGAATTACTGACATTGTTATGTGTTATAACTAAAAAATTATTTCAGCAATTGTATTTGTTTCCAATTATCTTTAATGTGATAGTTTCCTCAATACTACAACCAAGTCGAAAATCTCTGTAAATTTAAATTTTCAAAAATCTTAAAATTGAATTATCTCAAAGCTATAAAATTGGAGTAACGTAATTAGTTGTATTATTGAGGTAGCGATATAATTCAGCACGTTAACAATTGTTAAAAAAATTTAAATACAAATAGAAAAACTTTTGTTTCAATAAATTACTAAAAACGAATAAACTATTTTTCGTTTTAATGATTTGAAAATTATTAGTTAGGTGGGAATTAGGGTTCAAGTGGTTTTGCCTAAACTGAACTTTAGGGTCAAGTGCGAAATCCCAGCGACTTTTTCAAATTTTCCTAAATACGTTCCACATTACTGTTTCTCCAGATTTACCGAAATTCAAAAAATATTCGTTTTTCATTATGACCACCACATTAGGCTTCAATAAGGCAAATCTAATTTAGGAATACTCTACGCTTGCTTAACTAGGCAATTGCTGGGCATTCCGAAACTAGGCAAATGTTCGTTGACCACTATGACGACCACATTAGGTTTTCATTAGGCAAACGAAATTCGGCAACTGTTCGTTTATCATTATAACCACCGCATCAGGCGTTCATTAGGCAAACCTAATTTAGGAATATCCTAAGCCTGCCTAACTAGGCCTTTGTTAGGCATTCCGAAACTGGGCAACTGTTCGTTTATCACTATGATCACCACGTTAGGTTTTCGTTAGGCAAACGAAATTCGGCAACTGTTCGTTTATCACTATGACCACCGCATTAGGCAAACTTAATTTAGGCAAACCCAAAGCCTACTTAAATCGGCAAGTAATAGGCATTCGTAATTTTGGCTAACCACATTGCTTCCCAATTAGGGTCTAATGTATTGTTAGGCATGCCGAAGCAAATTTCTAGTCGGGATGTAGGTACTTATTATTGTGTAACTACCTAATATTGCCGTTCTCAGAAATATCTACGACGATTTTAAGAATATTTAATAAACGGGAGCTTTCGAGGATAATGGAATAATTTTACGAAGTTGGTATTGAACCTTTGCTTCCGTGTTGATTTTTCTAGGGTGTGCAATAAGATTTAGCGGTGGACACTGCATATCCATGCCACCCCTAGATGCGCGCATGGATAACGCATGGAATCTATAAGTTTCTAACTTAGATCAACAATCTTAGCTCCTAAATTATCATTGGTTACATTAATCTATCTTATAGCATTTTCGTTTCTAAAAAAATTCTGCATTTTTTCTGCCATCTTTCTGAATGTCGCAATTTTTCCGTTCGTTTCTAAAAAAAAAAAAAAAAAATCTATCCACTATAACTAATCTTAATTCGTTTCTACAAAATTCAACATTCAAAAAGCATACTGTAGAATTTGTTGCCCCGTAAAATTCGACGGTGCAAAGAATTCTGCATTCAACTGCTACCAACTGTAGGAAAAACTATTAAGGGTGTAACCTTTGGCCTGGCCAAACATTAAATACCCTACACTGCAGTATTTTGAAAATTTTGCTTATATGGGAAGTGCCACGCCCTCTTGTCCGATTTCACCCAGTTTTTGCTCAGAGGTTGCATTTATAGTTCTTAGTGTCTGAGTAAAATTTTGGTTCGATTAACTCAAAAAACGCTTTTAGTACAGCATTTTGAAACTTTTGCTTATATGGGAGGTGCCACGCCCTCTTGTCTATGTACGCCTAGTTTTTGCTCAGAGCTTGCGCTTGCAATTCGTAGTATTTATGTGTATTTTGGTTGCATTGTCGTAAAAAATGCTCTTAAAGTTTAATTTTGAATATATTTTTTTTAGGGGCGATAGACGTGTCCGTTGACCGATTTCGCTCATTTTCAATCCCACGAGTTAAATTTGATGACGGAGGTAGTGTGCCAAATTTCATTGAATTATCATGCTCAGTTTTCCCGAAAAAACGTATTTCCACACACAGCCAGCCAGCCAACCAGCGAGACAGACGGACATGGCTATATAGACTCAGGAGGTGATGCTGATCAAGAATATATGGAATTTATATTATATATTCTTTTCTATATCTGCCACTAATCCTTCTTTGCGTTACAAACGGAAGGACAAAGTGAATATACCCTGGGTGAAATGCCTTTTAAACGCGATATATGTAAATTAATTAGAAAATTGGAAAAAGAAACATTAGGTTTCAATTTCTGTTGTTGAAGTTTACAATTTCTTGTGGCTTTTAAAACGAAACTCTGTCGAAAGTAAACAACAGAGTAGCCAACATTTCATCATTGCAAAAAAATTCTGAATTTTTTCTGATCTTTTTAATGTAAACGAGAACAGGTCAACATTTTACGAGTTAAGGTCAAAATTTAAAAAATTCTACATCCTTTGAGTGCAGATTTATTGTCGAGAAACGAAAACGCTATTAGTTAATAGCGTAGGATGCTGTGTTCATGAACACGAAAAAGACACACATGTTAACATCCACATGAACTTGCTGAAGCACGCCACCACTGGGAGTTTTTTTTGGGTTTTTTTTATCAGTTTCTTGATTTGGTTTTAATTAATTTATCACAAAAAAAAAAAAAAACCTTGAAAAAAATTAAAAAAAAAAAACAAATTTTATGAATATCAAACATGTCAAATATTCACGAAAATATGGTTATGCCTAAAAATATTTAAATGCCATTGAATCATCATCTTTCGGATCAAATTTTTTATAAAACGTAAAACATGACCTTAATTAAGTAAATATACATATGGTAAACCAAGGGTTTTATTTACTCTATAGTACAGTCATTTGGTAGTTTTACCTGGAAAGTTTTGCGGGATTTTTGCAAATGAGTTATTTTATAGATTTCGATGTGCTCCTAGAGAATTTCAACTTTGCTACCTCGAGTCATTTTCGCTCGCGCCGCCATATTGGAAAAATGGCGTCGAAAATGGTTGATTTTTGTTTTAGTAAAGAAAAGTTTAAAAATATCTTATTATCTTTTTATACTTATATATACTCTTATACTCTGTTGCTAGTCTGTAAGGATTTTGTCCATAGACTGAATAAATAAATGAAATGAAAATCAGTTATTGGCAAATATCTCTTTAACGGTTACATTTAGGGCAAAATATTGTGGAGCAATATTGTTTTCGTACGACTTATAACTCAGGAGATATCCTAATTCAAAATTTGAAAAAAAAATTAGTAAATTGTGCATGCCGCTTATGAGTGGGCTCAGTTATGTGTTGAGCTTAAAATTACGATAACTCATGAAGGGTGAGTCATACGTTCAAAGTAAAAATTTATTTATAGGGAATTACTTGGACTACAAGCAACAAATCATTTTTTTTTTTTCGTATGACCTATAGTTTAGGAGATATTTTTTTAACAAACCTGAAATTTAGAAAAAAACGGTTTTTTCAAAAATCTCCAAAACCGCTCGTTCAAGAAAAAAAATTTCTTGCATTTTGTGGAACGTTCAATTCCCTATAAGGGTTTCTCCAAACTTTTTTTCGTCCGACTTACCCTTCATGAGATATCGCGTCCTGAAAAGCATTCAAAATTGAACATCGAAATCTATAAAATAACTCATTTGCACAAATCCCGCAAAATTTTCCAGGTAACATAATTTTATTCTCCCAAATGATTGAACTACTACTAGAAGTTCCGAAAATAAAGAGGAGACAGCCTGGATGAAGATTGTTTATGTACCTATTTTATGGTTTCTTCAACACTTTTGAATTTAATAGCAAATCCAAAAACCATATAAATAAGAAATTCTGTTTGGGGAATTATTTACTTAATTTTGCAATAACAATTTTTCAAAATAGAAAGAACAACGTAATTTTTTTCCTTATAATTATCTCTTTATGATATACATACTTTAAACTTTGGTTTACACTACAAATTCATTGGAATGCACATTGATATGCACGTATTTTCTTATCTTAACCTGATGAACATGGGAATTTTAGAGGTACATATTTCGAACGAAGGTAGTGTTAGAGTAATCGTATAATTAAAAAAAAATGTGTCACGCTTTTAACACCCATCAGTTTCTCCATAGCGACATCACAACGTTCAACAAAAAATAAAAATAAAAAATACAGCAGTTCTTGGTATCAAAATTTTTTTTTAAAAAAAAAAGTCAAACCACCCGTTTTTTATAAAATACTAGCTATCACTCGGTGAGCATTGACTCACCTCTGTGCCAGTGCCTTTTACATATGTATAGTATGTCCCAAACCTTATTCATCTGCGTCAAGTAGGGTGTGGTATCGCCAATTTTTCTAGTTGATGCTATTTTATCCGGTGCCCTTGACTAATATCACAAATCTCATCCATATGGTTAGAACAGTTTCAGAGACATGTCGAATTTTGTTTTTCAGGCGCGTGGAACCGCCCTGAGTGTAATTAGGCTTAGTACCCTTTATATATGTATGTGCCAAATTTGATACCAATGCGCCAAACCGTTTCTAAGATAACTATGTCTAACTTTGTTTTTAAGGGCGTGGCATCGCACATTTCTTGGTGAGTATTATTCGGCTTAGTGCATTTTATACATATGCCAAATTTCATCTTAATCCGTCAAACAGTTTCTGTGATATGGTGAATTTAGTTTCATTTTTCTAGCCTATATTCTTCCCCGGATCTATACTAACATACTCTGAATATTTCATCGAAATCGGCAAGTTTTTTTGGAGTCTATAAAAAGAAAAAAAAAGACAGACAAATAAACAAACTTTAATTTTTAGAGTAGAACGGGTCAATGTCGTGCACTCAACTTTGACATGCTCGTAAAGCCGTACATCTCAAGCGAATGCGACGAGTAAGCATCCGATCGAAAGATAATTTCGTTGGTTACATCCATGTGTAGCAACATTTGTGTAGCGAGAAATTGTGTTTGTGTAAGTGAAGAAAAAAAAAATGTCCACGACATTACCCCCCTCAAAATTTGTGGGGTAATGTCGTGCATTGTTTTCCGAGTGTAGTAAAGGTACCAAAATGTGTGAGAAATGATAGGTAGTGGTTCTATCAGTGGAGATTTAGCATTATCATGTATTTATTCATTATTATACAAGTGTGAAGTACATAATATGTTGTGTAGAGTAGAACGGGGCAATGTCGTGCACTCAACTTTGACACGCTCGTAAAGCCGTACATCTCAAGCGAATGCAACGAGTAAGCATCCGATCGAAAGATAATTTCATTGGTTGCATCCATGTGAAACAACAATTGTGTAGCGATATTTCGTTTCAGAAAACACTTACATGGTATATTTTCTCGGAAGGAAAATTATTTTTCTGACCCGATAAAAAAACACTTTTATCGTCCCGAAAGCGTGCGTTTTGAAAAAAAGGTTACTCTGTAGAGACGAACTGGTGAAAATTGCTAGTATTATATGCATAAGCTCAGTAGGTCAGCAGGTCCCTACCTTACGAACAGTTGGTAAATCATTCAATTCTTTGGGCTAAAACAGCCAGAGCACGACATTACCCCGTTCTACTCTATATATTAGATCTTTTAAATGTTTGTATTTCTTTATACAAACATGCATATGTGAAATATTGTTTCGGAGATATTCTTAAAAAGTAAACAGTTACATATAATGGTTTTGTAAGCAATGTTATTTACTACTTACCTTTAGAACTAGGAGTTTTTATACCCAACTATCGGGCATAATTGTAACCGTCTTGATGATTCTCGCAATACCTTAACGTATCTCCTGATTTAAAGGGCGCCCCATAATTTACGCTAAATTTTAATTAAATAGAAAACACTTTTTTTCAATTGTATTATTTTTTTTAATGAAGCATAGGGTTGTGGAATAGCACATCGGCGCACTATGGTTTTTTTTTTGGCACAAAAATAATTCACTACAAGGACACATTCTCTTGAAAAAACTTAAACGCGAAATTAAAGGCTATACATTCACCTATCTGAAAAGATGCCCGCTTTTTCCAGCATCTGATCCACAAAATAGTGACACGGGTCGAAATCTCTTGAATTTTGAAAAAATCGATTTTTCTGTTTAAAAATGATAGTCGCATTACACACAGGAGTGATATATGAATAAATTTATATGTATTCAATCAAATCAAGTAAGATGAAATCAACTCAAAGTGAAAATGGGCAGTGCCACGCCCCAAAAATGAATTCGTGATATCTCCGAAACTATTAGACGCAGAGAGATAAGACTCGGTATGTTTGTAACAGGCACAGAGATAAGCTATTTTTTACATATTGTATTATTTCACTAACCAATTAAGCCTATAATAATAATTAATTAAGAGATAAATAATATTTGTTAGAAAAGTGGGCGGTGCCACGCCTCAAAAATATAAAACACAGCATATTTTCGAAACTATTTGACCCATGTGGATGAAATTTAGAATGAACTTGTTTCCTATAGAACAGAGTGGCAATTAATAAGGATTTTGTTCATTGTTGGGTGTGATACCGCCCTTTTTTTCAGCAAATGACTCACTACCCTTTATATTCATATATACCGAAATTCATTCCTGTAGCTCAAATAGTTTCGGAGATATAATAAGTTTTATATTTGTAGGGTGTGGCACCACCCACTTTTTCAGTTGATATTATTTCTCTTTATGTCTGTTACAATCATACCAAATCTTATCTATCTGTGTCTAATAGCTTCGGAGATATGACGATTATGACGAATTTGTTTTTGAGGCGTGGCACCGCCCATTTTCACTTTGAGTTGATTTCATCTTAATTGATTTGATTGAATGCACATAAATTTATTCATATATCACTCCTGCGTTTAATGTGACTGACATTTTTAAACAGAAAAGTCGATTTTTTTAAAATTCAAGAGATTTCGACCCGTTTCACTATTTTGTTGATCAGATGCTGGAAAAAGCGAGCATCTTTTCAAATAGGTGAATGTATAATCTATAATTTAGCGTTTAATTTTTTTAAAGGAAATGTGTCCTTGTAGTGAATTATTTTTGTGTACACTTTTTTGTCAAAAAAAAACCATAGTGCGGCGGGCAGATGGTCCCCACGGCTTAGCTGGCACATACGCACTCTTTTGTCGAAATTCTCCATAATCATTTTACATAAACGAGGCTGAATTTCATTGATGCAGCGTTAAATGCATTTTAACCCTAAACTGTCAGCTGTGGAACGGGTTTCTTTTTTTGGTTGACAACACTTGATCGCAGAAATAGCGGTAAATTCAAATCTGAATTATGAGACACCGTTTATTTACTTTTGTTGTTTATCTTTATCTTTGGCATTTACGTCGCATTATCTAAGTTCATTGATGCTTAAATACAAGATTGAAAGCCTGTTACGATAAATTATAGCGAAATTTGTTCAGTATACTCGTAGTAAAAAAAAAATTTAATATAATAAAAATAATGCCTAAAATTGTACCTACACTTTTTTTTAATTCTTATGAAACGACTCAGCTATAATTAGGAATTTCATGGTTACATGTATTATTGTTTTTATAAAACACTAATCAATTCACATAAGATAATTAACTTAAATGTAAGCATTTATGGTGTTGTATAGGCACATTAACTCACTATTTGCGCGGCGCACGGTTGTTGGGACTTTCCAAGAGCTAACTTTACAAGCAGACACCTGACCGATTACACCGTTGATTATTTTGCACGTAAATTGCTTAGACATTAAATATAGTATGTCAGTGATATTAATAAACACCTATTGGGAATAATTACTTAACTTTAAAAATTATGATAATTTTGTTCTTAATATTTCCTTTTTTTTCTGTGATTTTTCGACTTTTTTTTTAAATTTTGAACCTTTTTTAAGATTTTCGACTTTTTCAACATTTTACTAGTTCCCCGAAATTTAAAATATTTCAGGATTTTTTCAAAATTATATAAAATTTTTTCGTCTTATTCAAAATGTATCAATATTTTGGATTTTGTTTTTAAATTTTTAGACACTAAAATTTTAGACTTTTTTGGTTTTTTTTTTCCATAATGATAAAAGACTTTATCAACATTATTAAAATTTTCCGAAACTTAAAATAGTTAGCGACTTTTTCAATACTCTTCAATATTTACTGACCTATTCCTTATTTATCATAATTTTTTTTTTTTTTTTTGAAATTCATAAATTTCTGACATTTTTAACCTTTTTTAAATTTTTCGATATTTTTTGTTTTCTGAAATTTCAAATGTTTTGCGAATTTATCAATATTTTTTCGCTTTATTCCACATATTTGAATTTATTTGAAGTTGTAAAATTTCGTAAGATTATTTTGAAAATTTTTGGACTTTTTGCTTAAATTTTTTTTATATGGATTGCTTTTTGTATGATTTTGTTCACCTAATACCCATTTAATTCGATATTTTTATTGACGGAATTTCCAATAGCGTATATTGTAAAAATTATTAACAGGGTGGATCGCTGCAGAATTTTAAAAGCTGAAGTGCAACTGTTCGCAACTACGCTGCTGTATTTCAGCCGCCCTAATATTTATAATCACAAAAAAAATTGTATATAGCGTAAATCTTATTAATGTGCTATACAGTTAAGACTAATGATATGATTGTGATGAATGTCATTACGTCAAATATTTTATAATGCGACGTCATATCTTATGAAAAATAAGAAAACAATAACAAACAATTCATAATATAGTCACACTCGTAGGTATCTACTCATCTTGGCCAACAACTCAAATTTATATTAATAAACAATTCACAGCTCATTGATGAGTAATCATAAGAAAAAAAAAGTTATTTCCATTTTTAACGCCATCTGTATCGTGTCTATGAGAATCAAAAAACCCCCTATGGCTTTAGCTTCTACATGCACATATCAGAAGCTAAATAATATACATTTTGATTTATAGACTTTCTGTAGGTAATATCGCCAGGAATATTTCCGGCCGATATAAATATTTTAAAATTATTCAAACTATTCAAGGGAGGGAGGGAGTGAGGTGGGGAATTTTAGATTTTTGAGATCATCTAAAGGGAAATATTTAGTTATGGGTAAGCCTCTGGAAAATGTACCAAAACATGCCTTTTTTTGTCCCCATCAATTCTTTTTTTATTTTGTTATAACTTGAAGGTATAGAATATGATGCCTTTAACTTCTGGAACATTTTTAAAAAATGAACATAAGCTTTCAGGGTTGCCATATGTTTTTTCTCTAAAGTTTCGCTTAAAGCATTTATTTAAAAAAAAAAAAAAATTTAATTTAATCTTAAAACAATTAAATAAACATTTTAAAAATCCAATTTTTAGGTTGCCATCTGGTTATTTTCGAAAATCTTATATAATTTTTGGACAAAATTGAAATTTCTGGTTTCAGAAATTCACAGATGAACTTTTTTAAAACTGCACAGTAATTTTCAGGGCTGCCATACGCTGGTTTTTTTTTTAAGTTTTGCTTCAATCATTTATTTTAAGAAAAAAATGAAAATTTTGTCAAAAATAGAGCAAAAACTGTTATATCTTTTTAATATTTTTTTTGGCTAAAGTCAACCGTTGCTCCCAGAACCCAATTTGTTTTAAAGTTATTATTTTTACAAAGAATGCGTAATCGAAAAGTGTCGCTCAGACCTAGTTTTGGAGATATGGCCATCGGAGATCGGGATATAGCTTTTATAAAAATCGGTATAAGTTGAGAACCCCCGGATGTATTTTTAAAATATTGATGTCATATGAAAGGTATTTTACCGGACTATATAATTGCTTCACAAAATTTTTCAATTTGAGTGATAGTTTTCGAGATATGATAATTTTTCAAAAATTCACCACATTTTTTTCCCAAAACACCGTTATTTTTCCCTAAAAGTTGGGTATTAACCTATAATTTTAATAACTAAATTAAGAAGCCCAAATGATTTCCTTTCATTTGGTATGCGACATGTATCTGAAATTGAAATAAATTTTTAAAGAAAAAAACAAAAATGAACCAAATAAATTTTCTTGAAATTACTAAGTTTAAACGACAACAATGCCAGAACAGACAACAACAACAACAATAACTTTACTACTACTGCAACAACAACAAAGGGAACCAGCTACTTGTGCAAGCGCAGCAGCTACTTATTATTTTAAAAAAAAAAAACCTTTGCATTAATAATTGCACGCGTAATTTGGCTAGCAAACAATGTGTTGGATAAATTATAGACTGATCCGCGGCCGAAGGCCGCCGCAAAGCCAGTGTTGGATGTCTGACAGTTTTAAATCCCGAGCAGCGGCCGCAGGCCGACCACTTAATCCCACTCCTATGAAAAATTACTGTTGTTGTAGTAGTAGTAAAGTTGTTGTTGTTGTCTGTTCTGGCATTGTTGTTGTTAAAAGTTCCTAATTTCAAGAAAATTGATTTGGTCCATTTTTGTTTGTTTCTAAAAAAATTTATTAATGATGTAATTTCAGATAAATGTTGCATATTAAATGAAAGGAAATCAATTGGGCCTCCTAATTTAGTTATTAAAATTATAGGTTAATAACACATTTTTAGGGAAAAATAACTGTTTTTTGGAAAAAAATGTGGTGAATTTTTGAAAAATTATCATATCTCAAAAACTATCACTCAAATTGAAAATTTTGGTCAGCAATCATATAGTCCGGTAAAATAACTTTTAAAATCCATCCAGGGGTTCTTAACTTATACCGATTTTAATAAAAGATATATCGCGATCTTCCGATGGCTATATTTCTGAAACCGGGTCCGAGCGAAACTTTTTGTTTTTGTTGTTGTAGTTTTAATTAATTCCCAAAGCCATATTTTGGCAAAAAAAAATGAAATTTGGCTTTGAGAGCAACGCTTGACTTGTTCCTTTTTTTTATTTTAAATATCAAAAATTAACAAAAAATGTGTTTTATTTCATTATTTATATAAGATTTTTGAACATAACCAGGTGGCAACCCTTAAAATTGATGTTGGATTTTTAAAAAGTTTTTTAAAGACTAAATATTAGTTTTTTTTTTTTGTTAAATAAATGGTTTAAGCGAAACCAACAAAAAAAAACCCGGGTGGCAACACCGAAAGCCTTTAAAGGATCAATGTTGATCCAATAAAGTCCCGCATCTAAGTATGTCGAAAACTGAAAACTGAAATTTTTTTGTATTTATACTTGTATTAATTTTAATATCGAACTCCAAATTTTTGGGTAAGAATCTACTGATTTTCACTCAAAATAAGTTGGCTGCTTTAGTTATGAAGTTTAGTATCATGATGAATAGGTGTCTGCCAAACTCCTTCCAAAATGTTGAGGGGCTGGCCAACCGATTTGGGAAAAGTTTAATTTGATTTGAAAAAGGTTTGTTTTGATTTGCAAAAAGTGTGGAAAAGATTTAACTTGTATTAAAAAACCTGTAACAGTAGGTAGAAAAAAAAAAAAACACTAAAATTCCTGAATACCCAGCGAGTCCTAGAGTCTTGTTAAGAGTATAATAGAGTTTAACACAAAAAGGACTCTGAAATGAGTTTGAAAGCAGTCTAACCAACATGAAGTTTAAAATGAAATAACCTCTTAGTGCAAGTGTATGAGTCATATATGAACATATGTTTGTATGTAAATATGTATGTATTTATTTGTTAAATGTGCACATGCCTTTGAAATTGGTTGCAACTCAATTGCAAAATATGTGAACATTCAACGTGAGTGTGTGTGTTTGATAAATTTCATTCATAAAGAATAAATTGCGTTCTGCTACAAAGGAGCAGCGGTAGCCGATTTTCTGCCGAGCTTCCTTCCGATTATTAAAATATACTTTTGCATGAATCCTTTTTGTACCTTTTTAGTTTCTTACTGAAAGAATTTCCACTCTATAAGATTTTTCATTATGTGTACTTAAGTAATGACATCCTGTTTTTTAATCTTGATCCAAATTTGAGGCCACCTTTTTAAATGCTGCTTAGTCTGAAATGGTTGGCATTCTTGTTTCGAGTCAAATATAAGTACCATTAACATTTTTTTACTCTTTGTTGTGTGCTCTTTGTTGCCATTTAGGCAGATACAAAACACAGCCTGCATTTCTGTTTTATACCTACGGCCTGAGTACATTAACCAATTCTGTAGGTAAAACGGAAAGAGAAATCTTTTCCGTGCATTGATAAATGGTTTGGACTATTTAGCACAGTAGATGTTGTGAATCATTAAACAATAGCAATGATAAAGGGTCGGGGGCCAATAGTAATAATAAATACAGAATTATTGCATTATTAGCTACCAAACAAGCATGTGTCAGATGGTGTAAGTCATTTGAAAACGATCAAGATTTTTTTGATAGCACCCGATTTGGCTATAAATTTGCATAAGCAATGGTGAGAAAAATTACTACCAAATATTTTTTTCAAAATTTAAAAAAATGACGGAGATATAGGACTTAGACATTTTTAGGTTAGCTTTATTTGAGAAGCTATAACTTTAGTGGCATTTATCCAATTCTCAATTTTATGGTGTCAAATGATTTGTCTTGAAACAGACTTTAAAATAAAAATAAATAAATAATAATTTTTTTAAAAAAAAAAAAATTTTAAATTGAGTTTCCCAAAATATGTCATTTTTGATACTTTCTATTTTTCTTGTAAAAAAAGCTACAGATGTAACTTACCAGTCCTCCAAAAATTGGAGTGTGCCCGCCAGTGGTTCTCCAGAAAAACAATAAAATGTGGCTTCTTCTGCAATTTTTCAATACAATTTTTTTGAATTTGAAGTTTTTAATTAAACGATAATTTGAATTTGAAAAAAGTGCGTTGGTACTTTCATTAGTACTAGACAAGCAAAAAAACAGTCAATAACTAACTTCAGAATTTGAAAATTTTAATTAATAAGAATTTTGAATTGAAAAAATGTACTGAAAAATTGCACAAGATACTACATTTTATTGTATTCTGGAGAACCACTGTAGCTTTTTTTGCAAGAAAAATAAAAAATATCAAAAATTACGTATTTTGGGAAACTCAATTTAAATTTTTTTTTTTCAGTATAAACTATATATTTTTAAAAACAAAATATTATTTTTGCTAGTTTTTACTTTAAAGCCTGTTTCAAGACAAATCATTTGACACCATAAAATTGAGGATTGGATAAATGCCACTAAAGTTATAGCTTCTCAAATAAAGCTAACCTAAAAATTTCAAAGTCTCATTCTCCGCCATTTATTTCAATTTTGAAAAAAAAATTTGGTAGTAATTTTATCCACCATGCTGATATTGCTTTTGCCAATTTATAGTCAAATCGGATTCCATGAACAAATTTCTTGATCGTTTTGACATGGTTTACACCAGATGCATTGTTGGTTTTCAGTAATAGCATATGAAAGCTTTTGCTTGTATGGGAGGTGCCACGCCCTCTTGTCTGGGGTCACCTAGTTTTTGCTCAGGGCTTGCCTTTACCGTTTTAACTGCCAGAGTGAAATTTAGTTGGGTTATCTCAAAAATGCTTTCAGCATAGCACTTTAAAGCTATTGCTTATATGGGAGGTGCCACGCCCTCTTGTCCGATTTCATCTAGTTTTTGCTCAGAGCTTGTCCCTACTGTATGTTTTTGCTCAGAACTTTTGCTCACCGTCAGTATTTGTGTGTATTATGGTTGCTTTGCGGTGCAAAATACTCCTAAAGTTGCATTTTGAATATATTTTTTGTATGAGCGGTAGACGTGTCCGCTGACCGATTTTTCTCATTTTCAATAAGTCGAGCTAACTTTGGCAACGGAGGCAGTATACCAAATTTCATTGAACTATCTTACTTAGCTATCCCGTGAAAAATATTTGCACAGACAGCCAGCCAGACGGACATACTACATACTATAGCTATATCGACTCAGGAGATGACGCTGATCAAGAATATGTATACTTTTCCATACCTGCCTGGCCTCCTTCTCTGCGTTACAAACGGAACGACAAAGTGAATATACCCTGGGTGTACGGATAGTGTATAAAAAAAGAAACTACGTTGTGCAACTTGGTAATCGATTTGAAGATCATGGCAAATGAATTTATGCGTAAATTGCTTAAATTAAGTATTATAATTTAAATGTTTCTGTAAGACAATGTCGTGAAATAATGAATTTTTAATAACTCTTAATTTTTTTTTGTCAGGGTGACCCATTTGGCGGAAATGCCCATATTCAAGACCAAGACTCAACGTCTAAGAACAAGACTGCTGTGGTCTTGGTTTTATCATCAATAAATCGGAGTGTTTGCTTACTCGTTACCATAAAGCAAAAAGTTTAAACTTAAAAAAAAAGGAGAAGCTGGCTCACTTTTTATTTAAATCACAATTCCTTTCGGAAATGTTTACTTTCCTTCCCTACAAATAAGAGCTCACACAAAATTTTCAATGCTAAGTTTTTTATTGTCATTTATTAAAAGTTATTCCCCCTCCTATTGTCATTGTCATTGTAGTTATGCTTCTTACGAGTACATTCTTCTGTATCCGACTATTTGAAAATTTTTAACTTTGTTACTACTTATGCGGGGTACTGCCATATTTCTGTGTCAACAGTTGCTAAATATGTTGTTATCTTTATTTTATTGAGGTTTTTATAGACTTCCTTAAAAACTACCCTAATCTAAACAATTAATCCACTACAGACTACATAATCCACATCACTTAAATACCACCCTACACCAAGGTTGTCATGTATGAACCAGGAGAAATAGTATACAAAATATTGGACTATTTGTATTGAACAAAAAGAAGACTATAGAAAATAAAATAAATTTTTAGAAATAAAAAAGTAATTTTTTTCATGCCAGTGGCTGAACCACTTACCGTATCACTTTGACTTCGTGGTAAAAGGAGTTTTGAGATACAATAAAATTTGGATTTGACTTTAAAAAGACTACACAACTGCTAACTTAAAAAACAACATTTTAATCAGTTACCATGCCTGCGCATTTTCTATTTAGAGGCGTAAAAAAACCAGCTTAAAATCATAAAGGTCATACTATCGTTCCTTGGTGCTAACCCTATCTCCATACCAAATTTCATCAATATCGATGCAGCGCTTTATCCATGAGATTGTTTTTACCATTTAGAGTCTTGGCACCGCCCGCTTTAAAAAAAAGAAATTTCTAGGCATTACAATATATAAACATCATAATCAGCATCCGAGATAAAATTTCGCACAGCAACTAACTTCGTTCGAGTTCCAGATAAATTTTGGTAGTAGTATTTTAGGGAATTAGTATTAGGGCTAACATCAGTTAATTTTATGTTCTGAGATACTCCTGCTTCCCCTAAAAAAGCAAACGGACGAACTTGCACATAAGAAGGCCAGACTCCAGGACTAAATACCTTGTCATTAAAACAGGCTGGAATGATTAGCTTGACAGAAATTCTCTTTAGTTTCGATATTTCAGCATCTCTTTTTACTAAAGAATGGCACTCCATATATTTTTTATCAATTTGAGTGCGCGATGAAACATTTTCGATAATTTGGTCTGCCGTCACTGTCGGTTTTCCATCCGATTCGATACGGTTGATTTTCGTTTCGTCGTTTCCAGTCTTCAACGCTCCAATCTTTGTGATCTGAATTGAATTTTAATCATGCTTGAATGTTTTTGTCAGATAAAGCAGGTTGTTTTTGTTTGATTGCTGACACTAAGCCGATCTTTCGAAGCGCCCTTCGTTCAGTCCAATCACTTACATTCTTATTTATTTCTTCAGCAGCTTTTTTAGGCGTTATGGAGTCATTACGTCGAATTAATCTCTCCATAACTCGTGCATCACCGTCCGTCAATAATGGTTGACGACCTCTAGCCCTTTTCTTGTCAGAGCTACTGTTCTTTGTTCAAATTCTGCAGATTTTTTTTTTGCATTTTAAACAAATTAAAATTAAATTAAATCTTTTTTAGAAACTAATATTAATCAAAACTGAAACAACAAGACGATGACAAAAAAAAAGCAGGAAAAAATTGCGGATAGCGATAAATTCAATTTCATTTCTCAATGCCAATGAATAAGAAAGCATAACATCTCTTGTCTCCAGTTTTTTAATAATTTCCGGAAAAAATCCAAAATGTGCTTTCACTTATGCGAGATCTGCAAAGAGTTGAGGTTTTCCGATAACTGATCTTGCTCTTGCAATAGCCTTTGCATCGTTCTGGTCGAGTTGCCAGATAACATCTTTAATTTCATTTAAATGCTCTGCATAAAATAATGCTGCTTCCAGCCAAGTTCCCCATCTACACGGAGAAAAAAAATAGTACCTGCTACTTTATTTCTCATAAATTTTACCAGATTTTCAAGTCAGAATATTGACAACTTTACACCGAAGTAAGATTCACCTTACTGTTTTAGTCAATTCAGATTGTTCGAATGACCTCACAGTCTAGTAATTTTAATGCAAAAATTGGCGTGATATTTACCTTACTGTATAGTTCAAACAACAAAAAAAAAAAATGAACTGACCGGCGCACACTGCGTTGGCTAGTGGGCAAAAATCAAAATTTTTTGTGACTCGAAACTTAATAATATTGGTATCAATCGACAGGTAATTGTATCAATAAAATAAAAACAAAATATTTAGAAGAAAAACTCAGTTTTGGCTACGCTGTGACACTTCAAAGTTGAGATATTTTTCAAAAAAAGGCATGTTATATTCATTTCGTTTTGGGTTCTCTTAAACAAATAATTATCAAAAATTTGTCTTTTGATTAAACTAAGCGAAGTAAAGTTTTTTATTATAAATAGTATTTGAGTAAATAAATAAAACTAAAAAATTTTGGAAAATATATTATTTGATGTATATTGTAGTGATTTTAATACACGATATTATCAAATGAAAAACTTCAGAAATTGACAAATTTCGATGAAAAAAAAAAACAAATCTTATAAAAATAAGTGCCGTTTTTTTTCTTAATCTACTAGTTCGAATTCTATATAATCAAGAACTGCAAATAACTTTTCCTACTTCGTCCTACAAATATTTTTTTTCTTTTTTTAAAAAATGCTTAAAACGAAAAATTTGTATGAAATATAAAATTTATGTTGAAAATTTTTATTTTTTTTTTTCTGAACACAAATGGTCTCACAAGTACAAAAAACATTATTTCTACTACGTACATTTCATTTGTTCACATTAAACATTACTTTTTTATCATCGTTATATATGGACCTTAAGAAAATCGTCCTAAATACCTGGTTTTTAGCAAAACTATAAAGTTTGCAACAAATCTGAGATCATTTTTGAGCTCAGCGACCCCAAATTACTTATAGTACCAAATTTCATCGATATCCAACCACTCCTTCTATTTTTGACCATTGCTTGTATGGGCTCAACGCACTGTGCGGCGCCGGGATACGAACCCTTGCCCTTCCGAATGGTAGTCAGATACACATCTTCTGGGCTGCTTCCGCATATGACGTAGAAGCAAAAAAATTTGTATATGAAGAAAATGTCTGTGCAAAAATATAAATTGTTACTAAAATTATAAAAGTCAAAATGACTCTTTATTTTTGTGGTATTTACCTTACTCGCGTAAGGTGACAATTATGATACTCATTTTTGTGCGTGAAAAAAATTGAAGTTATTTTGACTAGAATCATAAATTCAAAATGACCACACATTTTTTTCTGAAAGTGCAAATTACCTTATATATAGTCAAATGTAGGAAATTTGTAGTAAATATTCCTTTATTATTTAACTACATTTTATTTGTAAATATGACTTTACGGACCCATCAAATAGTTCATACGTAAGGTAATTTATATTTGAAATTTAGTATTGATTACTTTAATTTTTCGACTAGCCAATATAGTAAAAATTATTATACGTATTTTTCTCCGTGTAGTTAGTAATAGCTCAGGGGGCAAAGAAACATTGGGTAACATTTCCCGATGTAATTGAATCCGAAGTGGAGCCTTGCGAAAAATTTTATTTACAGACGAGATTAATTTGTTGAATAATTTAAAATTATTTCTTATCGTCCCCGCCAATCGATATTATCCCTGAGCTGCACAGGTTCAATGAATCAAGTTCGCATAAAACAATTTTAAATGGTCTCCAGCTTTTATCATGTAGGCTGCAGCATCTGTCACAAACAATAGAACTTTTTATACCCTACACCCAGGGTATATTCACTTTATCCTTCCGTTTGTAACGCAGATAAGGAGGCGTGGCAGATATAGAAAAGTTTATATATTCTTGATCAGCGTCACCTCCTGAGTCGATATAGCCATGTCCGTCTGTCTGGCTGGCTGGGAGGCTGGCTGTGTGTTGAAATACACTTTTTGGGAAAACTAAGCAAGATAATTCAATTAAATTTGGTACACTGCGTCCGTCGTCAAAGATAGCTCGGGGGATTGAAAATGAGCGAAATCGGTCAACGGACACGCCTACCGCCCATAAAAAAAATATATTCAAAATGCAATTTTAGGAGTATTTTTCAAGACAATGCAACCAAAATACGCATAAATACTAAAAATTTTAGGCGCAAGCTCTGAGAAAAAACTGAACGATTTCGAACAAGAGGGCGTGGCACCTCCCATATAAGCAAAAGCTTCAAAACGCTATACTGAAAACGTTTTTCACTCAGACACTAATAACTATAAGTCCAAACTCTGGACAAAAACTGGGTGAACTCGGACAAGAGAGCGTAGCACCTCCCATATGAGCAAAATTTTAAAAATACTGCAGTGTAGGGTATTTAATGTTTGGCCAGGCCAAATTTTACACCCTTAATAGTTTTTTTTTAAATAATAATAGGAAGGAAACCAAAATGGAAGAAAATAGCAATTAACGAATCTTAAATAAGTATATATTCGTTGATTCCTACTAAATAAACACAGAATACAGTTCATTGCGGTCGATATCTTTCAGGTTCTTTTACACGTCTTCCGGAACGAGTAGCCTTAACAAGTGGATCATGAGCCAATATATTTTCAAAACTATGGTTATTTTTATACCCTACACCCAGGGTATATTCACTTTGTCCTTCCGTTTGTAACGCCGAGAAGGAGGCGTGGCAGTTATAGAAAAGTATATATATTCTTGATCAGCGTCACCTCCTGAGTCGATACAGCCATGTCCGTCTGTCTGGCTGGGTGGCTGGCTGTGTATTGAAATACACTTTTTGGGAAAACTGAGCAAGATAATTCAATGAAATTTGGTACACTGCCTCCGTCTTCAAAGTTAGCTCGGGGGATTGAAAATGAGCAAAATCGGTCAACGGACACGCCTACCGCCCATACAAAAATTATATTCAAAATGCAATTTTAGGAGTATTTTTCACGACAATGCAACCAAAATACGCATAAATACTAAAAATTGTAAGCGCAAGCTCTGAGAAAAAACTGAGCGAATTCGGACAAGAGGGCGTGGCACCTCCCATATAAGCAAATGCTTAAAAACGCTATACTGAAAGCGTTTTTTGAGATATTCGAACCAAATTTGACTTAGACACTAAGAATCATAAATTAAAGCTCTCAACAAAAATTGGGTGAAATCAGACAAGGGGGCGTGGTACCTCCCACATAAGCAAAAGTTTCAAAATGCTATACTGAAACAGTTTTTTGAGATAATCCAACTAAACTTCACTCAAATACTGAATACTATAAATGCACGCTTTAAGCTAAGACTAGACGAACTCGGACAAGAGGGCGTGGCACCTCCTATATAAGCAAAAGCTTCAAAACGCTTTACTGAAAACGTTTTTCACTCAGACACTAAAAACTATAAATCCAAGCTCTGGTCAAAAACTGGGTGAACTCGGACAAGAGAGCATAGCACCTCCCATATGAGCAAAATTTTAAAAATACTGCAGTGTAGGGTATTTAATGCTTGGCCAGGCCAAATT
This sequence comes from Calliopum simillimum, assembly GCA_951812925.1. Lineage (NCBI taxonomy): Eukaryota > Metazoa > Arthropoda > Insecta > Diptera > Lauxaniidae > Calliopum > Calliopum simillimum. The sequence goes on along the minus strand of OX638373.1, from coordinate 14,190,298 downwards.
TTACACCCTTACTAGTTGTTTTTCTCTTCTGGAGGTTCAAAGGTTTTGTTTTGATTGGTCAACACGTGGTCACTTTCATCCGTTTGTTTTTCGACTGAAGAACGCCGGTGATTTATGAAGCTCTGATTTTTTCGATATATTGAACCATTTAACTCTCTAACCATGTATGACCTTTGACTTTCCAGCTTCTCAGCCACAAAGCCAGGATACCAAAGATTGTTTTGTTTCTTGAAAAAAATATTATAACCAGTTTTAAAATCATCTCTAATTTTAGAAGACTTATTATATTGTGCTTTAACAATCTCCTGATATTTTTTTATTTGTTCTGGAATGTTTTCTACTATTTTAGGTTCGAGTTTAGTTTCTTGCAAAGGTAATAATGTACAACATCTTCGGCTAAAAAGTATTTGCGCAGGTGACGCTTCTAAACTTTTTATCGGAGTGTTTCTAAATTCTAATAGAGCCAAAAAAAGATCTTTATTATCTGCTATTGACTTTTTTACTAGACCCTTAGCAATGCCTACCATCTTTTCAGCAAATCCATTTGATTTTGCATAGTAAGGACTAGAAAAAGATAAAGTAATATATAAATGCTTGGCAAAATCCTTAAAATTGTACGAGTTGAAAGGATTGTTATCGCAAATAATTATTTTTGGGATGCCATGTGTTGCAAAAATATTTTTCAAGTTTTGAATAATTTCAGCTATACTTTTAGTCTTTATTTTTAAAACTTCTATCCATTTTGAGAAGTAGTCGCCAATAACTAAATAAAATTCGCTTTTATATTCCATAATATCCATACCTAGCTTATAAAAGCGATATGGTGGAATTTCATGAACCACAATCGGTTCTTTACAATTTTAACGCATAAAGTGCTGACACGTTGGACAGGACTGTATCATTTGCTCAATATCCTGGTTCATCGATGGCCAATGCACTAACTCTTTTGCACGATCCTTAGTTTTATTAATTCCTAGGTGCGCTTGATGTAGAAGAATAAGTACTTTATTTTTTAAAGTCAAAGGAATTATAACCCTATCATCAAAAAATAATATATTTTCGTCTAAATACAAGCCCTAACCACTATTGGTTCGTACAGCTCCGATTTTTTTCTAAACTCGATATTTGGCGAATTTTTTTGAATTACCTATTGATTTTGTGTTCACAATCTTTTAACTTTTGAAAAGCTTATAGTATCAGCTACCAAAAAATAATAACACAAAAAATAAATAAATAAATTTCAAAACTGCAACAATAAATGCATTTATTCAGATGTATTATTTAAAAAAAACAAAAAAATTTGACCACTATTACTTCGTACAGTCACTTCAACTTATGATTAATATATTGTTACGTCGCCCTTTGCCTTAATAACCTCTTCGATTCTGGCATTATTTTTATTAAACATAAGCACTCATTTGGCGGGATAGAATCCCAGATTTCTTGTATTTTGTTCTTCAAACCATCAACAGTCCTTTGGGGATCATTTCGGAGCCTTCTTTTCATTATTGCCCTTAAGGACTCAATTGGGTTTAGGTCCGGGCTGGAAGATGGCCAATCTACAACATTTATATTCTTATGCTGTAGCCAATTTTTAGTTATTTTGGCAGTATGGGGGGTGCACTATCTTGTTGGAATATGAACTCATCTTCATAAGTTATATGAGATACAGATGGAAGGAAATTATTTTACAAAATATCGATGTAGTTATGGGCTTTTACAGTACCATCGATAAAATGTAGCTTTCCTACTCCTTTTGAAGACATGCAGCCCCAGACCATAACACTCTTTGGGAACTTAACCACTCTCCTCAAACAATCTCTATGATAAACTTCGTTTTTCGTTCGTATAACGCGAGATCTGCTATCGCTGACGCATACATCAAATTTGGTTTCATCGCTAAATATGACGGAGTCCCATTGTCGCTGCACCAACAATTGCCTGGACTTGGCCCACAATAGCCGCTTTCGCTTTTGGAGATCAGTAAATAAAGGTTTCTTCTTTGCCTTAAAAATTCAAGAAATTACTTGTGGAATTTACTATGACTGTAACCATAACTTATAGAAGTTGTAATCAAGTTTATGCAGCTGTACCCGAGTCCATTCGCGTCTCACACGTTTACCGATCTTCTGTGACCATTCTGTAGCCAAGTTGCGAACAGAAGCTAGTCTGTTTTTTTTAATTATTATACTCAAAGCTTTGATTTCCGACCGATTTCGTGAGCCTTTGGTGCAACAGATCCGGTTTTTTTATAATTATCGATTATACTTTGTACCGTTGACCTCGCCAAGTTTAATTCTTTTGCACCATAATAGCACCATAACTGCTTTTCAATTTATATTTATCAATAATTAGTTGACGAATTCCCGTAGAAAGCGATTTTCCGCGCGCCATTGTGAAATGCTGATAGGAAACTTCGCCAAATATTTGACAGAAATATCACGATTAACGGTAAAGTCGTGGCATACCTTCTGTTTTTATTTTTGTTTAGATTAAACCAGGTTTTTCGGGGCTTAACTGACTGTACGAAGTTATAGTGGTCATATTTTTTTGTTGTTTTTAAATAATACATCTGAATAAATGCATTTATTGTTGCAGTTTTGAAATATTTATTTTTTGTGTTATTATTTTTTGGTAGCTGATACTATAAGCTTTTCAAAAGTTCAAAGAATGCAAACACAAAATCAATGGACAATTCAAGAAAATTCGCCAAATATCGAGTTAAGAAAAAAAAGGAGCTGTACGAACCAATAGTGGTTAGGGCTTGTAAATTTGTGATCTTAATTTGTAATATATTTTAAGCTCTTCAGGAACTTTTGAAATATAAACTGGCCAATTATTTTTGCAGTAAAACGCTAATCTGCTTAAGACCGGATCCGACTCAATTTCCTTGGAAAGTTCGGTATTCGACTTTCACTAAAGTTTATGGAATGAACCCCTTCGCTGAACTCTATAGATGTGTCTATTATCTCAGCTTCTGGATAAATATTTCTTGAAAGAAGATCTGCTATATATCTGCATATATTTTCCAGGAAGATACTGGACATCTAATTTATACTTTAAAAGAAATAACCTCATTCTTTGAAGTCTAGTTGCATAAAGTTTGCTTAAATCTTTTTTAAAAATAGGAATGAGTGGTTTGTGGTCAGTTAGAACCTTGACTGTGTGCCCGTATACATAATAATGATATTTAGAAACGGCAAATGTAAATGAAAGGAGTTCCTTTTCGATTTGCGCGTAATTTTTCTCCGCTTCGCCCATTTCGCTGAAGAAGACAAGCCCCCAGTCCGAACAGCGAAGCATCACACTGAATAATATTGTACATTCTAAGTTCTCATCAAAATTTTTTAAAACGGGAGCAATAGAAATTATTTTTTTGATATTCTCAAATTCCGCTTGATGTACTGGAAGCCACTGAAATTCTCTTTAAGTAAATCATATAAGTTCTTACATCTGTCAGATAAGTGTGGAGTATAAATTCTCATAAAATTAATCATTCCTAAAACAGACTGCAAACCCTTCTTCTCAGTTGGGTTCTGAAGGTTATAAATAGCTTCAACACGTTGTGGATCTGGTTTCATACCTTCATACGAAAATATTTGACCTAAATATTTCACAGATTCTAGTTTCAGTTGAAATTTAACCGAACTAAACTGTATGTTAAGCTTTCTAGCTCTCTCAAAAACCTTTTGTAAATTTTTGTCATGTTCCTCAATACTTTTCCCAGTAATAAGTATATCATCAATATATACCAAAGTGTCTGGCAAGCTAGCAAATGCTTCGGAAGTATACTTTTGGAAAATTTCGGGAGAAACATTTAGGTCTTCGTCTGATCGCCTAGCTTATCGGTTGACTATGTCTCTTAGATCGCGCTGTGCTCTGTGTTCTAATGCAATAGGCAAAGAAAGTGCCGTAAAATGCATAACATGTAAAAATTGTTTTCATGGACTATGTGCTAATGTGCAGGACGCTAATATTGTTGATATTTTGAAAAATGTGCCAAATATCGTTTTTCAATGCGATAGTTGCTTGAAGTTGGAAAGTAACTTTTTATCGGTTGTTGCTACCTTGATTAATGAGGTTAAAGATCTAAAATTGAAAATTGGTGAACTTTGTTCTTCTAAATCCGATGCTGCTTTTGTTGGTTCGTCAAATTCTCTTTTGCCTAAATTTCTTTGAGAGATCGTATTGCTGCGGATAATGTGACAAACACAGATGATAATGCTGCTGTTGGGGTTTCTCCAAATGCTGTTGGTAATGAGTCATCTACTAATAGTAACGCTGATTTGCCTTGTCTGATTCCTGCTACTGATGTTTCTGCGCAAAACAAAAATAATGGTGAGAATGAAGTTCTTGTTGATTATGTGGATATCCGCGCTCCGCTGTCTTTTGCTGATGTTTCTAAGAGTGGCAATAATGCTCTTGCAAATACAAATAATAAAATTGCTTCTCCGTCTGTCCATGCTGTTGCTCTTAGTTCTGCTGCTGCTGCTAGTACAAATGATTTGTTGGTTTTTCCGTTATCAAACCCCCAGGGAGAAACTGAGTCACCGCTGATGACCCAATCGGAAAATCAATCTTCTTTGATGAGTAATGATGGTTGGAGTAAAGTTCAAAATAAAAAGCGTTCGCGTGCTGTGGTGTTTGGTAGAAATGAAAATACAGACCTAGAAGTGGTGGTAACACAAAAATGGGTACACTTATCTTCGTTTAAAAATACTACTACTGAAAATGATATAGTTGAATATGTAGAAAAACATACTGGCGTAAACAAAAGTCTTATGACTTGTTATAAGCTTGTGAAGAGAGATTCTACCCTTGAGAATGTTAAGTTTGTGAATTTCAAACTTGGGATTTCCAGGGAGCACTATAATTTGCTATTTTCTCCAAATCTATGGCAACGGCACATTAAAGTGCGCCCCTTTCAGTTTTTTCCGAAGGAAGGAGAAACACCACATCTGCAGTAAGGAAAGAAGTAGTTCCAGCTTTATGTTCTTCTGATCATCCGCAATTACTGAAAATTTACTTTCAAAATATTTCCGGAATGCGGACTAAAATCAATGCTGTTCGTGCTGCGGTTCTTCAGAATGATTATGACGTCTATGTTTTGGTTGAAACTTGGTTGAATAGTGATTTTTATGATTCTGAGATATTTGATTTAAAATTGTATAATGTATTCCGCAAAGATAGCGATTCTTTAAAAACTGGCTGTTTGAGAGGTGGTGGTGTTTTAGTTGCCATTAAAAGTACGTTGTGCTCTAATATTGTACAACTTACTAATTCTGATTCGTTGCTTGATCAGATTTGCATTGCTATTAATAACAAAAATAATTTGATGTATATTTGTGCTTCTTATATTCCGCCAAATAGTTCTTATGATTTATATGCTGCTCATATCGATAATTTATTGCATCTTTACGTAGAAAATAATGATAATTATCTTATAGTTTTAGGAGATTTTAACCTTAGTAGTATCATATGGTCTTTTGTTAATACGGATGACTGTTGTCTCATTCCTAGCAATGTAAATCATCCCCATGAGATCTATGTTATTGATGGATTTTTTAGTGTAGATTTGAAACAAATCAACTATGTTGCTAACAAATTAAATAAGATTTTAGATCTTGTTTTTACAAGCAGTAATGTAAAATATTTTTTGGAAGAATGTGCTTTTCCGATATCTGATACTGATATGCATCATAATCCTCTCAGTATAACTTTAGAGTACTACAAGTTTGCTGATATTAATTTTGGTTTGGAGTCTAGAAATTTTAATTTTACTAAGTGCGATTTCGTTGCTATAAACAATCAAATTGGTTCAATAGACTGGTGCAATATGCTTGAATGCAGTGACTTGGGTGCATGTTATGAAAACTTTAAAATAAATCTTTCTTATATTTTAAAAAATAATATTCCAATTGTGTCAAGAAGAGTTCATAAATTGCCATGGTATACAAAAGGCCTTAAGAAGCTAAAAAATCTTAGAAACAAATTTCATAAGCTTTTTAAAGACACAAACGATAATGGCGATAGATTGAAATACATGCATTATTCGAGGGAATTTAATTTTCTAAACAAGTTTCTGTATAAACAGTATATTCTAAAATTTGAGTTGAATATCAAGTCTAATCCGAAGTCATTTTGGAATTTTATAAGTTCTAAAAAAACATCGTCTTCTGTTCCTCTGAGTATGTCTTATAATGGTGTTTGTTCAAGCTCAATAAATGAAACTGTGAACCTTTTTGCTGATTTCTTTGAATCAAATTTTGAGCCAGACAATTATTGGAACGATTCTGAAATTTTGGCACAGATAGTCCCTATAATTGATTTTGGTTCCCTGCAATTAACGTTAGACGATGTCATTATCGGAATAAATAGTTTAAAGAATTCGCAAAAATCTGATATTGATGGCATTTGTCCTTTTCTTCTGAAGAAATGCTCTACTACAATATCTGAGCCCTTATGGATCCTTTTTAATAAATCCCTTTCAATGGGTACTTTTATTGACGGCTGGAAAATTGCTTTTATTGACCCCACCCACAAAAGTGGCCATAAAAATCTTGTCTCAAATTATAGGCCCATCTCAAAGTTGTCAACTGTGTCGAAATTATTTGAGAGTATTGTTAAGAAAAAAATATTTTTTTCTGTAAAAAATGTAATTACTCCAATGCAACATGGCTTTTTTGCTGGTCGTTCTACAGTCACTAACTTGGCTGTTTTTTCTGACTATTGTTTAGCGGCTTTCTCAAACTGTTTGCAAGTTGACACAATTTATACTGATTTTTCAAAGGCTTTTGATAAGGTCTCACATAAAGTTCTTATTGCTAAACTGTCAAAACTTGGGTTTCATTCGAAATTTTTAGATTGGTTAAACTCCTATCTAAGTAATCGGTTGAATTTTGTCATTATTGATGGTGTTAAATCCAGATCTTTCTTAGCAAGCTCGGGTGTTCCTCAAGGAAGCATTTTGGGTCCACTTCTATTTATATTATTTATAAATGATATTGGATTTTGTTTTAATAATGCCAGTTTCTTACTATATGCTGATGATTTAAAACTTTTTTTAAAAATTAACAGTCCCTTTGATATTATTGCTCTTCAAAATGATTTGGACAATTTGTTTGTTTGGTGCTCTCGAAATCAATTATTTTTAAACATTGATAAGTGTTGCCATGTGACTTTTTGCAAAGCTTCAACATGTCTTCCATCGTCTTATAAATTGAATTCCACCACTTTAAAATGCAAAAGTGAAGTTTTAGATCTTGGCATTCTGTTTGATGCTAAATTTACTTTCGTTAGTCACATAAATTACATCATTCCCAAATGCTACTCGATGTTGGCTTTTGTTAAGCGGCATAGTGATCAGTTCAGTGATCCTCATACATCAAAAGTATTGTTTACTGCTTATGTTCGATCGAAACTTGAATATGCATCAATTATCTGGCATCCATTTTTCTTTGTTCACTCCAACAGATTAGAGCAAGTTCAAAAAAGATTTCTGAAATTTGCTCTTAGATCTATTAGCTTTTCAGATCCTGTGCCACCTTATAGTTCTCGGTGCATGTTAATTGACCTTAGGTCACTTCAGTCAAGGAGATTGATTGCCACCTTAATGTTTGTCTATGACATTATTACAAATCAAATTGATTGTTCATATTTGCTAGAGAGAGTAAAATTTAATATTCCTTCTAGAACTTTGCGGCACTGCAATTTGTTTTCAATTCCATTTTGTAGAACAAACTATTCTTTAAATGCACCAATAACAAGGGCTCTTATTGAATTTAATAAAATTAATATAAATCGTGATATAGATTTTTCAATCTCAAGGGATCTATTTAAGAAACAATTAATTAATATGTCTTCTTGATCGTAAGCTAATTAATAAATAATTCAGATCTATTGCTTCCATAATTATTATCTTAGATATTGTTAAAGAATTTATATTTATTTTAGTTGTTAACTTTATTTTGTTGTTTTCTTATTTTTTGCCTAGTCTGTAAGGAATTGTATATCCAAAGACTTAATAAACTAATAAACTAAACTAATAAACTAAACAAAAGGCAAACGCTTAAACTTATATATACCAAATGGTGTGCTGAATGAACATATATTTGCAGACTCATCAGTGAGTTCAATCATGGCCAAAAGCCATGACACATATCTAAAACAGAATAGTATTTCATACCGGAAAGCTTGGACCTTAATTCTTCCAACTTTGGAATAAGAAATTTTTCTTGAACTAGTACATTGTTAAATTCCTTTGGATCTAAACATAGCCGTAAATCACCATTTTTTTTCTCAACAATGACAATGTTGCTGACCCAGCTTGTAGGGTTAGGTACTTCTTCAATAATATTCTGATTTACAAGCTTCACTAACACTTCTTTTAGCCTACCTTAATTACTAAAGGAACTCTTCGAGATACACGAATTGTAGGTTCGCGGCCTCAACACACATTTTCTGGGAAAACAACCCAAACCATTAAAAATATCAGAATTGTCCGACACAATTTTATGTTTTTCATTTTCAATAGAGTTATTTATTTTCACAAAACCGAACGCACGACTTGATGGCAAACCTAGTATGGGTGCGGAATTTGTGTCAACAATTAATAAATCTTGCGATAATGAAATGTGTTTGAACAAGCATTCAAGTGAATTTTTTCCAACTGGTTTTAATACATTACCACCATATCGACGCATGATACGAAAAGTAGGATGTTTCAGTTCTCCTACGAAAAGTAGGTTATTTTATATTCTTGGACGAAAAGTAGGACGTTTCAAACTTATTTGGACGAAAACTAGGTTGTTTCATTATTTATGACGAAAACTAGGTTTCTTCGAAGTTTTGTGTATAAAAGTAGGACGTTAAAGTTTTTATGTCGAAAAATAGGTTGTCTGAACATTTTGGACGAAAACTAGGACGTTTCGATGCTTTGCACGAAAACTAGGTTGACGTTGATTCTTGCAGCGCATTTTTGGCAAAAACTAGGGTGTTTCTTATTTTGTTACATCAATTTCCTAATGTAAATGAAATATTAATATCAGGTATCTTCTCTTATACGAGATAAAATTGTATGTACCTATGTACTTATGTACTTATGTATGTATGTTTGGAACGGGCAAAACTTTTTCTCAAAAACGGCTACAGCGATTTTAATGAAACTTCAAATAAAGTTAGACATTAGCATACAATGAAGAATAAGCTAGGTTTGAACTTTGTAAATGCTCACCAGGGGGCGTGGCATCGCATTAAATTTTAAATTTGATATGGCCATAATTTGCAAACCATATAAGGTATTTGAATGAATTTTGGTGAGCGGGAATGGCTTAATAATACCTTGTAACAAACAAAAAGTGGGCGGGATTGAAAGAGTGCCACGCCCACTTTTCAGCCCTTGAAAATTTTGATTCAATATTACTCGAAAACGACTCAAACAATTTGAATGAAAATTTTGGGGATGTTACTTATGCAAACAGGTAATAATATGTGATATGCGGTTATATTGGGAAAGCTCGTTGAAGGGCGTGGCACAGCCCACAAAAATATAATGCGCTATAAAAAGAAAACTACTAAAGCAATCTTTCTGAATTTAACTGTAAGGAGTCTACTTGCTATTAGGCACCTACGACCTGAAATTAGGCAAAATATCAAAAGTGCGCGTGGAACCTCCCATACAAGAAAGACACATTAAATGCTATTTCTCGCAAATGATACAACATATTTTGATGAAATTTGGTATGCGGATCTGGATCAAGAGTATCTAAAGCATAAGAAAAAGAAGGCTTTGTTTAATAATTGCCACACCCACTTTTTTATCAAAATAAAAATTTTGGTTAATAACTCAGGCACAAAAAAAAAATGGAATGAACTGTTTAATTCTTATATGCAGTCTTATGTACTTTTTGACGCTGAATCCGTCTTCATCAGCAGAACTGTCATTATACCTGCCGGATTTTGAAATATCTTTGCTTGAAGTTGAAGAAAACGCTGTGTTCAGTCTTACAGCGTAGCTACAAGAAAAGGTGAAATTCTTTTTTATTAATAGCATATAATAGCCACACTCTTTCTTATCAAAATATCATCTCGGATTTTTCCAATAGGATTCTTATTTTCCGAGTTATGATCCTTTGAAGATAAGATATTTCAGCTGCGATATAAAAGACGAAATATTTTGGGTGCATTATTTATTTTATGGCATATTATTTCACCCAAAAAATTTTAGTTTTTGATATTTTTCTATACCATTCGATGCTTTTCGAGTTTTTTCTTATTATTATTGTCATCGGTTTATTTATCATTTTGAAGGCATGATCGTTAGAAGTGAAAAGATACAAGTTTCATTACAAAAAATAGCTATGAATTAAAACATCGACTAAAATAATAAGATTAGATTGTTGACCGAGCAGGGATCGGTCTCCAGGTACTAAGTTATTAAGTGAAAGAACTATGAGAAAATATAACATATCTATATATAAAGAGGTAAACGAAATCGGTTCAGTCCCTTTCTATGCCTAAATTTCAACATATTCACTTGATTTTTTTTGCTGGAAAGGCTGTGAAGAGCAGCAGTGCATAGGGTATTTTTTTTTAAGTGGGCGGTACCACGCCCCAAAATAGAAAAAATCCTGTCAAGGCTAATCCACGTTTCATTTTAGCCATCTCCGCTGCTGTATGTTTAGTTCGAGCATCAAAACAATAAATATTAAAGCAGATTTGTTAATGACACAAGCGTTTTAGGTTATGCATAAACTAAAAGAAGCTTACATGCGCTTACGATATGATCCACCTTTTTTTTTTGTCGTTCAATATAAAACATCCTATGTTTCGTCTAAAAGTTTAACACAACCTACTTTTCGTAACAAATTATGAAACATCCTACTTTTCGTAAAAAAGTTTGAAACGTCCTACTTTTCGTCCAAGAATGTAAAACAACCTACTTTTCATAAAAAAGTATGAAACATCATACTTTTCGTTAAAAATTCTGAAACGTCCTACTTTTCGTCCAAGAATATAAAACAACCTACTTTTCGTAGGAGAACTAAAACATCCTACTTTTCGTATCATGCGTCGATATGTTATAAGCGCTAATTTTACTGGTAGACACTCAACATTTTTTGAGATTTGTTTGAAAAATTTTAACGGAAGAACGTTTGCTTCCAACTCTGTGTCGATCTTAAACAAAATCTTAAAATTATCAACTTGAATGTCTTCAAACCATTGTGTTTCATTTTTTTCACTCCTGGAGGATTCAAGGCTATCAAAAAAAAAAGAGCTTCACGATCATTTGTTACATTTATACCTTCAGCATGTAAATTTTCTAAATCAGTTGTAGCTAATTTGTATGCTCTGACAGCACCACGCGTTTTATATTTTTGACAAGCAAGATAAAAATGACCTGGCTGCTTACAAATTTAACAAAGCTTACCGTAAGCCGGGCATTTGTTTCTTTGATGAGCCGAAAGACATCGATCGCAACTTATTTTAGACTGTACGGCAGACCCTGAGCAATCCCCAGCGTAATGATTGCTTTTGTTGCTATAAAAGCTTGAATTTATTTATCTCCCATATGTTAACAGCCTCTCCTGGTTGCGAATTATCCAATACCAAGCTTCGGGACTTCTCTAATTCACTGATTCTGCATTCATTTATGGCCATGTCAAGAGTTAATCCGGTAGTGTTCATTAATTTAGTTCTCAATATTTCATCGTTGTGTCCCATTATAATGAAGCCTCTTATAAGCGATTCCTTTTCTTCGAATTCACAACCTTCAGCAGCATTCCGTAAGTTAGACAAAAAGTTGTCAAACGGTTCTTGTCGTTATACCGTTTTGTAGAATTTCATTCGCTCAAATATGGCATTTTTTTTTGGATTACAGTAATTTTCAAATGACTTTAAAATGTCTTTCATTGTTATTGCCGTATCTCTTGAAATTTCCCACGTGTAATACTTTTCACGCGCCTCATGTCCAATGAAGTTGAGCAAAATGGCTTTTTTAATCTCCTCTGATTTTTTGTCCTTTTCAGATGCCACCAAAAAATTTGTAAAATCGCGGTTGAATAGCGAAAAATTTAATGAAGATTCCCATCTAGGGACAGTGGTTTTGGCGTATTAAACTCCATTAACCCTTTCAGGACCGTAAGCAACTGGGGGCATATACAACCATTTTAGTTATTTAGAATGGTATATTGGGCGTCTAAAAAACATATTTTAAAATAAAAAAGAAAAAATTTTTTTCAGTTTTTCTGGAATTTTCTGGGACATATGTGTCCGTATGGTCGTTATGGTTTTTCCAAAAAAAAAAAAATAAAGTTAATTTTTCTCCAACAAACTGATAATATCAAAATGAATCACAATGGATCCGTAATAACACAAATATTCTTAATTTTTGGCTTGGGACACATATGTTCCTATGGTCCTGAAAGGGTTAAAGATATCTCAACCTCACTTTTTTCCACAGCAGCTTTACACTCGTTCTCTTCTTTTGATGTTGTAATTTTATCTTCCACAGCAGGTTTGCGACCTTCCTCCTCTTTTGAAGTTGTAATTTTATGTTCCTCACTGTGTTCCTTTTCTTCATCCAATAAATTATCCATTAGAATCCTCTATGCTAGTTTTTTATTTAGTTTTCTTTTCCCTCTATGTTTTTAATTGTTTAATTACCACGGCTGCGCCATGTTTGGTTGTTCGTTATCAACTGAACTGCAGCATGAGCTCACAGTGACAGCTATGTTTTATTGACATTTCAATATGAGTATTATAGGGTGATACATACTTATAATTAACAATTAATTATGCAAAACACATGATACGTCATTATTTCCATAAGTGACGTTTGAAAGCACACATAGAAATCTTGTTAACATTAGAAATTTTGTGAACCAACACAAGAAGTACTAATAAGTTTATTGGCTGAATGGGAAAATAGTGAAAAGGTCGACATAATTTATGGTTATTGTGCAATTGGTGCATATTAAGCAACTGCATCGCAACTCTCCAACTTTTTTCAAATATATATATATATATATACATATATACATACATATATATATACACATATACTAAATTTACTACTATTTTAGTAGGGTAAGGGAGGGAAATATGGACCACCCATCTTTCTTTTTTAAATAAAACCCAAAATACATGAAACAAAACAATTAATTTTATGTCATTCAGTAAAGGAAACAATTTACCTTTATTCTGATTCACTTTTAGATAAATATCTCATCAGGATAAAGAAAAAAAAATTAAAAAACTGAAAATACTTAAAATGAAGATAAAAAAAAAGTGTAGTGTTATATGGACTATATAGTCCATATTGCCCCACATGTTTATTTGGTACAGAAGTTGCATATAAAAATGTCACTTCCACATTCGGCACATTTTTCATGACTCCAAGAACGTCAGATTACACATTCAACCCAAAATTCGCCACGTCGATCTTCTGATTAAAGGGTATTACATTATATGCATTTTTTATCATTTTTTTCCTTTGTAGTTAACGAATTACATATAATGACCATCAGACTCGTCATGAAAACTGCAACTAGATTCCCCATCTGAAAATGATGATAAATATATTTGTTTTTGAGGCTTTTTTCTTTGGTGGTCCATATTACCCACAGCACGTGTTGGTGAAATAAATGGTTTTTTTATCAAAAACTCTTTTGGTTAATGAACTTATTAGTGTTAATAAATTATAAATGGTATTCACTGACTTTATATAATTAACCATTTATTTAAAAACGCTATGTCTTTAAAGTGAAATAATGAAATATACTCCCTAGAAAAAAATTATCACTGATCTTTTTTTTAGAAAAATCAACTTTATAGAAACATGCGACTTCAACGAACGCTAAAATCGCCGTATTATAACCCTTAGGTATTAGCGTTAAGTTTGAGCATGAATAACGGTAAATCCTATGTATGCAGTGGGAAATAACCGTGTGGTCCATATTACCCACGTAGTCCATATTTCCCTCCCTTACCCTACTAAAAAACTAAAAACGCAATAGTACCAATTTTCGACCTTCCAAAATTTTTTTTTAGAAAAGAAAACAAAATATATATTTATATATATGTATGTATTCTCCTTTAACTCCTAGGAGGAGCATAGGGCCAATATGAAATCTCTCCATTTGTCACGATCCCTTGCGATGACTTTGATCTCTTGCCACGATTTTCCCGATTCTTGGATTTCCTTCTCCAACGACATATATATACACAATATATAATTATATATTCCACAAATATACATACATAAGTACATATATATATACACGTTAGGCCGGGCCATTTTGTTCTGGAGGCAAAAAATTGGCAAAGAGTATAGCAACAAAAAAAACTAAGGAAAATTCTAAAAAGATTTGCCCAAGAAACCATGGGTCTAAAATCAATATCGCCCCGCCGTAAATTGCGTTGAAGTTTTGATGTACTACTTTAAAATACAATACAAAAAAAGAAAAAATTCAAATTTTTTTATTTTTGTTTCATATAAAATTGTTAAAAGTATTTCAATTTTTTCTTTTTTTGTGTTGTAAATATTTTAAAGTAGTACATCAAAACTTCAACGCAATTTACGGCGGCTCGATATTGATTATAGACCCATGGTTTCTTGGGAAAGTTTTTTAGAATTTTTCGGAGATTTTTTTGTTGCTATAATCTTTGCCGCAAAAAAATTCGACCCGACCTAATACACGTATATACATATATATGTGTACATTATATGTATAAAAACACCGAGAAATACTCAAAAAATCGTTAAAAAAATGAAAATGTCGAAAAAAAAACGGCTGCACGATCGATTTCGCGGTTAGCGGATTTTGACACTAGAAGGGTCCCCCAACATTACCCCTGGAAAAATTCGCGGGTGGTATTTCGAAAAATTAAAATTTTTTAAAGACCACCGTGTGTTAATAAAAATTTTCTGCAATTCTAAATTTCAAAAATTTAATGTAATGTTACTAGATTGGCCTTTTCTCCCTCTGTGCATTGTGGACGTTATTTTTTTGGGGTGTTATTTCCCACCTTGAATTTACTTCCTTGAGTTTTCTTTCAGTGCAAGCAAAGGTCTTTAAGAATGCATACATATACTATGAATATGCATTTTACAAGTTACTCTTACATATCTGTATGCAATAATGCACTTTCGATTTCCTTATCAGTTGAAACAAATTGATTTGTAACAGGTACGTACGCACGCACAACAGCACATGATGTATTCATTACGGTGAGTGCACATGCTGCTCGTGAAAAGCATTTGGTTTTTGGGAACCATATCATTAGTCACTTAAAGCATATGTTAATTGTGGCGGCAGATGATAATAAATTCATGTGTTTTTGTACTTACCACACACTTATAAATGGGCGAGTATGTAAAGCATTCATAAATTGTCTTGGGGAATAATATTTATAATACATTAGTGGAATTAAGTGGTATTATTTGTATTATGACAATTTTTATAACTTTATTCAAGTTGAATAGTTTGTTAATTCAGATTTGGAGGCACTCAAACGGACATTTGATGTTCCACAGAAGAGGAGACGTTGTGGTTAAAAAATATCCCTTCACAAATGAACTATCCCGACGGGAAGCGGAAGCGCATTAAAACGACTTCAGTTGCGCTTCTAGGGAAGCAAGAAGCTGCTTCCAGTGCTGTTCTCACTGCTTATCTTTTAACACAGCATGTCCTAGCGGAGATGCACATCTTCAGAAGCACATGAAATATACTTCAAATACGCTTCCGTGGAAGCACACATTTGGAAGTATATGAAATACGCTTCCGTGGAAGTTTTTCAAAATTTTTAGTTCCATTTCAGAAATTACTTTTTTTCTGTAACTTTGGCAGATTTATTAACTTTTATAAGCAATAAAAAAAAAGAATTCTAAAAATTTTGTATGCTACCAGAGATGTGCTTTTATTGCGCTCTTTTTGGAAGCAGCTTCATTTCTTCCCGTTGGGATGTTACAACTAGAAGGAAGTTTAAATGAAAATAGTTTGGGCGTTATTTGTTTTTTTTTTTAAATTTTTGTGGACGTTATTTTTTGTTTATATTGCCCACTATAAAACAATCATGTTATGTGTCCTTAATTCAAGCAGATGAGGATAGTGACGAAGAAAGAAATGACATAACGCAACCTTCCGATCTAAAGCTTTTAAAATTTCAAGTGGAGAATCTTAATAACATCGATGCAGCGATGAACTTAATTTGAATATGGCGATGAAGCACTAGTGCATATACAGAGTATAAATGTTAAGGTTACAAAGCTATTGGAAGGTGATAAAGATGCCACGCCCTCTTGTCCGAGTTCACACACTTTTTGCTCAGAGTTTGCATTTATTGTTCATAATGTCTGAGTAAAATTTAGTTCGATTACACCATAGCTGCCCGTCTAGAGTAAAATTATAAAAATTTGGCACTCGCATAAAAAGTCGTGGCCCCCATGTAAAATTAATAAAAAAGAAAACATAAATTTTTTAAAATTATTGAAAACAACAACCAGCAAAGATTTCTAAATTAACAGTTACTTGTGCGAGTGTTTTTTTTTCGCAAATCTAAAAATCCTGAAAGTTCATAAAATGATCAAATTTGTTGTTGCCATTGTGTGTTGTTGTTTTTTTCTTTTCGATAGGAACCCTTGCGTTTTGTTGCAACAACAAAACATACAGTCCTGTGTGGACGAAAAATCAACAACAAAACACAGTCTTGTGCGGTCGCAAAAAACAACAACAAAATTTACGCATATGTTGTTGCTGGTGGTCGATCGCAATTCTTCAAAATTTCGCATATACCGTTACTTGTGTGTGCGATTTTCATTTTCAAAAATTAAATTTTGCTGTGGCACGTGAGATCAAGTGATTTTCAAATAATGGCACTTTGCGATGGCACGCGTGGGCGGCTATGGATTACACTATGCAACAGCCAAATCTCCCAGTGAATGCCACTATCCATTTCATATGTAAAATGTGCTGCTGATTCCGAAAATCGCTTCATTTTCGGTTTTCGGAGCGAAAAAAAAAGATAGTTCCATTTAAATACAAATATCTCAAGAACTAATGCTTGTATTCAAATGTTTTATATGTCATATTAAAGGTAATTAAATTACCTAAAAAAGATATTGACATCACTTTTTGGTTGGTTTGTTAGTTTCGGCGAAATAAATTGATTTCTAAAAAAATCATTTTTTTTTTTTTCGAAAAAATTAACAAAAAATCAAAATCAACTGCAGATTTATACGAGAAGAAATTACTTTTTTATAATTTTTTTTTTTGTATCATAGACTATAAATTTGTGAAGAAAATAAGATACCACTTAAAAAAATCCATGGAAAAATGCAAAAGTTGTATACAATTCATTGAAAAGTTACCAAAATGCGTTTTTCCCTATTTTTTTTGTTTTTTTGTAATAAACTGTTCGATAATTAAAACTTTTTGTAAAACACATGAGAAAATCCAAAAAATTCTCAAAGTAGGCGTTAAAAACAAAAATACCCGTGTCTCGTCGTTTTTCTCCAGCACGTCAATTTTTTTTTAATCGATTTTTGAAGTTTTTTAATCCACTGTACATGAAAAAATCGTGACAAATGGAGGGATTTCATATTGGCCCTATGCTCCTCCTAGGAGTTAAAGGAGAATACATACATACATACATGAAAAATACCAAAATAGCGCATTCTTGTGTTAAATCGATGAATTTAACTATATGATCCTTACATTTGAGGTGTATTATGTGTTCAGTAAACTTATGCAGGATATTACGAGGAATATTTTTGTAGAAAATTTTAACCCTCTAAGACCCTTACAAGTGGGTCATTTTGACCCCCCCACATTTGTGAATATCATTTGTAGGTAATTTAATTACCTTAAATATGACACATAATACGTTTGAATACAAACATTGGTTCTTGAGATATTTGTATTTAAATGGAACTATCTTTTTTTTTTGGTCCAAAAACCGAAAATGACACGAAATAAAAAAAAAAAAAATGCGATTTTCGGAATCAGCAGCCCATTTTACATATAAAATGAATAATGGTATTCCCTGGGGAAAAAATTTTTACTCATTTGTTGAGTAGTGTTATCTCAAAAAACGCTTTCAGTATAGCGTTTTGAAGCTTTTTGCTTACATGGGGAGGGCCACGCCCTCTTTTCCGATTTCACACAGATTTTGCTCAGAGCTTGCATTTATTTTTCTTAGTGTCTGAGTAAAATTTAGTTCGATTATCTCAAAAAACGCTTTCAGTATAGCGTTTTGAAGCTTTTGCTTATATGGGATGTGCCACGCCCTCTTGTCCGAATACACCCAGTTTTTTCACAGAGCTTGCCCTTACAATTTATGTGTATTTTAGTTGCATTGTCGTGAAAAATAATCCTAAATTTGCATTTTTAATAACTTTTTAACTTTGATGACGAAGGCAGCACGCGTTACAAACGGAAGGACAAAGTGAACATACCCTGGGTGTAGGGTATAAAAAGGTCCGTTTAACATACCTTTTTATATATTTTCTTTTTTTGGAATCCTCGTTAAATTTCCTTTAATTCGGTAGACCTCTTATCACACCGATTTTTTTAGTTTAAGGTATTAAGTATTTTTTTCTGATCTTAAATCAAAAAATTGGCATGACAAATGTGCTACCAAATTAAAGGAAATTCAACGAGGATTCTAAAATAATGTCGAAATTGGTTGAATAATATGACCGTTCTCATGGCCACCAAAGTCAAAATGTAGGGAAAAAAAATTAAAATATCAACTTCAAAAGTCCAGAGCTTTGCGAAATCCTTTTAAACCAGTGATCGGCATTCTATAGCACAAATGTGCACCTACCTATCTACCTATCTCTCTCTATCCTTTTCTTTCTTCTATCTATCTTCTCCCAAACATAAATTCTCACTCATTAATTTGCCGACCACTGTTTTAAACCCTATAAACCAAATACGCACTTAAAAAACTCATACAATTAGCTATAAGTTCCTTATAAAAAAGTTTTTCTAAAACCCAAGAACATTTTTTTTGTAAAACATGTAAGAAAATCAGATTTTCCCCTATAACTCCTCAGGGGTATATTTTAGACCCCCCTTACGCAAATGTTTTTTTATTCTAGGCTTCTATCACTTCCCAAAGGCTTCGTAACCTTATCGTTTACAATCTGTAGATGGTGTGTTGAATACAACCCTCAATCCTTTTTGTCAATTATAGTGGCATCTATGACGAATAAGAAAAAATTTTTCAAATAAAACTAACATATTTTTTAACGTAGATTTCGAGTCCGCAATTGAAACTGGTGGTTCCCATATAAAATTTTGGGGTTACTCCTGAACCTCCCGGGGGCTACGGTTGCTTAAGTTTAATTTCGTTGAATAGTCTCTAAAAACTATTGGACATATTTTTTTATGCCCTACACTCAGGGTATATTCACTTTGTCCTTCCGTTTGTAAAGCAGAGAAAGAGGCGTGGCAGATATAGAAAAGTATATATATTCTTGATCAGCGCCACCTTCTGAGTCGTTATAGTCATATCCGTCTGTCTGGCTGGCTGGCTGTGCGTGGAAATATTTTTTACGGGAAAACTAACCATGATAATTCAATGAAATTTGGTGCGTTGGCTTTGTCGTATAAAATAGCTCGTGGGATTGAAAATAAGCGAAATCGGTCAACGGACACGCCTACCGCCCATACGAAAAATATATTCAAAATGCAACTTTAGGAGTATTTTTCACAACAATTCAACCAAAATACACTTAAATACTATGACTTATTAGCGCAAGCTCTGAGATAAAACTGGGCGGATTTGGACAAGAGGGCGTGGCACCTCCCATATAAGCAAAAGCTTAAAAACGCTATACTGAAAGAGTTTTTTGGGATAATCTAACTAAATTTCACTCAAATACTGAAGACTAAATGCACGCTCTGAGTTTAAATTAGACTTACTCGTACAAGAGGGCGTGGCACCTCCCTTATAAGCAAAAGCTTCAAAACGCTATACTTAAAACGTTTTTTGAGATAATCCAACTGAATTTCAATCCGACACTGAGAACTATAAATGCACGCTCTGACCAAAAACTGGGTGAACTCGGACAAAAGGGCGTGGCACCTCCCATATAAGCAAAATTTTCGAAACACTGCAGTGTAGGGTATTTAATGTTTGGCCAGGACAAATGTTACACCCTTACTAGTTTTGTTTTTATTTAACGTGCAGCTTTCAAAATATCTGACCGTTCCTGGACCCAATACGTATGTAACTACTTGCTACACAATTTATTGGAACTATTTTACTTTTTCTTCAATACCCTTGTCTTGACAATTTTGAAATAAATCGATCTCTTTAATATTTAACTGCCTTTCCACATGCTAGATCTTCTCATCCTTGTGGAAGTATTAATATATTTCGATATTCGCAACATTTTCGCATTTTCTTCAACATTTGTTTAGTTTTGAAAGGGGCTTGAAAAAGGCTGGAAAGAGACTTGAGACTTTGTAAGTAATAATGTATCTAGAATTTTGAAACGTTTTGATGCAAATATTTTACTCATAAAATAAAAGATATTTATGTGAATTCTTTTTCTGGAAACATTCAAATCAAAACAAAAAACCGTAAAACGTTCGCATTATCATTACATGTTGCTAAGTGGAATGAAATTCGAGCTCATTAAATAAATAGTTTTGGAGAAATCTCTTTGCCATACATTTTACATTCAAGATTAAAATAACATTCATGTGCTTTTCAAGGAAGACCACTTGGATTCAAGATTTTTTTTTTTTTGCAAGACCACAACTAAGATATTTGTTTAATTTTAGTTGACCAATAAAATTGTCATTTGTTGATCGTTTGTTGTTGTTTTCTTCTTTTTGTTGTTGTTTACTTGGTAGCAAAAGCAACATTCTTTCTATACAAATAACACTGTTCGACAACGTTTTGACACTTCATCGTAAATTAATGATGACACGTTAAAATACTTGTAGCCGGCATCGATTGTGCGATCACTTATGGGAAACCACAAACATGACCGGTTATGACAATCGTATATGAACTTTTGAAATTTTAGTGGCATTTAAAAGGGGAAGTCTTCATACCACACCCTCTTCGCAATTGCTTTTTCTTATTGTCACCACTTTTTCTAGATACAAATAAATTATACAAGTATTTAAATGTATCTACTAATGTTCGATAAAAACCGCTTTTTTTCAGTTTCGATAAAAATCTATAAACAACATGTTTTATAAATAAACAATAAAATTAAGGTAAACTAAAACTGTTAATTCTGACGGCTACATACAAACAATCAATTAGTACAAGAATTTACTTACATTTGTAGGTATTTATTAATCCTATGAACGAGGCTTTGCAAATTAAATACGACCAAGGGGTAACTTTCAAGACTGTAATAGCATGTTTACAAGCGCAATTTTTTAAGGTTTTTCCCCTACTTCGAAGAATGTTATACTTTTTATTGCGCTGCACACCTTTTCTATATTCATATATATATTCTATATTCAAATTTTTTCGAAAATGTTGTTTTGTAAAATTCATATCTCCTTAACCGCACAAAAGGCTTGCAAAAATCAATTTTAGTAAGATTTCTTAAACAAATCTGATAATTGCATCGGATAAAGAAATGGAGCTAAATAATTTTAAAAATTTAATCCATTCTGGCTAGTGCACACTGGCATTGTATTTTAAAAGCACGTTTTTAATTGCTGGATGGTTTTTCAGACAATTTGTCGTTGTGTCTCGATCGACTAGGTGCAAAATGGTTTCCTGGAGATAATTTCCAGAGTCAGCGGAAACACACTGTTCGCTAACATCTGTTAAAGTAGATATACAAATAAATATATTAGTACAAATATTTAATGGAAAATTAAGTTTAAAAACTTTGCCATTACTTTCTTCCCCGAATTCGAGGAATTCTTTTTTCGGTATATCCGGCAGAATACGAGTTTTGACAACGGCTTTTTTGCCATACTTCGCCACACATGTGTTGGACATCCTCCTTACATCTTCTATTTGCGTTGTTGCTGTTTCTAACAGAGCTCTTACAAAACGTAATTTTATATCCGGAATAGATATAGCTTCAATAACAGCATCCCAAGCGTTAGGTTGCAGCTTGAAATATTTTTCGAATCTTTTAAGCAAAGCTTCTTGCATTCCTTCGCTAACTTTGGCTAAATACTTAAGACTTGTAGGGTCTTAATGACGCATTTTTATTCTTAAGGATACTATGGACAAATGGACAAAGTAACCAAAATACATAGTTTTTTCGCCCTGAAGAAAATCAATCGCTTCTGCTATAGGCCCCAAAAGCTTTATGTATTCCTCCTCTGGTGAGAGTGCATTGAATTTGCAGTCCCAGTAGGAATTTTTTTCAAAAATCAGTAAAATTTTACTGATAATGCAAATTAAATTTAAATATCAAGAAAAATTTACTAATATTTTTTCAGTAATCAGTTAAATGTTATTGGTAATTAAAAGTTAAATTGTAATATCAGTTAAATTTACTGATAACTGATATTTTTTCCAGTAATCAGTAAAATTTACCCGTAATGCAAATTAAATTTCATTATCAATAAAAATTTACTGTTTTTTTTTCAGTTATCAATAATACTTTACTGGTAATTGCAAATTAAATTACAATATCAGTAAAAAATTTATTTTACTGGAATTTTACTGGTACTGAAAAGTGCCCAACCATGTGCCAAAGATAGGGGCTTAACAATAGATCAGATATAAAAAATATGGTTTTTGCTCATAAATTTTTTTTTCTTTACAGACCTATACCCAAATTATGTTCTTGCAGAAAATTTGGCGTCAAAAAATTATAGTTTTTTTTTTAGTATACGTTCCGAAAACCGATTTTTACAACTACTCCGTCGGAAAATCGATTTTTTACTCAAACGCAAGGCATCTTACGAAAAAAGTGTAAGGCTTAAAATGCTTAGAATTGTCTAAAAAATACGTTAGAATTTTTGAAGGAATAGATTAGAGCTTTCAGCTACTTTATTGGCTTAAAAAAACAGCAAAAACGGTATTTTTTGCTTGTTTAGGTTAGGATATTTCAAAAACCATATGAGATAGAGTAATTCCAAGACCGGATTAAGCATTGCAAAAAAATTGAAAATAACAATTTTTATATTTGTTTGTTGTATTTATTCTTAATTTTAAAAAATTTCTTTTTTTTATTTTATATTGTATAGCGATATTTCGCGAAGACGATCAGCTAGGACTTCGGGGCTTGCAATTTTTAGACCACTAAACTAGTACAAATGAAACCTCATTCAACTATTTTGTACACATTTTCATCACACCTATCGACTTTCCAAGACCACCGTGTTTTATTGGATTTTCATCGAATGAAAAGACCCAAACAGTCGATTGGTTTTTTTTTTCGATTTTATTCGCAAAAATCCTAGATTCATCACCTGTGACAATGTTGTAGATATAAGATCTAGATCCAAAATGTCAAACTTTTCAAGTGTGATAAAAATTGGAAACACTATGGATACTACTTATATTGACAAAAATTAAAAGGCTAGATATGGAAAAAAAAAAAAAAAAAAAATTGCACTGCGATTCGGAATTTCTTCATACATTTTGTAAATTTTTTTTATTTCAAAGGCTTAGACTAAAAAATTAAACTATATATCCAAAGCCAAAATCAAGCCCAAGAATGTTATGGTGTTGTGGTCTTGTCTTGGTTATTAGCTTGTAGGTACTATCAAAAATAGGATCAGCGAA
This sequence comes from Calliopum simillimum, assembly GCA_951812925.1. Lineage (NCBI taxonomy): Eukaryota > Metazoa > Arthropoda > Insecta > Diptera > Lauxaniidae > Calliopum > Calliopum simillimum. Next base: position 14,166,568 of record OX638373.1, on the reverse strand, counting down.
ACAAACTTGGGGCACACCACACACGGATGGACTATGTAATTTGAATAAAATGCAGAGAAATAGGGCGAATAGAATTTGCTTTTGTGTAGTACATATATCCATAGAGTCTCTCAATTCTGTTTTCGTTTTGTGTAAGTTATCGTAAGGGCAGCAATATATCAGAAGCACATTCTTTCAAAATTTTTCTGATAAACTCTTTACTTATAAATGCAGTTTCTAAAAATTCGCCAAAATCTTTTGTTTATTATGGTGGGCGTTTGCCCACGTAATAATTTGAAATCATATTGTTGTTTTCTTGTTTTGTTGGCTTTGCGTAGTAAATGAAATAGTTTAACGGCATCATTTTCCATATGGCATAACATAAATAGTGGTAAAACAAAGAGGTGGGAGGTGACAAAAGCATTTTAACAACGAATGACTAGAATTTCTTGTTAAAAACTAATCCGTAAATTAAATGAAAGCAAGTGTGAAAGAGGGGTATACTTTTTGTAATTTGTTTAATTTGTCTTAATATTTTTCTTTGGATAATACAGCTCACGGCTCGTTTCTGAGAAATCAAAAAACTATAACAACAACAACCCCTCCGCAGTGGTTTCCGCCATAGGCCAAAAATTAAAAATCGAAGTCAAATTATTTAAAATTGATATTCCAAATAAAGATATTAGCTTTGTATTAAACTAAAAAAAAATTGTATATCTTGTAGCGTACTTTTTATAAAATCATAATTTTCCAATGTACTGTTTTTCGTAAGTCCACTATTACTGTTAACTGAAACCTTAATAACTTTCTATAATATGGTTAGATTTTGGTAAGCTGACGTTTAAAATGTTTGCAATTAAATACACTACTTAACAAATATAAAACATGTGTATATTTATGTGGACTTTTGACAAAACAACCTAACTAACAACCTAACTTTTGACAAAACAACCTAACTCGAAATTGACAATTTTTCAGGAGAGCCTAAAAACTGGTTAACTATTTTTCAATAAAGTGGCTCAATTTCGTTGATGCAGCGTTGAATCTTTCCATACATTTTTACTAATCTTAAAGTGTCAGCTGGCAAATTATTTTTTTCTTTTGGTTCATAACACTTCACCGCACGAATGGCGCTAAGTTCAAACCTTGCGTGAACTATGGGACATCCTTATATCTCTGGAACAATAAATCATATAGACATGGCGATTATACCAATAGAAGCGTATTTAAATTTTATATTAAGGACTATAATCCTGGAGAATTAATTGTCTTATCTCGACTAAGGTTGTTTTGTCAAAAGTCCACAGATTTATAAACTATTGCCAAAAACAGAGTTTTATTTGGGTATAATAGGAAAAGTTGTAAAGAACTATATAAAAAAACTTTGTGCTGCTATACCTCAGCCAGTTTTAATCAGATCTTAATTACTGGTGCATTTATTGAAAGCGTTATGAATTGTTCTTCAAACTATTGTTAAAAATAAATTCGATCGAATTTGAGTTTCTCGAAATACTTGTTCGTAAAACTGGATCTAGAAAAAAATTCGATTTTCGGACATAGCGACCTCAAATTAGTTAAGACAAAATGGTTTGCAAAGTGTTACAAATAAAAGTTATTTGTTTGTAATATAGTTTTATTATGTGTTATAGCTAAACATTTCCTTGTTCTGTTATATAAGAATCTTGAAAAACTAAAATTTATATAAGGATTCGAAATTTCACTATTTTAATAAAAAACTCAAAAAAGTACTTTAAAATACAATTCCTCGTTAACGGAATAAGCTGGAATTTTCCAAAATACCATTTTTGAATTTACAAATAGACAAGAAACTACAGCTTTTTCAGTAAAGTCAAACTTTTTATTTGATGCAGAAACAATGTGAAGGCCATCTGGTAACCAAAATTCGATCCGGAAAATCGATTAGCTCGTTGACCAATTTTTTAAAATATTTTTCTGTATATTTGAATCTCAGTGAATAACTTTGCACTGCGAGAACCTTTGGGCTTACCAGAGTTCAAACAACCCGTGTGAAATCTTTCATTCAATTGGAATCAAGTTTTTTCTGTATTGTCCAATCTTTAAGTTTTTGATGTCAAATTCATTCAAATTTGAGATCACTGCTATTTTTTACATTGTTTGGCTTTTTTTCGCTTAAGCTTTTAGACAAATCCGCATTTATCACGGCATTATCTCCTTCTGCTTAAAATATACATATGTGACCATCCAGTGGAAAAGGTACCTTATCTTCACGAAATAAAAAACCGTTTTTCTGCATTTTCTATAAATACATACAATTTTGAATAAAATTACACCTCAATCACAGGAAAATTACAGAAATTGATTGAGTTATAGCATTTTAAAATCGTAAAATGAAAAACTCAAGTTTGTAGATATCGACGTTCAAAGTTTGTCAATCATAAGTTTTTACAGGGTAGAGGTTCGGTAAGACCGCAAAGCACTTGTAAAATTTCAGTACATGTCTAAGTACTGAATTCCACCTTAAACTGAAAACTGGTGAAATTGACCCTGTCTCTTATTTTTAGCTGTACTGCTAAATTTTGTGAGTAAAGATAAATTACCTTTTCCAATGGACGGTCACATATGCTGGTCATACAGAGGGTGTTGTGTTGTAAATGGGGATAAGAGACTTAAGATATATATTGAGGCGCCAAGTTTATAAAAGAGTATAAGCATACGTGCAAACATTTACGAGTACATAAATACTTTTGTTTGTAATCATGTACCTATGTATGTATGTTCTTCCTTTTTTATTTTTTTCGATCTTTTTTATGGTTACTTGTATGAACCGCATGTGTCTGCTCGTAATTGCTAAAATTTTTATACCCTACACCCAGGGTATATTCACTTTGTCCTTCCGTTTTTAACGCAAAGAAGAAAGCATGGCAGGTATAGAAAAGTATATATATTCTTGATCAGCGTCATCTCCTGAGTCGATATAGACATGTCCATCTGTGGAAATATTTTTTACGGGAAAACCACGCAAGATAATTCGATGAAATTTGATATAGTGGACTTGCCTTAAAATTTGTAAAAGTAAAGTAAGATTGAAAATGAGCAAAATCGGTCAACGGACACTCCTACCGCCCATACAAAAAATATATTCAAAATGCAACTTTAAGAGTATTTTTCACGAAAATGAAACCACAATAAACATAAATACTAGGAATGGCTACCGCAAGCTCTGGGCAAAAACTAGGGAAATTCGGACAAGAGGGCGTGGCACCTCCCATATAAGCAAAAGTTTCAAAATGCCATACTGAAAGAGTTTTTTGAGATAATCCAACTAAATTTCACTCAAACACTATAAATGCAAGCTCTGAGCAAATACTGGGTGAACTCGGACAAGAAGGCGTGGCACCTCTCATATTAGCAAAGTTTCAAAACGCTATACTGAAAACGTTTTTTGAGACAACCCAACTAAATTTCACTTAGACACTAAGAACAATGAATGCAAGCTCTGAGCAAAAACTGGGTGGACTTAGACAAGAGGGCGTGGCACCTTCAATATAAGCAACATTTTCAAAATACTGCAGTGTAGGGTATTTAATGTTTGGCCAGGCCAAAGGTAACACCTTTACTAAGTAGTTTTAATTTTTTTTAGACTGTTTTTGTAAGGAGTGAGATCGAAAAAATCTTACAATAACATATAAAAAATTCAATAATTTTTAAACGGTTGATATAAGAGTTTTGATTTTTTTTTTTATTTAATTGATAGCATTTTACAAATTACAGAAAAATATAACTTTTATAGTTCTTACCACAATTTATGAACTCGTGGACCATTTTTGGTAAGCCTTCCATTAGAGATTTGGTAAATATTTCAGACACCTTTTTGGAACAGTTTGCCCATCTCTTTTTAAAATCTTCGATATTTTGGAACACCTTTTTTGTGCTCTTTAAGATTCTTTTCACAAGAGCCCAATATCTCTCCACTGGTCTTAGCTCCGGACACTTTGGAGGATTGGCCTCTCTTGGTACAAGAAATATGTTATTACTTTGTTACCACTCCAGAGCTTTCTTGCTGTAGTGACATGATGCCAAATCAGGCCAAAAATATGTGGAAACATTGTGCTCTCTTATAAAAGGAAGAACACTTTTTTTCCAACATTCTTTGGTGTATATTTCGGTATTTATAGAGCTTACTGTAACAAATGACTTACTTCTTTTGCCGCAACTGCATATAGTTCTCCATGCCAGGAAATTTTGCCTGCTTTTGGATTCTAAATTGTTCTTCGATATTTCCTCGAGCATCAGCAACATACATACATTTCGTCGTCCATTATACAACATAAATTTGTTGCAGCATTCCTGTCTGGACTTTGTATGTTTTCAAACCTGCATTGACTTTAACTTTTTGCACCAAATAGTCAGAACACTGGGCTAACCGGGCAGCTTTACTAGCCGATGTGTTTGGAGATCTTTTCAATATGCTTTAAATTTTCTTGGCTTTCCCAATATCATGTGGTCCTTGTTTACTTCCCCAACCTCGTTTCCTATCGATGGTCATAAAACTGCTCAATAACATTGGAAACAGTTTGACGGCAGATCTTCAATTCTTTGGCCAATTTTTTGTAGGACCAATATGGATTTTTTTGAAAATTTTTAATAATTTTAAGACGTGCTTCTTTTCTTCAATCATTTTGATCAAAGTCACATTAAATCAACATGGTTGTCATCAAAAATAATAGCTGACATATTTTTCAAAGATAACTAGATCAAAGAAATTTTTAAATTTTACGCCCAAAAAAAAATTATTAGGTAAAACGTGTGTTAAGATTTTTTCGATCTCACTCCTTATGCATGAAGCCAGTGTAAACATAACTCATGTGTATTGCATATGCATTGATATGTATGTAAGAACTGCCCTAGAAAAATTTGATACTTTGTTTTTCATTAATAAAAAAATACGTAATGAATTTTTTTTAAATATTTTTTTTTTTTTTTATTAATGAGTAGTATAAGGAACATAAATAACCTTAGGGGAGATGTGTGTACCTTGGTCAGCTTTTCAGTTTTTTCAATGTGCTGGATTTTCCAAAAAAGTTTCTTTAGTTTTTTGATTAAGTTATATTTCTACAATGCTTGCAGCATCAAATGACGTGACAATTAAATTTCTATGTCTTACCATTGAGTAGAAATATAAATTTTTCCGTTGCAATCTCAAACGGTCCAAGGTACACCATGCAAGTGTACCTTGGACTATCAAAAATAAAAAAAAATACATTGTATATAGGTAATAAATTATAAAATAACCATTTATTATGTAATCAAAAGTAACATTTTTTTCAATAAAAAAAAAAAAAAAATAATCATAACACAAAAAAGTCAGTTTCGAAAAAACAATTAAGTAAACAAAAATGGTTGCAAATAATTGCATTAATCCCGTAAATACTAATAATAATATTATATTGAAGGGCGGTTATGGGTTCCTGGTTACCCGTCGAAAAAGGCTCGATGGTCAATAAGCATAGGTCCAAGGTACACACAGATGGCGTGTTTTAAAAACTGTCACACCCATAACATATATTAATGAAAATACATCTAAAACACACTAAAAGCTTAAAACAATAACTAAACTTCCTTCCTGATGTTGTAAAACTGAAATATTTCAAGTAAGTTTCTCACAAAACTTTTCGAAGTTTACTCCAAAAACTAATTTTTACACATCAAAAACACTTTTTTCGTCACTTTTTATACCAGCATAAAGCTTGGCGGTCTGAAGTCTACTTATATCAGTCAGCGGTATGAGTAGAAAATTCCATAGAAGAACATTATCGTACACGTGCAACTGTTGAGGGGCAACCGACACTTGGACCGAGGTACACTCGGACCAAGGTACACACATCTCCCCTACACTATTAACAAATATTTACGTAGGCTGCTCGATATATTTCTGGCTTAGGCAACACTAAGTGTTGCCAGGTGCAATCTGTCATTTCTATTGGAAAGTTTAATATTTTTTACAATAGCATAAACGTACTCAGAACGTTTTGACGTACGACCATCATTTGTGTTGTTTACAGTGACTTGAAAAAATCAATTTGGCAAAAAAATGGAATTAACTCGTGAACATTTTCGTGCGATCATTTTTCACAACTTTCGACGTGGATTATCACGACAAGAGTGCATCGATGAACTTAAATCTTTGTATGGCGATGAAGCACCATCCTATAGCACTGTGAAAAACTGGTTTAATGAATTTAATCGTGGCCGACGCTCGCTCAAAGACGAATTCCGTGAAGGTCGTCCAAAAACGTCTGTTGTGCCAGAGAACATTGATGCCGCGCGTGAACTAATAAAGCAAGATTGTCATGTGTTATACCGTGAGATAGAGGCATCCGTGGGCATTAGTTCCATTTCAATACATTCGATTTTGCATGAACACTTAGTTGTAAAAAACGTTTGTTCTCGTTGAAAACCCCATAATTTATCAATTGCTTAAATTTTCAATGGAAAAATTGATTTGGCGTTGCCAGATTTTAGCTATTGACATTAGTGTTGCCTAGGCCAGATATATATCGAGCAGCCCTCGTATTTTATATAAAAATAGTTTACTTTTTTCTTAAGACCTTTCATTAAGTTTTGTACAGTTGTTTCGTCGACAGTACCGTACGACCTTCGCCACTTAATTTTGAAATCTTTTAAATTTTTTGTAGTACTTTTACTCCTCCAAAAATCTGATTTCATTAGAGCCCAATATCTCTCTATAGGTCGAAGCTCTGGGCAGTTAGGTGCATTCGCATTGTTGGGAATGAAATTAACATTATTGCTATTGTACCATTCTATGGTGGCTCTAGAGTAGTAGGAGGTTGCTAAATCAGGACAAAACACTACAGTACCCCCGTGCTCACGATTACATGGCAAAATACGTTTTTCAAGAAATTCATCAATATAAATTTTCGAGTTAACTGTGCCCTGTGTTACAAAAAAACTGCTTCTCAGACCGCAGGTGCATATGGCCTGCCAAACCATATACTGCTAGGGAAATTTTGTAAGTTTCTTCTCTTTAAATTTGCTCTGTAACTGCCCCTTCTCCGAACAGGTATAAAATTCGTGTCCTGGTAGCGGTTTAAAACCTGCCTTAACATATGTTTCATCGTCCATTATGAAGCAGTCAAATTTAGTCAGGTAATCGACTTATAACTTTCGAGCTCGCTTTTGAGCCTCTAACTGCTTTTCATGGGAACGGTCTGGTACTTTTTGAACTCTGTAGGTCTTTAGCTTAAGTTTTTTCTTTAGTCTGTTTATAGAAGATTTCGAGGTTCCTGCTCTGGCAGCCATATCTCGTTCTGTAGTGTTAGGATTCTGCTTAAAAAGGCGCTTCACCTTTTTCACCAACTGTGGGTCTATACTGGCTTTTCTACCTGAATCCTTTTTCCGCGTAATAAGTTGACCCTTTCTATAATTCGAAATAACCTTTTGGACAGCGATTTTTGATGCCCCTGTTTTTTAAGCTATGGCTGAATATTTTAATTCTGGTTTTAACAGGTAAGTGTACAAAATGAGTTTGCGCTTTTTTTCTTGATTGCTAGACATCTTTATCGTTTGAAGTTCGTTTACCAAGTATTATATATTTTTGTAATCGTCATGTTATGCACGATCATCAGGTAAATCATAATCTTAAGGAATAAAAGTATCTGGGGCAGTCCTTACATAAACTCACAGTTGGAAACTGTGCCTAAAGGTGAAAACATTTATAATAGGCAGATATTTTGGTTTCATCGGAAACGTTTAGAGTTCCAATTTCTTATAATGAATTTATGGAAAGTGGCTACTTTACCTGTCCCCAGTCATTTCTGCCCTCCAAACAGAGAACAACAACAATAAATTAAATTTTTAACGCATTGTTCTCAACTTTTAAGCATTTCTTGGCTAAGTAATATTTTTCGTATAGCATTTTTTTTTTTTTCAAAGAAATGCTTATAACTTAAGAATAATGTTTGAAAAATGTAATACAAAATTGAAAAAATTTTAACTTCATATTATTATCTACTGGGTAGAAAATATTTTTATGCGTAATCTTCTCTCGTAATGCTCGCGTATGTTTGTCGCAGCTTAGTGCGTATACGTTCATACTTACATATGAGGGGTGTTCACAGATCACTTTCATGGACCCAACATGTAGCAAAATGAGCAACATCATCTATTTACATTTAGGTCAAAATCAACTTGGCTGTTTGGCTGTTTTTTTTGAATAATTTTTTAAAAACTTTTCAAGAAAAAAAAATTTTTAACTTTCCAAAAAATTAAAAAAAAAATCACACGTATTGCTTGGGAAATTCTAAGCATTTTTTGCCTAGTACACTTTTTACATAAGATGCTTACCTCTGGAGTAAAAAAAGATTTTTGCCTTCAGAAGACGTTCAAAAGCCAAAAACACCCATGTAGCGTCCGAATCCCATCTTTAGTCATACATCATTTTAAAGCTTATAAGTTATGCTTTAATTTAAAGTATTTTTAGAAAAAATCTAAGGGGGATTTTTTTTAAAAAAAATTCAAAAGTATTTTTAAGTGTAAAAAATGTTGGTGAAAAAAAAATTTTTTCACCAAGAAGTATTTTTTTATAAAAAGAACACTTCAAAGTGAATGGGACCTGTAACTTAGATTTATAAATTTACAAACTTTAGTGTAAGCTAAAAATTTTTGAAAAAACACCCTTTTCATGAAAATGACTAAAAACGCCAACTTCAACACCCTGTATTTTAACAACAAATGGTACTAGGACCAAATCCTCCCGGATTGTTGTTTTTGCCATATTGCCAAATTTGAGCGAAATCGAAGACAAAAAAATTTAAATCTGGTACACTTGGCGTGTTTTGGCTTCATATATAGATTATACATATATGTTTTTACCTTTTTCTTAAAAAGGTACAAAAATGACACCTTAAACCCGAAAGCCAAAAATCAATCAGGATTTCACAATGTAGTTAAGATTTTTCTAAGTTAAATTTTTCGTATAGTACCAATAAAACAAGTCGTCTTTTGTAAGTATGTACATAAAGAGATATAAATAACAACATGTAGAAAAAGACATATAGCTAATTAATTTCAACTAGTCAGAGTGTAACCTTTGGCCTGGCCAAACATTAAATACCCTACACTGCAGTATTTTTAAAATTTTGCTCATATGGGAGGTGCCACGCCCTCTTGCCCGATTTCACCCAGTTTTTGCTGAGAGCTTGCATTTATAGTTCTTAGTGTCTGAATAAAATTTAGTTCGATTATCTCAAAAAACGCTTTCAGTGTAGCTTTTTGAAGCCAGCCAACCAGACAGACGGACATGGCTAAATCGAACCAAATTTCAGCGAAATCGGAAGGGGTGTGGCAGATCTTGTTACGATAGGCATGAAATGGCTGTATACCATTTTTTAATCCTTCGCTAACACGTCGCTTCATCAATCTTGAAATTTGGATGCATTGTTTATTTTTTATGATGAATAAAGTACCACAAGTTTTTTTTTTTAAAAATGAACCATTAGATGGACTCTAGTACAAAAATTAAACGTTTGATTGAAAATAAGTGCTTTTTTTTCTTTGCTGACACTCCTGCACGTCATACAATCTCTCTGAAAAATTGCATACATAAGTTGTTTCGGACTGCAAACTGAGATCTGTAGTGTTTTTTGGAAAAAAATCTACCGTTAGATAGGCTCCAGTACAAAAAGTATTCGTTTCATTGAAGATAATCGTATCTTATTCCTTTGCTGACACTCCTGCACGTCATACGATCTCTCTAAAAATTCGCACACATAAGTTTTTTTAGACCACAAATTGAGATCTATGGTGTTTTTTGGAAAAAAATTTACCGTTAGATAGGCTCTAGTGCAAAATCACTCGGTTTTTATAAACAATGGCCATTTGGCCAGCTAGGAATTTATTTTAAAGTCAAAAAATTTATATTTCCTGAATTGTTTATCTCTCTTGATTCATAATTTGAGTGTGGAATTGGGTGTTCGTTTTTCAATACACACTAGTGTGTATTGAAATATATGGACGAGTTTTAAAACCCAATTCCACACTCAAATTATGAAAGAAGAAAGATAAACAACTCAGGAAATATAAATTTTTTGACTTTAAAATAAATTCCTAGCTAGCCAAATGGCCATTGTTTATAAAAACCGAGTGATTTTGTACTGAAGCCTATCTAACGGTAAATTTTTTTCCAAAAAACACCATAGATCTCAATATGTGGTCTAAAATAACTTATGTGTGCAAATTTTCAGAGAGATCGTATGACGTGCAGGAGTGTCAGCAAAGGAATAAGAAACGATTATCTTCAATGAAACGAATACTTTTTGTACTGGAGCCTATCTAACGGCAGATTTTTTTACAAAAAACACTACAGATCTCAGTTCGTTGCCCAAAACAACTTATATATGCAATTTTTCAGAGAGATTGTATGACGTGCAGGAGTGTCAGCAAAGAAAAAAAAGCACTTATTTTCAATCAAACGTTTAATTGTTGTACTAGAGTCCATCTAACGGTTCATTTTTTTTCAAAAAAAACTTATGGTACTTGATTCATCATAAAAAATAAACTATGCACCCAAATTTTAAGATTGGTGGAACGACGTGTGGGAGTGTCAGCGAAGGATTAAAAAATGGTATACAGCCATTTCATGCCTATCGTAACAAGATCTGCCACACCGCTTCCGATTTCGCTGAAATTTGGTACATGGTTTCGTTTCAAGCTTAAACTTTGAGAAGTGGCAAAAAAAAAATTTTGGGATTTTTTTTGTGGCTTGTGGAGGGGTGCAAAAAGTCGAAAAATAGGTAAAATGTAACAAACTCCCCTCAAATAATTACCAATAACTTGGCCATTTCTTAACCGATTTTCATATTTGGACCTGTTTTGGAAAGGCATTGAATAAGGATATAAAAATGGTCCAAACATAAAAATGAGATAAGAAATGTTCCAGCTATGGGCCATTTTCTGGTCTGACCTTTTTATAAATTTTCAAAAAATCATAACTTCTAAGCCTCGAGACATACCAATTTTCTCTCTTTCTTGACTGAAAGATTTTTTTTTTTCTTCTTTCCAAAAAAAATATTTTGTAAGGTAACAAAAGTGTACTCGGGCACGTTTTTTGTAGCTTAGTACTAAAATAGTAATAAGTGTAGTACTTTTTATCAACTACGAAAAATTTTCAGCTTATAGCCTGATTCAATGCCTTTCGAAAACAGGTCCAAACATGAAAATCGGTTAAGAAATGGCCAAGTTATTGGTAATTATTTGAGGGGAGTTTGTTACATTTTACCTATTTTTCGACTTTTTGCACCCCTCCACAAGCCACAAAAAAAATCCCAAAATTTTTTTTTTGCCACTTCTCGAAGTTTAAGCTTGAAACGAAACCATGTACCAAATTTCAGCGAAATCGGAAGCGGTGTGGCAGATCTTGTTACGATAGGCATGAAATGGCTGTATACCATTTTTTAATCCTTCGCTGACACTCCCACACGTCGATCCACCAATCTCAAAATTTGGGTGCATAGTTTATTTTTTATGATGAATCAAGTACCACAAGTTTTTTTTGAAAAAAAATTAACCGTAAGATGGACTCTAGTACAACAATTAAACGTTGTATTGAAAATAAGTGCTTTTTTTCTTTGCTGACACTCCTGCACGTCATACAATCCCTCTGAAAAATTGTATATATAAGTTGTTTTGGGCTACGAACTGAGATCTGTAGTGTTTTTTGTAAAAAAATCTGCCGTTAGATAGGCTCCAGTACAAAAAGTATTCGTTTCATTGAAGATAATCGTTTCTTATTCCTTTGCTGACGCTCCTGCACGTCATACGATCTCTCTGAAAATTTGCACACATAAGTTATTTTAGACCACGAATCGATATCTATGGTGTTTTTGGGAAAAAAAATTTACCGCAAGATAGGCTCCAGTACAAAATCACTCGTTTTTTATAAACAATGGCCATTTGGCCAGCTAGGAATTTATTTTAAAGTAAAAAAATTTATATTCCCTGCATTTTTTATCTCTCTTCTTTCATAATTTGAGTGTGGAATTGGGTGTTCGTTTTTCGATACACACTAATACACACTAATATATATACTTTTCTATATCTGTCACACCTTCTTCTCCGCGTTACAAACGGTAGGACAAAGTGAATATACCCTGGGTGTAGGGTATAAAAATATTACACCGGCAAGAGATAGCTATTTTCTGCCAAACAGCCAAGTTTATTTTGACCTAAATGTAAATAGATGATGTTGCTCATTTTGCTACATGTTGGGTCCATGAAAGTGATCTGTGAACACCCCTCATATGTAAGTATGTACGTATACGCACTAAGCTGCAACAAACATACGCGAGCATTACGAGAGAAGATAACGCATAAAAATATTTTCTACCCAGTAGAAAATAATATGAAGTTAAAATTTTTCCAATTTTGTATTACATTTTTCAAACATTATTCTTAAGTTTTAGATACATGGATCTAAAAATCCTTGGTGATTGGAAGAGAGGGACGATGGAGATGGGTGTGACTTCATACGTAAAGGGCATCGGGAACGGGCGAACGAAGTCGCAACCAGGCCAGCTAGTATATTAAAAATATTTCTCGAAATATTTTGAATAAGTTCGCTGAACACATGATAAACCTCAGACGTAAGGATCATACATGTATCGATTGAACACAAGAATGCGTTTTTTTTTTTTTTTGTGTAGAGTGGATTTAAAAACAAAATCGATAAAAAAATATCTGACATCTTAATTGGTTAAATTGGACAAAAGCATTATCGAAAATCTGTCGCCAAGTATTAAAATAGAACCATCAAGGTAGAAGAAATCGGTGCCAGGTCCGAAAATATCGAGGTAATGATCGCTAGAACAAAAAAATATGTCCAAGAATCAAGAAAGTCAGAGTAATGGATTTTGTGGAGACAACAAGAAAAGTATTTTCCAAGAATTTTAATGTGTGATCACCCCTATGGTTTTTATTTTATTTCCATTTGAAAAATTGCCTAGAAAGAAATTCCTTGCTGCTATACGTATATGCAGCAGTTCACTCATTCTCTTCAATTGACCTTGTGATAAACTAAGTATGTGCATTATTATTTTATAATTAATGTATCCGTTGTTCGTCCCACGACCACAACAAAGTCATAGATCGTGGGATGATAATGAGTTAAATAGAACAGTCAGTAATAGTCTAAGAGCCAGCGCTTAAAAATGACTTTGCGTTTCTAAAAGCTGGTTTTGTAACAGTAAGTTATAGTAGTTGTGTACACACATAAACTGTCGGTCAGTCAAGCGAACTGTAGAACAGGCGGCTGATATATGGCCTCAAACATGTCATGATTTCGATGGTGATCAAATTAATTTCTAAAGGCTGAAACTTGTTATACAGATTGTATAATGCATATAAATAATAATTATGTCGGTCAGTCAGTTAAACGTTAGAACAAGGATAGTCAGCAGCCCCGTGGAAGGTAAAATGCTTTTTTTACTCAAGAAGGAGGCATCTTACAAAAAAAGTGTTCAAGGCATAAAATGCTTAGAATCGTCCGGGAACACGTGTAAATTTTTTTTTTTTTTTCTGAAAAATTTTTAAAAAATGACGTACAAAATTTAAAAAAAAAAAAGTTCACGCGTATTCTTTGGGCGATTCTAAGCATTTTATGCCATGTACACTTTTTTCGTAAGATGCCTTCCTCTTCAGTAAAAAAAGTGTTTTGCCTTCCACGGGGCTGCTGACCAGCCTTGCTCTAACGTTTAACTGACTGACTGAAATAATTGTTTTTTATATGCATTATACAATCTGAATAACAATTTTCAGCCTTTAGAAATTAATTTGATCACCATCGAAATCATGACATGTTTGAGGCTGGCTCTCCGGGGTCAACATATATGTTTTCGATATTTATAATTTGAGTTTTTTGATTTTACTGTTACAACTCAATACAATCAATACAATGGATTTTGACTTTGTTTGGCCTACAGTTCTGTGGACTTTTGACAAAACAATCTAAGTCGAGATAAGACAATTCTCCAGGATTTTAGTACTAAATATAAAATTTAAATACGCTTCTATTGGTATAATCGCCATGTCTCTATGATTTCTTGTTCCATAGATATAAGGGTGTCCCATAGTTCACGTAATATTTGAACTTAACGTCATTCGTGCGGTGAAGTGTTATGAACCAAAAGAAAAAAATAATTTGACAGCTGACACTTCTCACTTCTCCTCATACATTTTTACTAACCAAGGTTAGTAAGGTTAGATTCAACGCTACATCAACGAAACCGAGCCACATTATTGAAAAGTAGTTAATCAGTTTTTAGGCTCTCCTAAAAGTTGCCAATTTCGAGTTAGGTTGTTTTGTCAAAAGTCCACAGATTTGTTGAATAAGTCAAGATTTATAGTTATCAAATAAAGGTTGTCCCATAATTCACGGAAAAGTTTAACAGCTGACTAATTTGAGTTAGTAAGAATGGATGTGGTAGATTCAACGCAGCACCAACGAAAGTAAGCCACATTCATACCAAGTGTTCATGGACAAAAGAGTATCCCATAAATCACGCATGACATGAATTTGCCGATATTTGTGCGATAAAGTGTTGCTACTGACAATTTAAGACGAGTGAAAATGCATTGAAGGAGGAGTTTTAACTCTGCATCAACAAAAATCAAGGAAGATTTCAACAAAATAGTGCTTATGTGCCAGCTTAGCCGTGAAGGTCATCTGCCCGATATACTATTTCATACAAAACCCTATCCTATGTACTTTATGTTTAAATAAAAAAATTCAATTAAAAGAAAATGTTTTTTTTATTTAATTTAAATCTTGTGTGAATTATAGGACACATCAAGTTACTGCATTCTTCTTTCTCATACCCATAACGCCAATGTAGTTGGAACTAATAGACTAACATACTGGATCGATTATTATTTAGTTAGGTTAGGTTAGGGTGGCGGTAATCGCGTAAGCAAAAACCTCACATAGACCAACTAGGTCCAAAGTCACGGTTGCATATTACATATTTGTTGAAATTTCAACGATATTAAAAAAAACATAGGTACCTGTTGGAAAATGAGTTTCCATTCATTAAATATTCACTATTGCAAGTGCAAGAGGGAGTATACTCTCGGGAAAGGACTTTCTGGGCAGATTTACGACAAGGCCCTATAAGTTCAAAATTGATTTAATATATATAGTAGATTATGAAAACGAAAAACAAATTCTAGGTGAAAAATTTCTGTTATTCAATTTCAATCACCCATTTAATTTAACTACCTACTTAAACGCAATTTACAAATTCTTTTCAACTTATTGTATAAATTGAAGGAACAAACCAACAACACAAAAATTAATTAAAATAAGACATGTGTACGTATAGTAAACAAAAATTAAAAAGTTCTAAATTTAGCAAAAAAAAAAAAAAAAAACTATAAAAAAAAATATAAACAACATATGACCATGTTAAATTTGAACTTATTTATGTAAAAGGTGGGCAATCTGCTGGTTTCTTAAAAAAAAAAAAATAAATTTTTTTGACATTTACAGAAAAGCGACAGAAAGACAGTAATAAATCTCAAAAAAAAAAAAAGTGCATACATGTTCCCATCGTCTTCAACTTAGAAAAATCTGTTCTATCCATTGTTAGATCTCTCTTTATAGGCAGTGCAATATATACCATACATTTCAGTTACAAGAAGCGACCCTCCACCTCACGTCATGATGGCTGATATCCAATTTCCACCTAGATCATTCTGTTGGTCCCAGTGGCGTGCCGTAGTGTTTTCACCGTAGACGCTCACTTTCTGAGTCTCTCGGACTTGGCTAGTAAATGAAAAGAATAGAAGAAGAAGGATCAAGGGATCGTATTAGATGGAGACGTTTCATTTTGGCCCTATGCGCTTTTAAAAAATAACATTAAATAAACAATAAAAGAAAAAAATTGCCTGTGGGATTCGAACCCATGACGCCAGAAGCGGAAGGCAGATGCATTTACTACAAAGATATAGTTATCAATACTTGAATAGATGCTGTCTAATTGCTATTTACGTATGTTCTTACACACTTGTTCAACGCAGGCAAAAGACGTGAAGGCTACGCCATAAACCTGAAAACTCCAAGCAAGGATGTCTCAAAACCCTGCATGTATATTGACAATTTTGAGGATGCAGTCTGATCGTTGAAAAGTACATAAGACTCCATAAAAGAAATAAAAAGTTCATTCCATTATTTTGTTTCAGTGCCTGTGTTATCGTTAGTTAGTCAGAATTGTTCTATATCTATGTATAAATTTCTTAATGCAAAAGATTATGTACTCAATTTAATATGTTCCTCACTTTTTTTTCGTTTTTTTTTTTTAGGCCAACATCAGTCAACAAGAGTACGCTTTGAAGTACCATGAGTATTTACAACGCATTCACGAGCGTAAACTGCGTGAGCTGTCCACTTTAGGGCATCCGTTAGATGATCTTAAGTGGGAAGCAGCACATGCAAAACTTTACATGGTTACCATATCACACAACGTCAGTGGAATGAGTAATGAGCAACTACACCGACGGCGACGTGATCTAGATCACCATTCTAAGGCGTCGTCAAGGCGGCAAAACGACAAATCCACAAGCATTTTATTGCGATTTCCACTCGATGTGGATGCATCACAACTACAGCCTGGTGACATTGAGGAGGCCAACATACGCTTGATGCTCATAACAAGCTCAACACTAGCGGCAAAACATCAAGGTAACGAAAAAAAGGGAAAGCGTAGGAAAACGCCATCATCATCATCGACATCAGTGCCACCAATGCCAAAAAAACATTTAATTAATCTAAAAGTTTATCAGTTGCTCGATAAAGGGCGTCGTCTTTGGTTGGATGGACAAAAAATCGAAATTGAAATCGATCAAAGCAAAGGTGATGAAACCTCCAGCCGTTGGCTAGAATTTGACGTGACAAAAGCCGTTGAGAGCTGGCTTAGTGATCGCCAAACAAATTTCGGATTGGAAGTCAAGTGCGACAATTGTTATCGTTTTGGAGCGCGTATTATTGATGACCTCTCAGAGGCGCCAAACAAAGTCAGTGAGGCGGATACAAAGGATGTGGATGACAACGATGATGATTCTGTGGCGGCAGTTGGAGAAGAATCTATGGATGAAAAATTCGACTTGACACCAGTTCTAAACATAATTGGGCGTCTGGGTGCCAAGCATCAAGAGCAGCGTTCAAGGACACAATCTGCAGCAGTAGCTGCACAACATCACCACACTCCTGCGGTGACAACAAAGCGACAACCGCGTAAAACAAATTGCTACAAGGATAATCAGCGCTGCTGTCGTCATACAATGGAGGTGATATTCAAAGAGATCAAAGGTTTTGAATTTATCATACAACCAAAAGTTTTCGATGCTGGCTATTGCCGGGGCCGGTGTCCACCGCGTTACAATCCAGCGCATCATCATGCATTGCTGCAGAGTCTAATTTGGAAGCAGGATCGCACACGTGTGCCGCGTCCATGTTGTGCGCCCTCAAAGTTGGTAGAGTTGGAAGTGTTGCATGTGGATGAAAAAAACAGCGAAAAATTGAAGATATCGACGTGGACTGATATGCGTGTGCTAGAATGTGCGTGCTCTTAAAAATGCAACATATATGTATATTAGACCGGGTCCAAATTTAGATTCATCCCAAAACCAACTCAAAAGTTGGAGGGACTCTTAAAAATTATATTTACACCATTTTTTTTTTTTTTGTTTCATTCTGAGAAAAGCCAACGGAGCGCTTTTGATTCTACTGAAGGACATTGTTTTTGGTTATAACTTTTTTTTTTTCATTATTAAATGGATACCCAAGAGTGCCTTTGAAATGAAGACTATGTTCTTAAAAAAATTTTGGTGTTTAAAAATTTTTTTTTTTTTTTGGGTATAGATAATATTCGGTTCCAAAAATCGATTTTTTTTACGTTTTTTAATAATAATAACTCAAAAGCAAGGAAACTTACGAAAAATTGTTAATGGCAAAAAATGTTTGGAACTGTCCTAGTAATACATGTGAATTTTTTTAGAATTTTTTGAGCTATTTCCATTTTTTTTTCAAAATTTGGTCAAAAAATAACACATAAAAAAAAACTCCAAAACTGTAAAAAAATGCACTCGAATTTTTTGAAGGATTCTAAGCATTTTACGTTTCGTGTAATTTTTTCGTAGATGCCTGGGTTTTAAATAAACCTAGCATTTTGCTGACAAAAGTAAGCTTAACAGCTGAAAACTAAATTTGATAAATTTTTTGAAAAAATAAAAAAAAATCCGAGAATTCCGAAAAAATTCACACGTATTCTTTGAACATTTCTAAGCATTTTTTTTTTTTTTTTGGCCACATACACTTTTTCGCTAGATGCCTCGCTTTTGAGTAAAAAATCGTTTTTTTAACCGCGTAATTGAAAAATGTAAAAATCGATTTTGGGATGCGAATTTTATCTTATATCAGATATCGTTTTTAAGAATCCCTCTGATTTTATTTTGCTTCATACAAAATCGACCCGATCTAATGTATATGCATATGTAAGTATCTGGTAGATAGGCGGTAGGAAATAACGTCCAATGAAATAACGCCCAAAAAAAACATAAAACGCCGAAATAATTTGGCCGACAATCATTTTGGAAATAAAGCCCAGAATGTGGATTTTTACTTCGTTGAAAATATTGGCATCATATTGTTTTTATTTTAGGCGTTATTTCATGTTTCTAAAATGAAATAGCACCCGAAAAAATCGAAATAACGCTTAGTTATTTAATGTTAATGAATTTTAGACGTTATTACCAAAAAGATATCACCCAAATTTATATGAAAATAGTTTGGGCGTAATTTATTGTGTTTTTTTTTTTACTTTTATTGGGCGTTATTTCGTATTTTTTTTTTTTTTGCTTTATTTCCTACCTTCCTGTATCTGCGGGTATTATACTGCAAGAGTGACTCTATCGAAACACATTTGCTTTGAGCATTCCTAGCGTTTGTGTATAGGAATCGACCAGAGCGGGCAAATAGCGAGATAGCAAAACTATAGGCGTAATGAGTGCTATAATAAAATTCCATTTCTAAACTAAAAATTTTAGAATGCGTATTTTAAAGATTTTTGTTTTTTTATTTAATTTGAGTTATTAATATACATTTAAGTATGTATTGTATATGCAACTCGTAAGGTAAAACTGGCGGCGATATCACATTGTAAGAATGAAAATATTTCATATCTTGCGAATGAAAAATATTTTTTTATATTAAATAACATGAAACTTATGAAATTCTGCTTTATTTCGCAGGTTTTTGTAAGAAAATTATTATATAGGGTGTATCGCATAAGGTTACGAAGCTTCTGGGCGGTGATAGAGGAACCTATACTAACAAAAAATTGCACCTGGGGAGGGTCTAAAATCTACCCCTGAGGAATTATAGGGTTAAAACTGAATTTCTGACTTGTTTAAAAAAAAAAAAAAAAGGGATCACCCTTACGTTTTAGAGAAACATTTCTATGTCAAAGTTTTAGCTAATTGTATGAGATTTCATTTCATTTTATTCAGTCTATGGACAAAAATCCTTACAGACTAGCAACAGAGTATGACTTATATTTACAAATAAATAACCTAAGAATAACAAAAAATAAATTAAGTATAAAAAGATAATAAGATATTTTTAAACTTTTCTTTACTAAAACAAAAATCAACCATTATAATAGTACTTAGTTTATTGAATTCTAATAAAGCTCTATTAATGGGCTCATTGAGAGCATAATTTGTTCTATGAACCTTGGTATAAAAGAAGGAAACATTGCGCAGTGCCCTCAACGGTACATTAAAAGAAATTTTATCCAACAGTACATCGCAGTCAATATTGCCACCAATAATATCGTAGATAAACATTAAAGATTGAATAATACGTCTACTTTCTAAAGACTTTAAATTCAGCAACAAACAGCGAGCTGAATAAGATGGAAACGGCTCAGAAAAATTTAAAGTACGTAAGGCAAATTTCAAGAATTTTCTTTGTACACGTTCAATACGACCAGAATGTACAGCGTAGAAAGGATTCCAAATAAATGATGCATATTCGAGCCTCGATCTTACAAAGGAGGTAAATAATACCTTCAAAGTATAAGGGTCAGAAAAATCTGAACAGTTTCTCCTAATAAAAGCTAATATAGAATAAACTTTAGGAATTATGTAATTAACATGCTCTACAAACGCAAAAGCAGAGTCAAACATAACACCTAAATCCAAAATTTTATCAACAGATACCAAATTTTTCCCACTAAGATAATACGAAGATGGAAATTTATTGGATGATTTTGAAAAAGAGATTTGTGAGCATTTATTTATATTAAGGGACAGACGATTTCTTTGAAGCCAGCACACGACTTTATTCAGATCACATTGAAGTTCAAAAATGTATATGATTTATAGGGTTTAAAGTAATTTCGCAAAGTTCTGCACATTTAAAGTTCATATTATAATTTTTTTTTTCTTATTTTTTAACTTTGGCGACCATTTTAGTATGAAAAAATTATTATTAGCATATCCTTTTATAATTTTTAAATTAAAATATCAACTTTAAAGGTCCAGAACTTTGCGAAATCCTTTTAAACCTTATAACCGATATACACTAACCATAGAAAATTTTTCTTTAAAACGTTAGGGTGATCCAAGAAATTGTTTTTTGTAAAACAAGACAGAAAATCAGTTTTTACGCTATAACTGCTCAGGAGTACATTTTAGACCACCTCCCCCTCAGGTGCAATTTTTGTTAGTCTAGGCCACCTCTGTCACCTCCCTGAAGGTTCGTTACCTTTTGCGATACACCATGTATTACAAAAATCAAAACAATGAAAATTTTGTATTTACTGGATATTTAAATTATATACTTATTCACTTACCATTTTTACAACGTGACACTCATGACAATGAATCAACAGAATATTTTCGGCGATTGTTTCTAAGACTTTGTCACGTGGTTTGGTTTGGGAGACGTTTTGTGCTGCTAGTTTTTCCTCTACAAAAAAATAAAATATTTACAATGAACTGGCTTAGCTTTTAAGAACTAATTTATAGAAATGCACATTGTTATTACAATGTGCTACATGAAAAAAAGTTCTGGGTTCTCACATAGCACATCGTGTTTGGCACTCGAAAAAATAATTTTCGGCGTACTCGGTTTTTCTTCATCACCCAAGGATTTTTTTTTTTTTTGGGCCTGTTGAAAGGTCATTTAATTCGTAGCTCAGCCATTTTTTAACGAATTTTCATGCATTTGATTAGAGGCTGAAAAAAAATTCTTGGGTGATGAAGAAAAACCGAGTACATCGAAAATTACTTTTTCGAGTGCCAAACACGATGTGCTATGTAAGAACGCAGAATTTTAACATTTTTTTTGGAATTTGTAGCACAGTGTAATTATATCATATTTATATAATTTTTGGTGATTCTATGTTTACAGTTATAAAATAATGTAATAATCTAGCGCAAACCTTCCTATTTTTACCTAAAAAAATATTTGAATAAATTAGTTATTTAAGACAATGTATCATGTTTAAAATTGTAGTTTTATTTATATGCTGGATGTGATATTATACTTTAAAATATGCCAACAAATTCTACATAAAGGACTAAATACACTACTTAATAAATTTCAAACTTTTAATTTTATCTGAAGTCGGATGTAAATACATATCGTCGGCTAAGGGTGAAAAGGTCCTAAGTCGATTTTTTCAAATTGTTCAGGAGAGACAAAAAACATTCTAAATAGTATTCCTGTTAAAATTTTTCAAAACTGTATAATACAATGTCTTGTTATTGTTGTAACTGATCAACCAAATACAATTTTAAATTGAAGTACGCATGTTATGCTTGTTTATGCCAATTTTATGGACTTAGATCTTTTTCTACAACCAGTTTTTTTGTTTTTTTGGACTTAGCGCTTTTTATTTTGTTTGAGAATTTTTTTACCTTTTCTTGGACAGAAATAAATAAACATAATTTGCATTTAATGCCCATAGGAACTTTATTTTCATGTTGTATTTCACATTTTAACATTTTTTTTTTTTCTATAATAAAGCAAAAAAAATTTACTAGAATAAAAATCATTTCGTTGCTGTTAACTTTTTACCACTAAATAAAAAATAATTCATCAAAAAAATAAAAATCACATTCGTGTTACTTTTATCAAAATCTTAAGAACTAATCATTATTATTAAAATCAAAATCAGTCATGACGTAACTCATCATAAAATTGATGGTAATCTCTTGGCAATGTTGATTTTAAAGCTTGCAAATCTTCATACTTCCGTTTTGAGATCGGTCTTTTTTCATTGTAAAGCTGATCCAGGTTAGACCACTTTACTGGGGTGACATGCATATTTTTGCGCTGAGGAAGAATGTTCCATGCATTTGGAAATCTTAATTTATAAAATATTTCTCCGTCCGGAGTATACTTCAGTGCACGAATGTCCGTCACTTTCGAATCACCTGTATCACGACCAGGACGTATGGTTTTAAAAAATGATACTTTTTTAAAAGATTTAAAAAATGTATGATCTATATAGACAACATCATACGGTTCTGGCTTCTTCCGCGCATCCTTACACAAACCAATATAATCGGCTGGTACATAAATGTTTTTATTTTTTAATGCTCGTTCAATTACGGAATGAACGCTATCCGCTTCCATCTGCGTATGTCCTATTTCAAGTATTTTTTGCTCAATATGAATTTTATTATTAATTGCTGTAGGGGAACTGATGCTATTGTGGTATAGCTAATGTTTAGGTGAAATTTTAAAGGGAACCGTTAGATCTATTTCAGCCAAATTTGTTTAAGATAATCATTGAAGTATTGGCTACAGAATATATTTCAATAAAATGTGTGCAATTTCATTAAAAAAAGTTATTGAGGAAAATCTGAAAAAAGTCAAAAAAGCTGTTTTCAAAAAGTTGGCAGGTAATGTGGTATATACGGTGGCACAATGTGGTATATATACTGATCAGCACTTGTAAAGTGGACTGGTAATGTGGTACATATAAGTAGGGTAATGTGGTATACTTAATCATACAACCAAATATAAAGTTTGAAAGGTATGAAATAAGTTCATAATAACATTTACATTGATTCTCAAACTCATAGTTTTTATAAAAAAATAAACAGCAATCGAATAATGTTAAGAATAATAAGAAATATTCATATACCACATTAGCAAACCCTGACTATACCACACTGGCCAATTTTTAGAAATTACAAAATTCTAAAAATAAAATGGGAAACTTTGTGAATTTACACAGTTAAACACTTATTTCGCAATACTTAGCACTTACCTTTATTGAATATAAATAAAACTTTACCAAAAAGCAACTTTTTCTTAACAAAATTTTTTTGCAAAAAATCCGGAAGAAAAAATCAGCCCCACGCGACTTAAGTTTCGTTCAACTGACACCGGAAAAATTTTGTTTGGTGCATGACAGCAACACATCCCTGGTTTTTCATGTTTTCTGATAGGATAAAAGCAGTGACGTTCGCAGGTTCTTTCCCAATTCGGAGATATGCGACCATACCACATTGAAAAACTATACCACAATAGCATCAGTTCCCCTATTGAGCAAAGCGTTAGCCATAGTACTATTCCGGTTTTGGTAAGTACACCCGTCAGTGTAAAAAATAATTTTAACGGGGTTGGTTCTGTTTTCCAAATTGGCTAAAATCTTTTTTTCAATAAAATAAATCCATATACTTGCGAATTCATCAGCTGTTAATCCGCCTTCCACCTCGTGCCATAAAAAGCAGTACGCTTTATGATTTTTCAAATTGTAAAATACTAAGTTATGCACTTGCAACTTAGTGCGGTAATAAAACGAGCTGACGTTCGATTTTGGTGCCATCAACACAGCTTGAAGATCAACCGTAAATACGAATTCCTCTTCATTTTCGTCTTTTGTTTTTTCTTCTCTCGCTTCTTTTTTCTTTTCCTGATGGAGCGAGTAATCTGCCTCTGAAACATTTTCAACAAGATAGCGCGCGCAAATATCGCACTGATCTTTTCTCGGAGCATACAATGAAAGATTTTTTTTTTCAAAAATTTCATTAAAAACTGTCATAGAAAGAGGTTGTTTTTCACGTTCAGCACACCAATTATTTGCATAAAAATCGTAAAGCCTTGCTTTAGAATGCCATTCTGCTAATAGATATTTTTTTGTGGTTGTAGCTCGACAGTAATGAGATTCTGTGGCTGGAAGACTATCGAAAACAGCGTTGCCAGTTGGTTACATTTTATACATTTTGCGTAACATTTTGGCCTCTCACGTAACTTGTAAGTAAAATTTATATTTTGGCCATTTTTCGTAATTTTTTAGGTTTTTCACATTACTGAATTTATATCAACGTTTTTTTTTTTTTTTTTTTTTGTTAAAATTTTGTTGCACTGAAAAAACGAAATTTCGGTATGGCACTGCCATAAACTATACAATAAAAAAACATTAGTAAAACATAATTTGGCTTTTAGTCATTTAAACCTTGTACCAGGCACCGAATCGTGTGAGCTTATACTAAGTTTTCGCCGGAAATTTAGCTGTGACGTGATTTATAAATCTAGTCGTTAAAACCTATCCGTTTCCAACGACCGAAAGAGATTTAATATTGCTCGTATATTGATTTGTAGCAATGTTGGTTTTCCTTTTCTTCTTAATATTTTTCTTCAATTTGTTTTGTTTTTAATCACATTTGATGCCAATTGTCCAAGAAAATGGGTGCCATTTCGTCGAAAATCGCAAAAATTTGTAGCCCGGATGAGATTTATACGCAGATTTAAAATAAATCACGACTGAAATAGATTTAATTTTTGTATGGTAGATCACGTTATAAACTAAATCTTGAAACAGCCGTAAATCACCTCTTAAAATTTGCGGTAGAAACGTAGTATTATTTTATTGAAATTTCTCATGACCAATGATATATATTTTAGTAGGTTAAGGTGATAAGCTCAAATGGAAGCTCAGCTATGCATTGGATTTATTTGGAATTGTTGTTATAGACTTTTTGAAAAGTCACTGTATAATAAAATATATCATGAAGAAATTTCGGCGAAATATTTTGTAATACAAAAGCTATGCAATTGAAAATTGTGCCATTTATTTAGAAAAAATTAATCAAAATGTAACTTTTTATCAAAAAATTTATCTTTTTAGCAGCAAAAATGTAACTTTTTCAAAAAAGCCCTGGCAACGCTGATCGAAAAATAAAGTTAGCTCTTGCTTCTGTGCACTTTGTGTAGATTTTTCTTGTGGGTGTTGATGCGAATCAGCTGTAGAGTGAGGCGTGTCCAACCATTTCGTCACAGATTTTCCGCTAATATCCAATGTGTTGAGAAAAAGAGTGCGACATACACGCAACATACTAGAATTTACTTTAGGATGGTATTGCAACGTTTGACTCCTCTTAGATACGTTCTCTATGCGACGATTACGTGGCCTCTTAGGTTGAATGCATACTATCAATGTTTTGACATAGACTTTCTTTTGTGGCCAAGACATTTGCCAAAATTTACTGAATATTTGTTGCCTATCTGATTCCGACAGTTGTCCGCATTTCATGATTGAAGCATTACCTTTGTCCACACAATTACATCGATTTTTGAGAGTTCTAGCATTTTTCAGGTTATTGTACTGCCATACGTCACCTACCTTTTTTTTGCCAAGGTATTTCTTACCACTCTGGCGAAGGATTTTATTTTTTTCAGAAAACGACGAACTGTACTTTGTTTTAGGTTTTCGTGTACGTTTCTTACTTTTGGTTGGAAGCTCAAAGGAATCGTCTGAACTGCTGTTGTTGAATCCATAAGGCACTAAACCTATAACACCATCGTCTTCTTCATTACCGAACTCAGTGTTCAGTTGGTTATTATTATTTTCGTCAGCAGACATTAAGTATCCTAATACGTATAATGACAATAATAAATAATAATACCTTTAATATTAATATAAAATAATGATATATTTACCTTCAACATGTGACAAAATTAAACAAATAAATATGCAACCTCTTATTTTATTTTCCGCCACTTATGAAACTTTTTTGTTAATATTGAAATGAAACAGCTGATGTATTTTTGTACGTTCAGTGGACTTAGCGCGCGATTTTTGACAACTATGGACTTATGACTTCTGCTTACCAACACTGTTCAACCTCAAAAAAAAAAATATGTCACTTTTTTTCTTTGTCAAAGATGTATTTTTTATTTATCTACCAAACTGCATCAAAATCTCATTTTTGAAAAAAAATGGACTTAGGACCTTTGAACCCTTAGCCGACGATATGTTATTATTATTCCTTGCTAATGACATAATAGCCAGTTCTTGGCAGACCTTCGTCATCATAACAAAGCTGAATTGATTTGTGGGTGACCTTTCAATGGTATGTATGAACTTAAGTTCTAGTCAAATCCACCTTTGAATTGGAGTCAATGAAATTTGGTACACTGCCTCCGTCGTCAAAGTTAGCTCGTGAAATTGAAAATGAGTGAAATCGATCAACGGACACGCCTACCACCCATACAAAAAATACTTATATTCAAAATGCAACTTTAAGAGTATTTTTCACGAAAATGCAACCACAATAAACATATATACTAGGAATGGTTAGCGCAAGCTCTGGGAAAAACTAAGGGAATTCGGACAAGAGGGCGTGGCACTTCCGTTATAAGCGAAGTTTCAAAACGCTATACACAAAACGTTTTTTGAGACAATCCAACTAAATTGCACACAGATACTAAGAACTATAAATGCAAGCTCTGAGCAAAAACTGGGTGAACTTAGACAAGAGGGCGTGGCACCTTCCATATAAGCAACATTTTCAAAATACTGCAGTTTAGGGTATTTAATGTTTGGCCAGGCCAAAGCTAACGCCCTTAGGATGAGTCATCTATCATTTCAATGACACTTTTTTGGCGTTTACCAAATCACGACACTATTTTCACTTTTTTCAATTACATTTTTATATATTTCGTTATTTAAATTTTTTTTTTAAACAATTGAGAAAAACACATTTTTGATTTTAGCTTTAATTTGTTTTTTATTAAAAATGTTTTATACTATGTTTATATTTTGCATTTGTCAAACGAAAGGGAAATTTTCTAATTTCCCTGGGATTTTTTGAATTTAGAGATCCCACTTGCCGATTTTTTGGGTTAAATGATCTAATTATTTAAAAATGCGCTAATCTTTTCCATACAAATCCTGGTTAGTGCTTAATCAGCATTTATCTGGTTAACCAGACAAGTGAGAATAGGGTATTACTATGTAGTTTTTTTACACCCTACACACAGGGTATATTTACTTTGTCCTTCCGTTCGTAACGCAAAGAAAGAGGCGTGGCAGGTATAGAAAAGTATATATATTCTTGATCAGCGTCACCTCCTGAGTCGATATAGCCATGTTGGTCTGTGGAAATATTTTTTACGGAAAAACTGCGCAAGAAAAAAGTTATTATTAAAGAGAAAAATAAGCAAAAGCAAAAAAATTTATACCGAAAACATACAGTTAAAAATCGCATGGAACTTTTCAAAAATCGCAGGCATTTTTATTATACCAGTTTTACTTTGGCAGCCCTATTCAAAGTTGACAGCGAAAAAAGAAGTGCTCCATAAAAAGTTTTATTTCTTTTAAAAAAGCGTATAATCAAAGACTGGAACTTATTGCCAATGGCAAAAGCTTGGAATTCAAAGTTGTGACGGGTGAGGTGAGTGGCACATTTTTGTCTTTTCTGGTGCGATGCATCTTTTTGGCGAATTAGTGCTCCGTTGAATTGGGCAAAGATTGGACTTCGACTCAGCTGTCAAATAAAATATGAAAAATAAATCTGACCAACAACGAGTAAAAGAAAATTGAAAGCAACGATCGTAAAAAATAGTGTTGCCAATAAAAAACTTTCAAAATCCTTAAAAATCGAGAAAAAATCCTCAATTTTAAGTGAAATTCCTCAAATCTCAAAAAAGACGGCGAAATATGATACGTCCAATTTTAAATCTTATTTTAAAAATCTTATTTTAACTGCACTCTGGAAGAAATTTTGTGATCTAACAATGCGTGCCCCCTCCATCCAAGTATTGCAGGTTAATATCAATAAATTCAAACCGCTTCTTAAACAAACTTAAAGTTTTGAATGTATTTCCAATGTATTTAAAAATCAATCTTAGTCTATAGACAAATCATTGTGTGTAACAGATACTCAGTGGTTTTTGACGGACCCTCAAAAAGCCAAGTTTGATTTCAGAGTTTCATATTGTTCTTATAAACATACGTTTTAATAGGAAGCCACCGCACAGTGTGAGATTTTGCCAATCTAGGTCGTCAAAATTCAATTTTAGCCGTAGCTTCAAAGATATTGAGCTGAAATTTTGTATATGTGCTTTAATTTGTTATGCGGAGGTTTGGTTCAGAGATGAACAAAATCGGACAAAATCTACTTGCACCCCACATACAAATATGCCTTTTTTGTAAAAAAAAAATTTTTAAAAATTGTTTGTAATGAAGATATCAACTTAAAAATTTGTATTTACCATTTCAGTGGTAACTGAATACTACTGTCAAAAAATGGGAGTGATTAAAATAGATAACATAAATTTTTTTTTTTCATGATTACAGGGCAATTGTTCATTATAACACTTCAGTCATTGTAAAAAAAAGTAGCCTTTGGGCAAGATATGGGCAAGATTTTATATTTTAAGTCTATTCTATGAGTATGTTGTCTCATCCTGTATGCTTTGTCATAGCCTAACCACGCCCAACTTGTAAGTTAAAGTCTATGAAAGATTCAAGATTTTTGAAATTTGTCTTACCTTTTAGTGCAAATGTAAGGGTTGTGTATAGCAAAAATTTTTAGTGAAAGTATTGATCTTTAATGCAAAAACTCTTTGCTAAAAAACGAAAGCGCACAACTTCAATTTGATCACTCAATTTTTGTTTTCGATGCAAGCTTGAAAACTTGTTTTTGCATGCTGTTCTATAGTACGTGTTTGATAGCTGTTATCATACCAATGACATTTCATTTATTCTTTTTTATGTTTATTTTCCTACCAATTGGCAGCGTTGCCATCAACTCAAAAGGGAGAGTGTCACAGCGATTCAAAAAAGGTGTCATATAACACCCTCTGATTGTACAAATTGGTGTCATATAGCACCCTTCATTTTTATATATTATATTTAATCCTATAGGAGTTTTAACTATTGTTTGTAAGTAGTCTTAGTTTCTATCGTCGTTTCGTCTCCAAATTAAGGTTCTGGAAATACAAGTATTAAAACGACAAGGATTGTTTAACAATTTTAATTTATTTAATGAAAACATAAACAAACTTCAAAAACAAATACATAAATTAGTATGTAAAGAAAACATATATAAAAATGGTTTGTACTTATGGCTTTTTTTCAGACCTAGAAACATTTATTCAAATAGATTTGCAAATAATTTGCTGAAAATTTATTTTGCATAAAAGTTTATAATAACTTGTATAAAAGACGCATGAAATTGTTTTGCTCTTTCCTGTTATATGCATCATTAAGAATTGTTCTTCGTCTTAGAAATGAGCTATAATCTGGTTTTGTGTGATTTTTTTTTTTTAAATATGACCATTTGAAAATGATACCATCTAGAGAAAAATCATACGACAACCTACATACGATTTTTAACTTTAATTTATCATTTTATAGTGGTTATAACTTTTTTTAAAGAAAAATCACACATAACTAGTTTCTAGCTCTTTTTGAAGACAAAAATTACTTAAGGATGCATTCAATAGAAAAGACCAAAATGATTTCGTAAGTCTTCCATACGAATTCGAAAATCATGTTTTTGAACGTTACAAACTTTTATCAGAAAGCTCCTAAAGAGCTTTTTTTAAAAAGCTTTTTAAACAGTTTGTTTCAAGGACTGAAAATTTAACACTTCAAAATCACAGTTCAATTTAATTTAACGAGCCATTTTCAAAAAACTCGGTTTTCTTATCTTACTTAAATCACATTAATAGTGAAACCTCATTATAAATAATAAAAGCTTCATCAGATTCGTCATATTCACTGTTCCTTTCATTGTAGCATTTCTTACTGCCTACAATAAATAGTTTTTGATCATCAATATCAATCACAAAATCATGACAGCATTTGTTCAAAGACTACAGCCATGATTTGATTTGAATTAAAGCATTTAATAACGGCAGGCCTATTCGGTTTCGGATTTTTGTCTTAATTAGGTTCATGATGCTAAAAACTCGTTCCACCTCAGCGTTAGAAAAGGGAAGAACCAAAAAGCTCATGGCAAAGGTTCCTATATCTTCAATTGGGTAATCATTTTCAGCGTCTTCATATGCTAATACTTCACTCTAAAATTCTATGGAATTTTCATTATGTTTCCATTTGACCAGGTACAAGTTATTAAGTTGATTTAAAATCTGCATCTTTTTTTTCAAGCAACTGCAAAAACTGCAATGGCAAAAACGGCAACGGTTGACAAAATTTAATCGTAATCTGATTTTGACATTTCATAAGTGCTCACGATGTTGCCACCCATATATTTTTAGATATACTTAATTCAATGCGGGAAAGTACTTTTTGGAGATCGAAAGTACTTTTTCAATCAGCCACACTTACTAAAAAAATAAAATAGCCCAATAGTCCGTGACACCTTGTGGAAAATCGTGGTGTCACAAAAATCTGATATTTTTTCGAGGTCACAGACAAAAACTAAGTGTCACATGTGACACTGAAAGTGTCACAATGGCAACGCTGCCAATTGGAGTCTTTTATAAGAAATTACAATATATGATCGATTTTGAAGCATATTGTTTTTTTTCATTTTGACTAGATCGGCAAAATCTCACACCGTGCACTGCTTCAAAACAGATAAAAGAATTTATAGGATTCCTTCTGAAAAATATTGCCGAAGATCTTTAAATCTTTCCTAACCCACGCTTATTATATTAAAAAAAGAAAGCCATTAATAAATGGTTAATATCAAGATCTATACGTGTGTTAAGACAATTCCTCAAAAATTCCTCAAATAAAGATTCCTCAAAAATTCCTCAAGCGGATTCTGAAATCCTCCGATTTTGAGGAATTCCCAACATTTTGGCAACACTGGTAAAAAATCGAGTAAGGCTCAAATTTAACCAAAGATACCAACCTGTGAAGAGAAAGCTTTCGTGTCAGAAAAGCTTTTGTGACAGAAAAGCTTTTTTGTAAAAGCAGTAAAAGATAAAAAGCTTAATTTTAGCAGAAATAGAGCTTTTATTTAGCAGAAATATAGCTTTTTAAAATTTTTTTTTACAAATGCTGAACGCTATGGAAGATTTGCAATGACTGAAAATCATTTTGTATTTATCAATGACTATGTGCTCAAGCAGATAAATGAACCTTTGTTCAACGAAAGCTACAAACGTAGCCAAAACAAACATCTCATATATGAGCAATGGCAGCATGCTGTCCATGGATGGCAAACTGTTTCAAATGCATGTCAAGCCTCATGAAATGGATATGAGTACTTTAAATACAAACCCTGACTTGTTTTACATAAAAAAAAAGTCTTGGATCACCCTTACGTTTTAGAGAAACATTTCTATGTCAAAGTTTTAGCTAATTGTATGAGATTTCAGAAAATGTATATGATTTACAGGGTTTAACCCTTTCGACCCGGAAAAAAACTGTGAGGTACACAATATTTGTGATAGGTTAATCTTAGAAACAAAATTTAAGTAAAATGTTTGGCCGTCTCTAAATTCAAATTTTCACCGCCAGAGGCGCTACCGGTCTATACTCCCGACAGATGTTTTTGATTTGATTTTTCGGGATACAATGTCCTTGGATTGGTTATAAGAAAAAACAGTTGTTACTAAAAATTGCATTAATTTTATTAATTCATTCAATTTAAGCGACGTTAATAACCGAGTTATATTATTCAAAAGTATTTATTCAAAAATTTTTGGGATATATTGTCCCAACCGGTTCGAAAGGGTTAAAAGGATTTCGCAAAGTTCTGGACACTTAAAGTTCATATTACAATATAATTTTTTATACCCTACACCCAGGGTATATTCACGTTGTCCTTCCGTTTGTAACGCAGAGAAGGAGGCGTGTCAGGTATAGAAAAGTATATATATTCTTGATCAGCGTCACCTCCTGAGTCGATATAGCCATGTCCGTCTGTCTGGCTGGCTGGCTGGGTGGCTGGCTGGCTGGCTGGCTGGCTGGCTGGCTGGCTGGCTGGGTGGCTGGCTGTGTGTTGAAATACACTTTTTGGGAAAACTGAGCAAGATAATTCAATGAAATTTGGTACACTGCCTCCGTCGTCAAAGTTAGCTCGGGGGATTGAAAATGAGCAAAATCGGTCAACGGACACGCCTACCGCCCATACAAAAATTATATTCAAAATGCAATTTTAGGAGTATTTTTCACGACAATGCAACCACAATACATATAAGTACTACGAATTGTAAGCGCAAGCTCTGATAAAAATTTGAGCGAATTCGGACAAGAGGGCGTGGCACCTCCCATATAAGCAAA
The DNA here is from genome assembly GCA_951812925.1 of Calliopum simillimum. NCBI lineage: Eukaryota > Metazoa > Arthropoda > Insecta > Diptera > Lauxaniidae > Calliopum > Calliopum simillimum. The sequence goes on along the minus strand of OX638373.1, from coordinate 14,134,031 downwards.
AGCTTCAAAACGCTATACTGAAAGCGTTTTTTGAGATATTCGAACCAAATTTGACTCAGACACTAAGAATTATAAATGAAAGCTCTCAGCAAAAACTGGGTGAAATCAGACAAGGGGGCGTGGCACCTCCCATATAAGCAAAAGATTCAAAATGCTATACTGAAAGAGTTTTTTGAGATAATCCAACTAAATTTCACTCTGACACTAAAAACTATAAATGCAAGCTCTGAACAAAAACTGGGTGTACTCGGACAAGAGGGCGTGGCACCTTCCATATAAGCAAACTTTTCAAAATACTGCAGTGTAGGGTATTTATTTTTTGGCCAGGCCAAAATTTACACCCTTACTAGTTTTTTTTTTCTTATTTTTTAACTTTGGCGACCATTTTAGGATGAAAAAGATATTATTAACATATCCTTTTATAATTTTTTTTAAGTCCTCGTTAAATTTCCTTTAGTCCGGTGGTACATTTGTCATACCAATTTTTTTGATTGAGGTCAGAAAAAAAGTCAAAATAGGAAAAAAAATTAAAATATCAACTTTAAAGGTCCAGAACTTTGCGAAATCCTTTTAAACCTTATAACCGATATACACTAACCATAGAAGTTTTTTACTTAAAACGTTAGGGTGATCCAAGAAATTTTTTTTTGTAAAACAAGACAGAAAATCAGTTTTAACACTATAACTGCTCAGAAGTACATTTTAGATCCCCTCCCCCTCAGGTGCAATTTTTGTTAGTCTAGGCCTCCTTTATCACCTCCCTGAAGGTTCGTTACCTTTTGCGATACACTATGTATTACAAAAATCAAAACAATGAAAATTTTGTATCTACTGGATATTTAAATTATACAGGGTGGCTGATTCGAACTGTTACCAACTTCAGATAGACTTATCTGACAGATGGAACATGACAACTGTGTAAAAATTGGCATGATGTTAGTTCATTCTATTGTCAACAAGTAACCAAAAGCATTTGCGCGTCAATTTATTGAAAATAAAAAATTTTCGAAATGGAATTTAAACGTAATAGTGTGATTTCTCTTTATTTGGCTGGAAAATCGCAACCAGCAATTGTTCGTGAGCTGAAACATTTAAAAGTGAATAAAATGTTTGTGTATTGGACCATAACACGTTACAATGGTACCGGCAGCGTTGCCAAACGACATGGTGGTGGTCGGAAAATAACTGCAACATCACCAGAAATGGTTCGAAAGGTGAAGGCCAGAATTGAGCGAAATCCGAGACGCAGTGGCAGACAAATGGCTGCCGAGCTGAAAATATCGCGTGAACGAATGCAACACATATTGTCAAACAAGCTCGGACTAAAGGCCCTCAAGTTCCAAAAGGCGCATGATCTCACTCCTGCTCAAAAAAAAGTTAGGCTCGATAGAGCCAAGGAGTTGTTGCGCTTGCACTCCGCCGGAAATCTGTCACAAATTGTCTTCTCTGATGAGAAAAATTACTGTATCCAGCAATATGTAAACAAACAAAATGATCGGGTTTACTTGACAGAGAGGTCCTACGAAAATTTGTATGTTCGTTTGGCCCCCAGGACGCAGGCACCACCGCATGTGATGGTTTGGGCTGCAGTGACTGCTGATGGGCGCTCACCACTCGTTTTTTTGGCCGCTGGCGTCAAAGTAAACGCCCAGGTGTATCGTGAATCAGTGTTGGAGGGTGCTTTACTACCGTGGGCACGCAAACATTTCGGTCGCAAGCCATGGACATTTCAACAAGACTCGGCACCGTCACACAAAGCTCGTGTGAATCAAGAATGGTTAGAAAAAAATGTTCCTAGCTTCATTTCTGCTCATCAATGGCTCTCAAATTCGCCTGATGCGAATCCGCTGGATTTCTCAATCTGGCGTATGTTGGACAGGAAGTTCTTGACTAAAAAATACCAGAGCGTTGATGCGCTAAAAGTGGCCCTTCAACGAGAATGGCGCAAACTTCCACAAAATCAAATTCGTGCAGCATGCGACTCGTTCTTCGACCGTCTACGGGCCATAGTTAAGGCCAAAGGTGGCCATATCGAAAATCTCAAGTAGATTCTTAAAATTTGATCATTTCCCAACAATTATAGCGTTTGATCAATAAAATCTGTGTATGGAAACTAAAAATATAGTCTTTTGAATTGGTAATACTTCGAATCAGCCACCCTGTATACTTATTCACTTACCATTTTTACAACGTGACACTCATGACAATGAATCAACAGAATATTTTCGGCGATTGTTTCTAAGACTTTGTTACGTGGTTTGGTTTGGGAGACGTTTTGTGCTGCTAGTTTTTCCTCTACAAAAAAATAAAATATTTACAATGAACTGGCTTAGCTTTTAAGAACTAATTTATAGAAATGCACATTGTTATTACAATGTGCTACATGAAAAAAAGTTCTGGGTTCTCACATAGCACATCGTGTTTGGCACTCGAAAAAATAATTTTCGGCGTACTCGTACTCTTCATCACCCAAGAATTTTTTTTTTTTTTTGGCCTGTTGAAAAGTCATTTTATTCGTAGCTCAGCCATTTTTTAACGAATTTTCATGCATTTGATTAGAGGCTGAAAAAAAATTCTTGGGTGATGAAGAAAAACCGAGTACATGGAAAATTCTTTTTCGAGTGCCAAACACGATGTGCTATGTAAGAACGCAGAACTTTAACATTTTTTGGAATTTGTAGCACAGTGTAATTATTTCATATTTATATAATTTTTGGTGATTCTATGTTTACAGTAATAAAATAATGTAATAATCTAGCGCAAACCATCCTATTTTTACCTAAAAAAATATTTGAATAAATTAGTTATTTAAGACAATGTATCATGTTTAAAATTGTAGTTTTATTTATATGCTGGATGTGATATTATACTTTAAAATATGCCAACAAATTCTACATAAAGGACTAAATACACTTCTTAATAAATTTCAAACTTTTAATTTTATCTGATGTCGGATGTAAATACATATGTTATTATTATTCCTTGCTAATGACATAAAAGCCAGTTCTTGGCTGACCTTCGTCATCATAACAAAGCTGAATTGATTTGTGGGTGACCTTTCAATAGTAGGTATGAACTTAAGTTCTAGTCAAATCCACCTTTGAAGTGGAGTCAATGAAATTTGGTACACTGCCTCCGTCGTCAAAGTTAGCTCGTGGAATTGAAAATGAGTGAAATCGATCAACGGACACGCCTACCACCCATACAAAAAATACTTATATTCAAAATGCAACTTTAAGAGTATTTTTCACGAAAATGCAACTACTAGGAATGGTTAGCGCAAGCTCTGGGAAAAACTAAGGGAATTCGGACAAGAGGGCGTGGCACCTCCCATATAAGCAAAAGTTTCAAAATGCCATACTGAAAGAGTTTTTTGAGATAATCCAACTAAATTTCACTCAAATACTAAGAACATAAATGCAAGCTCTGAGCAAATACTGGGTGAACTCGGAAAAGAAGGCGTGGCACCTTCGGTATAAGCAAAAGTTTCAAAACGCTATACTGAAAACGTTTTTTGAGACAACCCAACTAAATGGATGAACTCGGACAAGAGGACGTGGCACTGTGGCGACCGCCTACATCAAAACATTATATCTAAATATTTCAACATCAATATTATATTTCAACATCAATTTAATATTGTATTCAACATTTAATATTATTGAATTCTGATCTTTTTAATTTGAATTTCTAAATTTCATTGCATTTCATTTTTATGTCATTCACATACAAACACATATGCATTTAAATGTCATTCGTATAAACACATACTTATGTAAATTCAAAAATTTCAGTTTAGTTTCTATTCACTCGTTGTAGCGTACAAACGTATTCTTTTGCACAGCATTTACTTAAATTTATTTAAATTGTAAAATCAATTAAAGTTATTTTTAAATTCAATAATTAAATTATTTTTAGTGAGTAAATTGAATAAAATTCATTAAATACAATTTCGGTATTCGGCTTATTTCATTTACCCACATTTGGTGACCCTCCGAACTTCAACACGCAACTTGAGACTTCCGCGAGCGCTTCTTTTCTTTTGTGGTTATTCTACGCCAGCAACTTATTAACGAGTCAAAAGGGAAAATTTTTGTGTTAGCGAGAAGACGTAAAAGAAACGAGCACAAAGATACGCAAAAGAAACAATAAAACATCGATTATAGAAACTGCAAACGTCAAGTCACTGCAAATGTCAAGTGTATGACATTTAATGACTGGATAAAAATACAAACATTCAAATGTAAACAAACCAAACGCAAGTATTTTTTTTGGGAAGAAAAATTCCTTATTTTTTTTTTAAAAATTCATAACTATTGGACAAAATTCCGGAAATCAAAAGTGAAACTAAGAACGAAGCCATGGTTGGCTCACGTGAGAGTTCGCCAAGCAATGCGCAAAGCAGTTCAAATGGGGCTGCAAATCAGTCAAATGTTACTGCTAATCAGGCAAATTCCAGTGCATCGAGCGAAATTTGCAAAATTGGTATTAAGCCACCAGTTTTTAGCAAACGTGATCCGGATTTATACTTTATTCAAATGGAATCCCAATTTCGAAATGCAAATATCATTAGAGATCAAACCAAATACGATTATGTTGTTGGATCGCTTGATAGTGCTACACTCGCAAACGTTGCAGACATTGTGCGTGCACCCCCAATCAACGATAAGTATCAGGCAATCAAAACACGATTAATCAACGATTTCACTGATTCCGAAAATAGAAAACTTCGTCGACTTGTCCAAGAATGCGAATTGGGTGACAGCAAACCGTCACAATTACTTCGTCAAATGCGTGATTTATCAGGCTCTGCTTTAAATGATGACGCAATAAAAGTATTTTGGTTGCAGCGTTTGCCAGACAGCGTACGAGCAGTTGTTTCAATTGCTGAAGCAGATTTAAATACATGCGCTAAGCAGGCTGATAAAATGGTAGAAATGGGAAATTTTGGTTCGATTGTGGCAGTGCAGCGGCAGCAGCCACAACAAAAATCCGACGATTTGCATTCGCTAAAACAAACAATTGACGCTTTGCGAAAAGAAATCAATGAAATCAAAACATCGAATCACCAGCAACGTGGACGCTCACAAACACCGTCACGTGACAATAAACAGCAAAATCGCTCACGTTCAAAGAGCCAGGTAAGCAAATTTCCACATTGCTATTATCATCATCGATTCGGTGCAGCTGCTAAAAAGTGTGCCGAACCATGCACGTTCAAATCGGAAAAAAACTAGAAACTGCTTCGTCTCCGACGGTTGATGAAGCATTTTGCAAAAGTAAATCATAAAATTTTTAGTCGACACGGGAGCAGATTTTTCGATCTTACCAGTTTCATTTTCCAAAGGAGATTAAAATCAACCGATTATACATTATTTGCTGCCAACGGTTCGCGTATACCAACATATGGTGACAAAATATTGTCTCTTGACTTTGAACTTCGTCGAAAATTTGATTTTAATTTTATTATAGCGGACGTTACCAAACCAATTTTGGGCGCCGATTTTCTTAACAAATTCGGTATACTCGTAGATGTCAAAAATAAATTGCTTATTGATAAGGAAACAAAACTTGAAGCTAAATGTATTTCCGAATTCACCGATTATGAACCAGTTTTTTCAATTAACAGCAACAATATTTACAAGAATCTTTTGACAGAGTTCATCAATTTAACAACACCCACATCATATAATGAGGCAAATGCGTTAAAAACAGCTGTGCGACATCAAATCGTTACCAAAGGGCAGCCAGTTTTTTCACGTGCACGACGTTTAAATCCACAAAAACTCAATATTGCCAAAAAAGAATTTGAATATATGATGAATATGGGAATTTGCAAACCATCAAGCAGCGAATGGGCCAGTCCATTAAATATGGTTCCGAAAAAGAATGGACTTTGGCGACCATGTGGCGATTACCGTCGATTGAATGCGCAAACAGTACCAGATCGTTATCAGATCAAACATATTCAAGATTTCACTCAATCACTCAATGGTAAATCAATATTTTCAATACTCGATTTGGAAAAAGCTTACTTTAATATTCCAATTGCCGATGAAGATCGAAAGAAAACAGCGATTATTACACCATTTGGCCTCTTCGAATTTAATGTAATGACGTTTGGGCTTTGTAACGCGGCACAAACTTTCCAACGCTTTATGGACCAAGTTTTTTTTGGCTTAGATTTTGTTATTTGTTATATCGACGACATTTGTATAGCATCAAATAGTGAAGAAGAGCATTATCAACATGTACGAATCGTTTTGCAACGCTTGCGTGAATACGGATTGAAAATCAACGTCGCTAAGTGTGTTTTCGCTCAAAATGAAGTTTTATTTCTCGGACATCAAGTGAGTAAAGCAGGTATTCGACCACCAAGCGACAAAATTGATGCAATCGTAAACTTTCCAAAACCGACAGCTGTGAATGAACTGCGCAAGTTTGTTTGCATGTTGAACTTTTATCGGCGTTTTCTTCCGAACGCAGCACAAACTCAGGGGCGATTACGTGTCCTCATCAAAGGCAACAAGAAAAATGATAGGACTGCAGTTATTTGGACCGACGATGCTGATAAAGCATTTGAGGAATGCAAGCAAGCATTGATAAATGCAGTTACTTTAGCACATCCTGTACCAGACGCAAAATTGGTGCTGCATGTTGACGCTAGTAATTTTTCAGTTGGGGCAGCCATTCACCATATCAACAATGGGCAACTTGAACCACTTGGTTTCTATTCAAAACGAATGACTGACCGCCAAAAACGCTACAGCACATACGACCGTGAACTATTGGCCATTTATCAATCAATCAAACATTTTAAACATATGATTGAAGGTAGAAATTGTACAGTTTTAACAGACCATAAGCCAATCACTTTTGCATTCACTCAAAACCCGGAAAAAGCATCACCAAGGCAATTAAATCATTTAGATTTCATTGGGCAGTACACAACTGACATACGTCACATCCCTGGTAAAGAGAACATCGTAGCTGATTTGCTTTCTCGCATTGAAAGTGTAACCAGCTGTGAACAAATTAATTTTGAACTGTTGGCGGAAAGTCAAAAAACCGATGAGGAGTTAAATGGTTTTTTGATAAACAACGAATCAACTTTGCAGCTTAAATTAATTAATATACCTAACGCGACAAAAGCTATTGTTTGTGACGTATCAACGAAACACGTGCGACCATTCATCACGAAAGAATTTCGTCAACAAGTTTTCAACTCTGTCCACAACATAGCTCATCCAAGTAAAAAATCATCTATCAAACAAATCAGTGAACGTTTCGTGTGGCCAAACATGTCTCCTTTTTTAGCAGAATTGTTTATGTCTCGATTTGAACAAGATTTAGAAACTGAACAAATGTTACCAGAGACCTGGTTCAGGTATGTTGATGATGTATTTGCAATCATTAATGTAAATAAGATAAACGAAACGTTAGATGTTTTGAATTCAAAGTGGCCAACGGTGAAATTTACTTGCGAAATTGAAAAAGATGGAAAATTACCCTTTCTAGATGTGCTGGTTAACAGAGATATTAGTGATAGGTTAGCAGTAACGGTGTACAGAAAACCAACAAATGTTCCGAGATTTATCCCTAATGACTCGTATTGCCCTTTGCAATACAAAAAAGCTGCATTCAACTCGATGGTGTTTAGGTTATGCAACTTACCATTAAATATAAAAAATTATATGACAGAGTTAAACTACATCAAATATGTAGCAGAGCTAAACGGGTATGATGATAAAATGATCACGAAGATGGTAGAAAAACAAACAAAAACAATTAAAAGATTAAATTTGACAACATTGAAATCAGCAATTACCACTGAGAAGAAACGCATTCAAATACATTATGCTCCAACTATAACAAACAAATTAGGAAAAATTTTTAAAAAACAAAACATGGATTTAGTTTTTACCTCCAACGACAAAATAAAAAATTTATTAGGGTCAACAAAAGACAAAACAGAAACCATGAAGAAAGCTGGGATATACGAAATTAGTTGCAACGAATGTGAACAAAAATATATTGGACAGACGAAGCGAAATATTGAAACGAGGTTCAACGAACACATAGGACATATAAAGTACGATAGGCCAAACAAATCAGCTGTTGCTTTACACGCATTAGAAAATTCGCATAGTTTTAGCAAAGAACAGCTGAAATTAGTTAGACATGTTGGAGAAGAAAGGAGATTGGACGCTTACGAAAGCATTTACATGCACAAAAATAAAAGCATAACGATGAACACGATGGAAGCTCCGATCAAGTCATCTTTGTTTAATGTGCTTTACAAGTAAAGCTTTTTTAGTTGCGGTGTTTTTATGCATTATGTTTATTTCAATTGCACTTGTCTCTTTCATTTTTGTTTATTTATTTGTTCTGCACAGCTGTGCATTAATATGTTCAAAAACATTTTTTCTTTGCTTTTTTGCTTTGCCACTGTTAATCTGTATTTTTGTTTTATGCTTTTTACTTTGACGCTGTAATGTTTACATTGATTAAGCAGTTATGTTAATGGTGTTTTAATTTATTTGATTTTGTTAGTCTTGAAAAACGTTTGTGCTGATGATGACGAAAGTCGAAATGCATCCACTTAATAAATTTTAAAACTTATTAATTTTGTTTTAATTTTTTAAAAATAGCGCGGTCAATAAGGCGGTTTTTAAGATCTTTTTTAAAGAATTGCAAAATATGAAAAAGGACATAGCCGACATGGTAAAAACTTGTCTTTCGTGTCAAAGATCAAAAGTTGCTCAGCATAACAAAAGTGCAATTGATAGTTTTTCAGTACCTGACAAACGATTTTCATGGATTCACATAGATCTGGTTGGACCACTGCCTATTTCAAACGGTTTTCGTTACTGTTTAACTTGCATCGACCGTTTTAGCAGATGGCCATGTGCCATTCCAATTGAGGACATCCACGCAAATACAGTTGCGACTGCTTTAATCAACGGATGGATAACATATTATGGGGTACCAGCTAAAATCACGACTGATCAGGGTAAGCAGTTTGAAGCAGAGCTTTTTAACGAATTGGCTCGAATGATTGGCGCAAAACATCTTCGATCAAGTCCACGGCATCCGCAAGCAAATGGCTTAATCGAACGTTTCCATCGAACCATGAAAGCAGCAGTCAAGTGTCAAAATAACGAAAGTTGGACCGAAAGATTGCCGCTAATCATGCTTGCTCTACGCAATGTTTATAAAGATGACATCAAAGCGACACCATCAGAAATGGTACATGGCACAACCTTGAAAATGCCATGCGATTTCTTTGAAAAAATTAACAACGACGACTTTAACTCTGAATTTGTTCAACATCTACGTAAATTAATGGAGCAAATTCAACCAGTTCCAACTTCAAATCATGCCAACAATAAAGTTTTCATTCAAAAAGATTTGAAAACTTGCACACACGTTTTCCTGCGAGATGATGCTGTTAAAAAGCCACTCAAAACACCGTACGATGGACCATATAAAGTTTTAAGCCGAAACGACAAAACATTTGAACTTCAAATAAAAGATCGTAAAGTTCGTGTAAGCATCGATAGAATTAAAGCAGCTTTTCTTCCATCTGACGATGAGTCATCAAACGACAATATTGTAACATCGAAAATCAAGGATATCCAAACAGAAAATACTTATTTCGATCAGCCAGCCCAACAAGATGATCAAGTAAAAACGACAAGAGATGGCCGAATTATCAAGAAGCCAAAACGCTTCGTCACTTTTGTCAATAACTAATTCTACTATCGTGCCTTTCGCTACCACTTAGTCACTGGTGAGGGAGTACTGTGGCGACCGCCTACATCAAAACATTATATCTAAATATTTCAACATCAATATTATATTTCAACATCAATTTAATATTGTATTCAACATTTAATATTATTGAATTCTGATCTTTTTAATTTGAATTTCTAAATTTCATTGCATTTCATTTTTATGTCATTCACATACAAACACATATGCATTTAAATGTCATTCGTATAAACACATACTTATGTAAATTCAAAAATTTCAGTTTAGTTTCTATTCACTCGTTGTAGCGTACAAACGTATTCTTTTGCACAGCATTTACTTAAATTTATTTAAACTTGTAAAATCAATTAAAGTTATTTTTAAATTCAATAATTAAATTATTTTTAGTGAGTAAATTGAATAAAATTCATTAAATACAATTTCGGTATTCGGCTTATTTCATTTACCCACAGCACTTCCGTTATAAGCGAAGTTTCAAAACGCTATACACAAAACGTTTTTTGAGACAATCCAACTAAATTGCACACAGATACTAAGAACTATAAATGCAAGCTCTGAGCAAAAACTGGGTGAACTTAGACAAGAGGGCGTGGCACCTTCCATATAAGCAACATTTTCAAAATACTGCAGTTTAGGGTATTAAATGTTTGGCCAGGCCAAAGCTAACGCCATGACACTTTTTTGGCGTTTACCAAATCACGACACTATTTTCACTTTTTTCAAATACATTTTTATATATTTCGTTATTTAAATTTTTTCTTAAAACAATTGAGAAAATTGGAGATGCCACCTGCCGATTTTTTGGGTTAAATGATCTAATTATTTAAAAATGCGCTAATCATTTTGTATCTATTAATGACTATGTTCTCAAGCAGATAAATGAACCTTTGTTCAATGAAAACTACAAACGTAGCCAAAACGAACATCTCATATATGAGCAATGGCAGTATGCTGTCCATGGATGGCAAACTGTTTCAAATGCATGTCAAGCCTCATGAAATGAAAATGAGTACTTAAAATACAAACTCAACGAGTTACAAAAGCAAATAGATGATTTAAAATCAACTATGATACAAAAGGCAACACCAAACAAGTTGCCTCCTAATACCCTATTCTCACTTGCCTGATTAACCAGATGAATGCTGATTAAGCACTAACCAGGATATTTTGCCATATAATGCCCTATTCTCACTTGCCTGGTTAACCAGATGAATGCTGATTGAGCACTAACCAGGATAGTTTTCCATATAAAAAGCTTTTCGATTTGTATGGAAAAGATTAGCTAGTTTTTAAATAACACAGGTTTAAAAAAAAAAAAAATGTCATGGCGTTTAGACCAGACTATGTGTTTCCTAGGGACTTCGACGTCCTGAATCCAAATCCGGGGTCCGTTTTTTTCCAGAACGTCTGAGAAAAAGATTTCAAGGTCATATGGAGGTCAAAATGGTCATGTGTCGCTTAGTGATAAATTCTGAAACTAATTTTATATCATTGAATTATTAGTCCTTAAAAAGAATATGTGATCAAAAAGGGTCTCTCGGACCTAGTTTCGGAGATAAAGCCATCGGAAGATCCGGATATATCTTCTATAAAAACCCGTGGATGGATTTGAAAAAAAATGGTGTCATATGAAAGGTATTTTGTTGTTGTTGTTGATGTATTTGTTGTTGTAATTGAAAAATTTCTCAAAATTTCAAAAAAGGTCATATCTCAAAAACTATGAATCCAATTGAAAATGTGCGCATAACATTTCTATAGGTTGTCAAAATACCTTTCATCCGACACCAATATTTTTCAAATCCATCCAGGGGTTCCCAACTTATAGCGGTTTTCATAGAAAATATATCCGCATCTTCCGATGGCTATATCTCCGAAACTATGTCCGAGATACCCTTTTTGATCACATATTCTTTTTAAGAACTAAGAATTCAATGATAAAAAATTAGTTTCAAAATTTAAGCGAATTTATCACCGAACGACACATGAACCCCATTTTGACCTCCATATGACCTTGAAATCTTTTTTCTCAGACGTTCTGGAAAAAAACGGACCCCGGATTTAGATTCAGGACGTCAAAGTCCCTAGGAAACACATAGTCTGGTCAAAACGCCATGACATTTTTTTTTTTTAAACCTGTATAATTAGATCATTTAACCCAAAAAATCGGCAGGTGCCACATAGTGGTCCCAAAGTGTGATTTTTATATCAAAATTTTTTGCCCGCATAGGGACGCAATGTAGAAAGATTTCAATGATGGGGGTTTATAGGTAATTGAACAAGGAATAAATTAAGCCACCGGTTTTTGGAAAAGAAAACGTTTCGACCTCTTTTCTGTTGGCTCAAACTCGAAAAATCGAAAACGGAAAACTTTCAGAATTCTACTATTCGAAGACCAATCATCTGATTTTTATGATTTTTTGTTTTAATGGGTAGATACGTTGCCCGTTGAGGTTTTTAAAAAATTATTTTTTAAAAATTCCTTCGGCTTCGTCCGGTATATTAAAAATCTTAATAACTCAAGAAGTATTATTCCGATTTGAGTGATTTTTTTTTGTGGATAGATATGTTGCCTAGTAAAGTCCTGTTATAAAATTTTTTCAAAAGTCTTTCGGCAACGTCCGGGACATTTAAATTCTTAATAACTCGGGAAACACTGAACTGATTCGGGTGATTTTTTTGTTAATGGTTAGATACGTTGCCCGGTAAGGTTTTGTAAATTTGTTTTTTTTCAAAATTCCTTCGGCTTCGTCCTGGATATTAAAAATCTAATTAACTCGAGAAACATTGAACCGATTTTGATGAATTTTTTTTTGGTGGCTATATATGTTTTCTAGTAAAGTTTTATAATGTACCCTTTTCAAAAATTCTTTCGGCAACGTCTGGGATGTCCAAAAACTAAAAAAGTTTTTATGATTTTTTTTATTATTCAAATATTGTATTCTATGGAATTCTTTCCCTTATTCAAACCGTTGTCACCTCGGAACGTACCGAAAGTTAGATAACGAGGTGTAATTTATTTAATTTTTTAAAATGGCCGAAGGCACCGAAGGAATTTCGGAAAAGTGCATATGACATGACTCTATTAGGAAATAAATCCACTTATCAAAAACAAAAATCATTCAAATCGGAATAATTGTTACCGACTTATTAAAATTTTTCAATTTATCGGACGAAGCCGAGGAAATTTTGAAAAATAAATTTTATAAAACCATACCGGGTAACGTATCTAACCATTAACAAAAAAATCACTCGAATCAGTTCAGTGTTTCCCGAGTTATTGTGATTTTTAAAGTCCCGGACGTTGCCGAAAGACGTTTGAAAAAATTTTGTAACAGGACATTACTAGGCAACATACCTATCCACAAAAAAAAATATCACTCAAATCGGAACAATACTTCTCGAGTTATTAAGGTTTTTAATATACCGGACGAAGCCGAGGGAATTTTGAAAAAATAAGTTTATAAAAACCTCAACGGGTAAGGTATCCACCAATAAAAAAAATCATAAAAATCAGATGATTGGTTTTCTAATCGTAGAATTCTGAAAATTTTACATTTTCGATTTTTCGAGTTTGAGCCCACAGAAAAGAGGCCGAAACGATTTCTTTTCCAAAAACCGGTGGCTTAATTTGTTCCTTGTTCAATTACCTATAAGCCCCCATCATTGAATTCTTTCTGCAGTGCGTCCCTAAGCGGGGAAAAAATTTTGATATAAAAAACACACTTTGGGACCACTGTGTGGCGTCTCCAAATTCAAAAAATCCCAGGGAAATAAGGAGATTTATTTTTCTTTTGACAAATGCATAATGTAAACATAAAAAAAACATTTTTAATTAAAACCAAAAATGTGTTCGTCTCAAAATTTAAATAACGAAATAAGTATATAAAAATATATTTGAAAAAAGTGAAAATAGTGTCGTGATTTGGTAAACGCCAAAAAAGTGTTGCTGTTTTTTCCATACGTGGCCGTGTGTATGTGATCGTAATAGTGAAGCGAAGGTAATCACAACCAAAGAGAGCGTTGACTGCGTCGCTGTTAATGTTATATAGGGTGAAAGTACAAATTAGAGTCATATATAAAAAAAAAATTAATTATATTTTATCTTGTCTTTAGATTGATTAGTTTTTAGTTAGATTCATTTGTAGAAATTTTTGTAAAGATGTATAGTTGTTACATTTTCTTCTATTTTTTGGTCTGGTCCCTTTTAACTAATGCTTACAGTTGTTGTGCTTGTGGAGTGTGGCGGTAAATTCTGTATTTTCGGATGGTGTTGTGGGGAATCAAAAGGTTTTAATTGATGTGCTTTGTAAGCAACATAATGGCCTAAAAATTGTTCATTTCAATGCAAGAAGCTTGAATACTTATAAAATGGATTATATAAAATATGTATTTGAAAATTCGTCAGTTGATGTTATTTGTATTTCGGAGACATGGTTAAGCAATGAAATAAGTGATGACTACTTTTGTTTACCTAACTACAAATTATTTAGAAACGATAGAATCCATAAAAGAGGAGGTGGGGTTGCTATCTATTGCAAATTAGGTCTGAATGCCAAAGTTGTTAGTAAGCCCAGCGATGAACTTATTGAACACATTAGTGTGGAGCTTTTCGATAACAACATGAAAGTAATGATTACCTGCGTTTATAATCCAAATAAATACAACAAGATGGATTCGTTTTTTTCTGACCTGAACCTGCGTCTCATTGACTATGATCACCTGGTACTTTGTGGTGACTTCAATGTCAACTTGCTAGTGAACGACAATACTACTGAAAGGTTTCGTGATCATGTGAGTGCTGCTGGTTTATCCATCGTCAACTCTATAATACCTACACGTTTCGCTAGTAATGCTTCTCCAAGTCTTCTTGATCGTTTCGTGGTTTCTGATATCTCTACACTCCTTATTTTTGATCAAATTTCCTTTGTATCGGATCACGATTTGATTTTTTGTACCCTCAACATCGATTTTCGTAGGCAAAGCGATCTGTCAATTATCTCCTACCGTGATTTTAATTCCATTAATTATCCCTCTCTTTTTAATGACTTGATGCGAACTAGTTGGAATGAATGTTGGTTTTACAGTTCTAATGACCATAAATTGGACTTTTTTGTGAAAACCATAAATGACCTCATCACCACTCATGTTCCTTATCGAACTTTTCAGGTAAAAAAAAAACTCGTGCCCTTGGTTCACTGCCAGTGTCAAACAAAAGCTTAAGCTAAGAACCGTGCGACATGTGAAATGGAAGCAAAATCCAACTATTGAAAACTGGAATGCGTACAAACAGGCTCGAAATATTGCTACTTCCTCTGTAAAGAGAGCTAAAAAAGAATATTATTGCGGAAAGCTTAACACGAGACTCCCACCAAAACAATTATGGAAAAATTTGAGGCAGCTAGGAGTTCAAAGTAAAGAAAGATCAGAGTGTAATGTGGATCCTAACTCTTTGAATGAATTTTTTGCATATAATGGTAGTTGTCATAGTAGAAGCTCATATGAACCTAACCCAATTAACTTCTGTGATCCTTCAAGTAGCTTTCAATTTCATGTACTAGATGAATATGAAGTTTACAAAAGTGTCATGAAAATAAAGTCTAATGCAGTGGATGAAGATGGAATATCTGTTAAGTTTCTTAAACTTGCTTTTCCTTATATATTGAGCACCCTAACTCATATTTTCAACCACTGTATAACGACATCTTGCTTTCCTAAAATGTGGAAAGTAGCTATTGTCATACCAATTGCTAAAAAGCCATCTGCCTCTGCTCCCTGTGATTTCAGACCCATTAGCATTTTACCTACTCTTTCAAAAGTTTTTGAGGCTCTTCTTCCGAGGCAAATAACTGAACATCTAAATAACTAAAAGCTGCTATCGTCTATGCAATCTGGATTTCGTGCTGGTCATAGTTGTTCCACTGCCATGGTGAAGGTCTTGGATGACATTCGTGTACCAAATGATCTTGATGAACTGACTCTACTATGCTCCTTAGATTTTTCTAAGGCATTTGAAAGTGTGAATCACTCTATCTAATGTAAAAAATTGAAATCTTACTTTGGTTTTTGTGATAGCTCTGTACGTCTAATAAAAAGTTATTTACTGGATAGGCTTCAAAAGGTTAAGGTTGGTGATGTCTGCTCTGGCTTTAAATTGTGTAGTGCTGGTGTTCCTCAAGGCTCTATTCTGGGTCCTCTGTTGTTTATCATGTTCATCAATGATATCTTTTCTGTTTGTAAAAATGTAAAAATGCATGCTTACGCAGATGATATCATGGTTTACTTATCTCGTAGAACTGGCCTTATTGAAGATCTGTGTTGTAGAATTAACGAAGACCCTAGGGACATTAATAAATGGGCGTTATACAATGATTTGAGCTTAAACCCTGCAAAATCACATGTTCTGCCTATATCGCGAATGCAAATTGACTTAAAATGCATTCCACCTTTGTTAATTGGGGATACTCAGCTACAACTTGAGAATAAATCTACCTGCCTGCCTAAGGATTTTATTGCCAAATCCGTTTTTTGCCTCAAATTGGATTTTGAGCGATTTTTCGATTTTTTCATATGGCTATATCCCGGTAACGAGCCGAAAATATTGTTTTGATGACTTGAGCAATGTTGTAGCTATTGAATAGAAGAAAAAAAAATGCCGAACAAACTTAACCGAAAAAAATTCATCTAGTGCCCTAAAATCGCAAAAATGACAATTTTTTTACCATTTTTTTAGTATTTTTCAACTTTTTTGATAAATAACTCGACATCGAACCACAAATAAGCTGTTTTTTTTTTCTTTTTCGCTTTATTTCAAAACAAAAGAATATTTTTCAATTCATTTTCCAGCGACTATTACATATAAAATATGAGTATATTTATATGTATGTATGACAAAAACTTAGTGGAATTTTTTAACAGATGGCGTTAGTGAAATACGTATTGAGCTTTACATTTTTTTGTACTTTTCCCTAGCAGAAAAACTTTTTCATGTTAAATTTTACAATGTTTCCAATGCAAATGTTTTTTATGCACTCAAATCCCGTTTAGCGCGCCCTTCTGGGAAGTTGGCTCAACACAGGCCGGAGCGTATAAACGCTTGGGGAGGGGGGTGCAGGTGCTATAACAGCGCTCTAGGGACCATAAAATCCGTTTATGACCCTCCTCGTCATGCGCGTTAGACGCCTTCCCCCCACGCGACTGATGCTCAGCCGTGAGTCGAGTCTGTTGGGAAATATAGTATACGCGCAGATATATCCTACGTACGACAGTAAACGTCAAAGACGCTCGCGCCAAGAAGTGATTTTCGTGACGATGTTGGAAAACAGCGGCGACTATACTATTTTTACTGGGGATATTTTGACGCGTCTTTTTTGTGAAAATAATAATAACAGAGTGAAATTGAAAGTGAATAACATTTTAAAAACAGAACAATATTGAAAATTTCAGTATGAAAGTTACCAAGTGCCCAAAATTAGACAATTTTTGTTATGTTTGTGGTCATATAGTGCCAAAAAAAGATAATAAGGAGAGAAAAAATTATTTGAGTAATGAATTCAAACTAGCATACAAACAATATTTTGATGAACCTGATTCAAGTGGTCTAAATTATACGCCGAGCACTGTTTGCAAAAGTTGTTATACAGCTCTTATGTTATGGTTAAATAAAATAGGAAAACATTTTCCTTTTCTGGTATCGAACCACCTAAACCTCCGAGTCCGGATCGCGAAACTCAACGAACTGAAACTACTGTTTTCACCAATCCAACCGATGTGCATGATATTGGTTGGCTACCCGATGATGAAGATGAAGGACCACAGCCGCTAACACAGCCGGAAATGGATTATATTGTGGCTAAGTTGAATTTATCTCAACGAAATTCACAACTGTTGACAGGATTTTTGAAGCGTAGAAAACTCACACAGCCAAATGTTAACTCCACAGCATACCGAAAACGCCAAGCTGAATTTCAAACGTTTTATACCGTTAACGATGAAAATACGTTCTCTTACTGCCATGATATTCCTGGTCTAGTGAATAAATTGGGAATGCAGTATGACGCTAATGAATGGCGATTATTTATTGATGGCTCAACTTCAAGTTTGAAGGCTGTGTTGTTACACGTAACAAACCAAAAACCATCCATTCCAATAGGATTTGACATAAATATGAAGGAAACGTATGAAATATTGCGCGAAATATTGGTGAAAATCAAATATGAAGAACAGAAAGGTCATAAACATATTACAAGGTGTCATAGAAAAGGGTGGTTTTCCAAAATACTTTTGCTTCCTTTGCGATTGGAATTCACGATACAGAGGTGGCCAATATCAAAAAAGAGATTGGATACTAAGAACCCAAGATAATCAAGCCGGATTAAGATTATTCAATGATCCAATAATACAGGACGTCACCGACATATTACTGCCACAGCTCCATACAAAATTGGGTATCGCTGGGAAATTGATCGAAGCGATAGTTAAGGATGTTCCTGGCGCATTCGAATGTTTGAAAACCATCTTTCCAAAACTCAGCAATGAAAAAATTAGAGCTGGTACGTATTTGTTATCATATATTTTTATGTTTACCTGCAGTGATCAACACTTCGCTCGATTCATATTTCTAATAAATTTTGTGTGTTTTTTTATTTCATGCAGGTGTAATGCAGGGACCGGATATAAGAAAATTAATGAACAGCGAAGAATTTACAAACGCGCTGAGTGGTGGTTACCGGCGTGCCTGGTTTGCATTGAAAGCAGTGATCGAGGGCGTTTTAGGAAAGACACGCGTCCCGGAAGACGAGATAAAGAAAAGAGTTCTTGATTTGCTCAGTTCCTACGAAAATATCAATGTATCAATGACGTTGAAAATAAATTTTTTACATTATCACCTTGATACCTTTTTGCGCCAATTGCCCCAAGAATCAGACGAACAAGGTGAACGCTTCCACCAAGTTACCATGCCATTCGAAAAGCGATTCAAGGGAAAAAAATTGGATCCATTGCTTGCCGGAATATGTTGGTGGACAAGCAAAATAAGTGAGTATGAAGCTGAAGACGCCGAAAACACCGAATACAGCGAAGACGCCGCCGAAGAACACACAGATATAGATATGGCAACGATGTCTTCTGATTCAGATGATGATTTCGAACCTTCCACGAAAAAAATGCGAATTTCAGAACCACAACCGACAACTTCAACAGATTTCTAAGATTAATATATTTTTATCTCTTTTTCATATTACTTTTTAGTTCTTTTTCATAATGTTTTTACCTCTTTTTCATGCAAAAATGAATTGAAAAATATTCTTTTGTTTTGAAATAAAGCGAAAAAGAAAAAAAAAGCGGCTTATTTGTGGTTCGATGTCGAGTTATTTTTCAAAAAAGTTGAAAAATACTAAGAAAATGGTAAAAAAAATTGTCATTTTTGCGATTTTAGGGCACTAGATGAATTTTTTTCGGTCAAGTTTGTTCGGCATTTTTTTTCTTCTATTCAATAGCTACAACATTGCTAAAGTCATCAAAACAATAATTTCGGCTCGTTACCGAGATATAGCCATATGAAAAAATCGAAAAATCGCTCAAAATCCAATTTGAGGCAAAAAACGGATTTGGCAATAAAATCCTTATATGAGCCAACTTTGCAAAACGCTCTGGCAGAATTACTTGTTTCGGCGAGTACTTTCGACGCCTTACAACAGATTTTAGTTCACCGTCAATGACTTGAAAAATGTTGCACTGTGTAATGCTACTCGTTATGTATACGGGTTACGAAGATGTGACCATATATTATCGTGGAGTACCAGGATTCTTGGTTGTACCATTGAAAACTTTTTAATGGTCAGAAATTGTATTTTTTTGCACAAAATTATTCATTTAAAAACACCTAGCTATCTTTTTGAAAAACTACGTTTCAGCATTTCGGACAGAAGTCATAATTTAATCCTTCCCAAGTTTACACACTCTAACTCCACTAGGCTTTTCTTCATAAACGCCATTCGAATCTGGAATCTATTGCCCAGCACTCTTAAAACTGTTAAAAGTATCGACAACTTTAAGCATTTGGTTTTACAACATTTTTCGGACCGTTAAAATAAAATAAAAAAAAAGGATAAATGTAATAACTAAACATCTGTTCCTCTTTTTTTTTTTGAATTTTGTTTTCGACTTTTTTTTAATGAATTTTTGTACCTCTAGCATTTAAGATCAATTCACATTTTATTATTAATCTTTGACCAATGTTTGTCATGTTTGTTGTACAGCAAATATGCTAAGTCTTATTGTACTTATTTTTTAATCTATATATATAAAAGAAAGTCGTGTTAGTTACACTATTTATAACTCAAGAACGGCTTTACCGATATGGCGGAAAATTGGTGAGGAGGTAGCTTAGAGCCAGGAAACGGACATAGGATACTATGTATTCCGTTAGAGTGCATATTAAGGGTGGCCCTCATACAAAAATTTGTTTTAAATCGTTAAAACATTAAGAATTGGTTGAACATGCCCGCGAGGGTTTCTAAGAAAAAAAAAAAATTTGTCAGTGTGCATATTAAGGGTGGCCCTCATACAAAAATTTGTTAAATTGCATTTTCTCAGAGACTGCTTAATCGATTCACCTGAAATTTACATCATCCTTAAATTAAATTGCATAGCTTAAGCTACACACGAAGGTTTCCGAAGATAACTTGAATGCTTCATAGTCAAAACGAAGAATATCTGGATATACTAGAGAGAAAACATCTGTGGCACACTACCAACAATCCTTAACTGATATTTTTCTCTGGCATCCGAAGGTTCTTGAAGGTCACCCGAAGGTTTTACAGTCAAAACGAAGAATATCGAAGTATTCGAGAGGGAAAAAGTCTTTGAAAAAATTTTAATTAACAGTTTCCCGTGACACTCAAAGGTTGCCGAAGGTCCCCCGAAGGCTTCATTGTCAAAACGAAGAATATCTAAATGTACTACAAGAAAAGCATCTATGGCGAACTATCAACAAGCCTTAATTGATAATTTTGTGGAATAATCGAAGGTTCCCGATGGTTTCATAGTCAAAACGACGAATATCTAAATGTACTACAAGAAAAGCATCTATGGCGAACTATCAACAAGTCTTAATTGAAAATTTTGTGGAATAATCGAAGGTTCCCGATGGTTTCATAGTCAAAACGAAGAATATCTAAATGTACTACAAGAAAAGCATCTTTGGCGAACTATCAACAAGCCTTAATTGATGGATTCCTGGGACACCCTAGCTAAGCTAT
Source organism: Calliopum simillimum (assembly GCA_951812925.1). Taxonomy (NCBI): domain Eukaryota; kingdom Metazoa; phylum Arthropoda; class Insecta; order Diptera; family Lauxaniidae; genus Calliopum; species Calliopum simillimum. The sequence goes on along the minus strand of OX638373.1, from coordinate 14,112,999 downwards.
TCGGAATTTTAAAGTTGGTTTGAAACGAAATTAACTTTCCTTCATTAACAAAATGGGCGGAACATGCCCCTTTTCCATGCATTTCATGGTAAAAGGAATCAACATTGGTTTCGTTATCTTCCAAACGCTTTTTTTTTACATTATTCTCAGTGAATTTGTGAACATAATCAAGAGCAAGAGAGTAGCTTTTTTGAATTCATTCGAAATTTTGATTGCTGATCAACTCTCAAAAAATTTAAATTAATTTTCAATGCCATTTGTTGATCAACGCTCAACATATTTAAATTTATTATCAAAACATTTCAACGCAATTTCTGTGCAGTTATACCTCCCAAAAAACGAGCGCTCGGTCGTTCTACGTCTCAAGCTAAACGAAACTCAGAAACAAACGAACAACGAGAAGCGAGATTGGAATCCGACCGAGAGCTTCATGCTCAAGCGCGTTTATTGGAAACTAACGAGCAACGAAATGCAAGATTGGAATCCAACCGTGAAGTTCATGCTCGAGCCCGTTCTTTGGAAACAAACGAGCAACGCGAATCCAGACTGCTTACCATCCGAATGTACACTGCTCGAGCCAGATGAACCACTCACGCTGACTTATGTATATCTCAGTGCATTCCATTACAATGCTAACTATAATTACAGCATTCATCCAAGTGTGGTTATTGGAAAAATGGATGAACTACGCACATATTGCAGTGCATTCAAATTTAAGAATGAATCACCAGGAATGTGCTGTGCTGGCGGAAAAGTTAAATTACCAGAATTACATCTACCACCCGAACCATTATCAAAGTTGGTATCAGGTGACACGAGCGAATCAAAACATTTTTTAACGAATATACGCAAGTACAATTCATGTTTCCAAATGACATCATTCGGTGCAACGAATATCGTGCGCGACAACTATTTATATGCCAACATTTAAAGTACAAGGTCAAATATATGAATGGGTTTTTTTGAAAGTGGAATAAGTCCACTTTTTCATAAACTGAGATATTGAAGGGTTTGCGTACGACTCAATTTAAAAATATTGGCAAGCACTATTTAACTGGTGTTAAGTGTTTACCACTGTAAATTTACCAAATTTTGTTATGCTGTAAAAATTTTTACAGGTGTAATAGAAAATAGTCGAGTTTTTTTGGTCTGAATGGACTTATTCCACTTTCATTTATAATAAATTTAAAAATTTGTTATACTTTTGTATGACTTATTCCATTTTTACTCACAAAATATTTTGTAAACTAAAGCAAAGGAAAATTAAAACTTAGAAAAATTTTACTTTAAAAACTGTTGTTGTTTTTTTTTCTTTTATTTTTGCCCAAATAGGGCTCTAAGAAATAATTACAACAACAACAACAACAACAAAAAGTTCTTGTCGGACCTACTTTCGGAGATATAGCCATCGGAAGATCGAGATATATCTTTTATAAAAACTATTATAAGTTGGGAACCCCTGAAAGGATTTCAATAATGTTAGTGTCATACGAAAGATATATTAATTTGCTATAAAATCAACCCGAAAAAATTTTTAATGCGAGTGGTGGTTATGGAGATATTGCAAATTTCCAGAAATTTTGATAATTTTTTTTTTTTTAAAGCACTATTTTTCCAAAAACTGTATCATTAACGCATAGTTTTAGTAACATAATATGAAAGCCTAATTTATTTTCTTTCATCTAACATGTAATTTGTACCTGATTTCTTGCACTAGCATACTTTTTTTTATAGGAAAACAAAAAAGTAAACTAAAGAAATTTTCATGAAATTTTGCAAAACATTACAAGAACAACAATAATACCAGCAACAACAACAACAAAAATATCAATAACAACAATAACGATGTTTTTGCATAGTTTTCGATCAAATCCGATTCCTGTAGACTTTTAGATGCTTTTCAATAACTTACTTTTTTGTTTTCCTATAAAAAAAAATTTGTAATGCAAGAAATCAGGTACAAATTACATGTTGAATGAAAGGCAATAAATTGAGCTTTCATTTTATGTTACTAAAATTATGCGTTAATGATACAGTTTTTGAAAAAATAGTGCTTTAAAAAAAAAAATTATCAAAATTTTCGTGAAATTTGCAATATCTCTAAAACCCCCACTCGCATTAAAAATTTTTTCAGGTTGATTTTATAGCAAATTAATATATCTTTCGTATGACACTAACATTATTGAAATCCTTTCAGGGGTTCCCAACTTATAATAGTTTTTATAAAAGATATATCTCGATCTTCCGATGGCTATATCTCCGAAAGTAGGTCCGACAAGAACTTTTTGTTGTTGTTGTTGTTGTAATTATTTTTCAGAGCCCTATTTGGGCAAAAATAAAAGAAAAAAAAACAACAACAGTTTTTAAAGTAAAATTTTTCTAAGTTTTAATTTTCCTTTGCTTTAGTTTACAAAATATTTTGTGAGTAAAAGTGGAATAAGTCATACAAAAGTATAACAAATTTTTAAATTTATTATAAATGAAAGTGGAATAAGTCCATTCAGACCAAAAAAACTCGACTATTTTCTATTACACCTGTAAAAATTTTTACAGCATAACAAAATTTGGTAAATTTACAGTGGTAAACACTTAACACCAGTTAAATAGCGCTTGCCAATATTTTTAAATTGAATTAAAAGCAATATCTTCTGTGTAGCAGTAGATGAAAAAATGGACTTATTCCACTTTCAAAAAAATCATTTTTGTAAAAATGCTTTTCATGAAAAGTTCTTTTGAGTAATTTATGATGAAATCGTGGTCTAACGAGTCTGTAATTTTCAATATAAATAGAGGACATATATAGCGAGCTATAACTACCATAAACTCAATTTTTCTGGAATTGGACTTATTCCACTTTCAAATAAACCCATTCATATCATCATGTTGGATCATTACTACCATTGCCAGATACGGACCATAAATTTCTTCAAATTTATTTCATGGAAAACACAGATGAACAAATAGATCAACTTTGTCGATACAATACGGGCACTAGACGAGAAGTTTTCGCTGCATTACAAACTTTATTCGATCAACACAACGAATTGATTCAATTGTTTAGAACTGCCCTTGACAAATGCCAGCAGATGAGTACAGAGTTATAATAAGAGCAGATAAAACACCTGTCGGACAACACGAAAGACGATACAATGCACCAACAATTGAGGAGTGGCCGTACCAAAGGGCCTAAGTACCATGTAATGTCATACTTTTTATGTGCCTAATAGTCTGTTATTTGACTGTTGTAATTTTTTTAACATCATGACATCAATTTCACGCTATCAAGAAAATTTTAACTTAAAACAGAAAACAATTTTATTAATTTCTAACAAAATACCACCCGTTTCATATTATGACACTACTTTTGCCTCGAAATGGTACTTAGGCCCTTTGGTACGGCCACTCCTCAATTGACGAAGTGGCGATCGTTATAGTTGGCGAAGAATTTAACGCACGCGATATAATTCTTCATCGCAGAAATGGTAATGTTCAGCGAGTCGCAAGTATTTTTTTTTTTTACAGAATGAACTCCTTAGTAACAAATTAAAAAAAATGAACAAAAAATTTAAATCATTAAAAGAAAACATTTATAAGTTACAAAATAAATTAAAAACAAATAAAATTTTAAAAAAATCATTCCCATTGATTTATTTTTATACTAAGTCAGAAAGATAAAAAATAGGGGAGGGCAGAACTTGGTAGAGCTCGCAAACTATCGATAGTGGACGATAGTTTGAGATGGTTTAAAATGAAATTAACTTTTCCATAATACAGTGGTATAAATGAACGCTTTTATCTATATCTTATAAGCTATTGGGAATGAAAAAACAAAACAAACATGCCTAGCGAAGCGGGCAGGGAAGGCTAGTAAATAAATAAAATAAATAAATAAAAATAAAAAAAAAATATAGGTAAAAGGTGTGAACGTGGTTTTGTGATTATCAAGATTTTCTGATTAAATCTGTATTCCAGTAATATTAAAATCAAAATATCAAAATTTTCCATAGTTAAAAATTGGATGTGGCTCTTTTTAGATTTCGTCCAATTTTTGGTCATTATAAAGCAATGATAGTCAGTAGTTGTGTACCAACTTTCATCAAAATATCTTATACGGTTTAAAGATATGACCAAATCAAATTAAAAGTTTAGGTTGGTGCCACGCCTTTTCATAAGTGTATACTAAGTCAAAGTCAATCTCATTCTTTAGTATATGCTAATGCGCATCATTTTTTAAAGTTTCATTAAAATCGCTTTAGGCGTTCTTGAGAAAAACATCGCAACTGTTTTTATACACACAATTTTAGACCCTATGAAAAGAGAAGATCTCTCAGAAACCATACAAGATACAGCAATTTTAATGCCAAATTTGGATTTAAAATCGCCAAATTCATTTGAAAACTAGCTACCAACAAATCACGTGTCAAGTGGTTTTTGTGGTGTGAGCTTACTGTTCTATGTTTTTGAGTAAAAACACCAACATTACAAAAATAAGGCAATTGCATACATAGATAAAAAAAAACATAAAATTTGGTAGGTTGGTTTCGATACGTTTCACCCATAACCATATGGGATCTTCAGTCGAATTCACCTACAAACCAAGAACTCGACCAAGCATGCTTTATTCATTTTTTTCATAGATTAGACGAGAATCACAGCAAAAAATTCAATGCAGCATATGCAAAGTTCCAATTTTTTGTTTTTCGCCTTCGGATGCAAGCTTTTTTGGCGAGTTTCAACCGAAGTAGCAAGCGCGATCGTATGTTTATCACCGGGCTCTGTGAAATTTGTAATATTTTTTGTTGTTTTGAACTGTTAATGTAAATCATTATCTGTTCAAAACAACAAAAAACATTTGAAATGACTATTTTAATTTTTGTTTGCTGTATTTTTTTTTTCCAATTTTTTTTATGAAAACATAAGTTTTTTAAATATTGTTTAAAAAAATAATATAATTATAAATGTTTCTGATTTTAAACAAAAAAAACAAAATTTAAAAAAAAATCATCAAAATCGGATCTGTTTTTGAGGACTTCCGTCTAAAAGGCTTTATTGACTTCACTATTAAGACAGGGAACAACTTTCCAAAAACTTTTGATGCAAAACTTAAAAATTTTTTATGTATTATTTTTGTGATTTGTTTTAAATAGACTTCAGGAGTTTATGTGCAATTTCGAAAATTTTACTTTTTCCGCACTAATTAATTCTATATTAGAACCACGTCGTACACAGTTAAAACCTGACGCCTGAAGCCAGCGAAGAATCATGTTGCGACATCTGTAGTTAATTTTAGAACTAAAGTTTTTGTTTAAAAAACCAATTTGAATGCCTTAATGGCGTATTAGTTGTAGCACCAACCATCAAGAAAAACGGTTGCGACATCTGTGTTACTTGTTGGAACTAAGTACATATGTAAATGGTAACATGTATTTCTATTCTGATCTTATATATGTACGTATCATCCTTTTTAAGCTTTGTAATCAATTGCATGAGAAAATGTTTAAAATCGAAATTATGCAACAAATAAAATGAAAGAATTTTACGAGTACAAATACTACTTCGTTTTATTTATACATGCATTAGATTTCACATACACATACGTTTCATTCATAAATTCCCAATGGGGAATGGAGCGCATCAATAGAGCTTCTGAAGCGCTCTAAAGCAGCAGTGAAGCGCATCTCTCTCGTTGCCAAAAGCGTTGAAATTAACATTGGCATGTCATTGGAACGAAGCGCTTCGCTCTCGCTACCAGAAATGCTCTTTGGATGCGCATCGCTCTCGCATCCAGAAATGCTGTTTGGATGCGCATCGCTCTCGCTACCAGAAATGCTCTTTGGATGCGCATCGCTCTCGCATTCAGAAATGCTCTTTGGATGCTTTTTGGATTACAATAAAAATATTTAAAAAATTAATTTTTAATTGAAATTTTACGTCTTTCGTGAACAAAGACACATCAGACTATTATTTTTTTTTTGATGTAATTATAATTATTTTTATTTTACTAAATTAATTCTAATTGAAAAATTGCAAGTTGAAAACTTTTGTGTTAGGTCTGGGCCGGAGTTGAACCGAGGACCTCACGGTTGCTGCAACTCTCAATCGCAGTGCCAGTCGCTAGACCACTGCTCTATCATCGCGCTCTTACGAAGACGACTTATTGATTTATTTTGTTTTGTACGTTAATACTTGACCGAAAGCGCATCGTTCTCGCTACCAGAAATGCTCTTTGGATGCGCATCGCTCTCGCATCCAGAAATGCTCTTTGGATGCGCATCGCTGTCGCTACCAGAAATGCTCTTTGGATGCGCATCGCTCTCGCATTCAGAAATGCTCTTTGGATGCGCTTTGCTCTCGTTACCTATAGCGCAGAAAATATGCGCATACAAATCAGCTCTTTGGATGCGAGAAGGACGCGCATCGCTATTGCATCTTGGGGATGCGCATCGAAATTTTCTGTTGGGTTATTAATCAAAGAATATTCGCAGCAAATGAAAATATTGCAGAATATAAAAATTGAAAACCTGCAATCCTTGCAGTGCGCAGTTAAAACTTATGCCACATATGCGAGAGAGAAATTTTATAAACTTGAGTTTCGCTCCCGCTGTTTCTTAAGTCCTCACACATTGTACGTACTTTTTGGGATATTTATATCCCTTCGCTTCCGGATGAGAAGAGATTTATACAGATTTTTTGGTTAAATTACGCTGCCGTTCAACTTCTAAATTCGTCAAAGCTACCGTATATGGCCAATACAAACTCCAAAAAATTGCTCCAGTGCATCTTTGCGTTTCTTGGTAATACAATATATCACTTCGGACGAAGATATATATTATCAAGAGACGCAAAGAAGCACTGGAGCAATTTTTTGAGGTTTGTATATAGTGATGTAACGAGTCGAATACTTTTTCGACTCGAGTCACTCGAGTCGAAAACCATTTTGACTCGAGTCACTCGAGTCGAAAACCATTTTGACTCGAATTGAAACTCGAGTTCACGAGTCACTTTTCAATACCAAGTTTACGATTTTTTACAATACTACGGATGAGAAGAAATGTACATATACAGGTTTTTTTGTTAAATTACGCTGCCGTTTAACTTCTAAATTAGTCAAAGCTACCGTCTGTGAACAATACAAACCTCAAAAATTGATCCAGTGCTTCTTTCCGTCTATTGATAATATATCTCGGTTCTCCGAAGCTAAGAGATATATTATCAAGAGACGCAAAGAAGCCCTGGAGCAATTTTTGATGTTTGTATTGTTCACAGACGGTAGCTTTGACGAATTTAAAAGTTATACGACAGCGTAATTTAACCAAAAAGTCTGTACACATCTCTTCTCATTCAGAAGCGAAGAGATATAAATAGATTTTTTGGTTGAATTGCGCTGTCGTATAACTTTTAAATTCGTCAAAGCTACCGTCTGTGAACAATACAAACATCAAAAAATTGCTCCAGTGCTTCTTTGCGCCTCTTCATAATATTTATCTTCGGAGAAACCAAAAAAATTTTCAGTGTTGTTGTCACAATCAAATTGTGCGGCTAAAACAAAGTAGGCCTTTTCGTAAATCTGAAAGGAGTTTCCATTCTCTCCCTCCCGGGATGGGAGCACTGGAAGTAGTGAATATTTTATGAATGGAAACTCTCCTTCCTGCAGGAATACTTTTTTATTTTTATATCGTTGACATTTTCAGAAATAACCAGATTGCAACGCTGTGTTTTTCCAAGACTGTTGACATTTTGCACAAAAACAACATCTGGCAACGCTGAGTCTTTCCCATACCTTTGACATTTTGCGCAAACAACCAGTCTAAACGCTGACTTTTTCCAATTCCGTAGACATTTTGCACAAAAAAAAAACATGTGGCAACGCAATTTTCCATGAATCCTTGAAATTTTTTTCCATTTTCCACTGGAATTTGACAGCTGACTTAAAAAAAAGATAAACATGAAACAGCAATTGCAGCAGAATAAAATTTGTGAAATTTAAGTTAATGCTTTGCTTTTTTAATTAAAAAATGTCTTTTTAATCATTTTAGTGGATTTTAAACATCAAAAATTTGCACCAAAAAGATACCTAAAAAAAAAAATTTAAGTGAAAAATAGTTTTAGCAGAACCCAGTATAAGTTGGAAACGCTTGGATGGATATTAAAAACTTTAGTGTCATACCAAAGCTATTTCAATAAGCTTTAAAATTGTTGTACTAAATTTTTTAATTTAATTGGTTTTGATGGACTGGGGTTAAATATTGTTAACACGATAAGTCCTACGCATTTTTCTGTTTCGTCGTCTTCACTTTTGGATAACTTCATTGTTTCAGATGTGAACAGTGTACGGTTATTTGATCAGATTTCTCTCCCAGGAATATCAGATCTTGACCTTCTTAACATACAATTTGCTTTTTTTTCCTGAGCCTTGTCAGAAGTTTGTTGAGTTTAAGGATTACAATTCTATTAATCTTCAAGCCCTTCATGGGGATGCTTATAACTTGGAGTGGGGTGGGTTTTTGCGCTTGGCAGATGTTAACGCTAAGTGTTACTATTTTTCTGACTTAGTCAATTACGTTTTTGAGATGCATGTACCTATTAAGAGGATTTTAATTAAAAATGAACAACGACCTTGGTTTACGTGTAATGTACGTAGACTCATTAAAGCTAGGAATAAAGCGTATCAAAAGTGGAAGCATGACAAAAGCTCTTCTTCAGGAGCTGATTTCTGTGTTTGTAGAAATCGAGTTACTTCGGCAGTAAAGTTCGCAAAAATTAACTATTTTTCTAAGATTCTTAACACTACACTTCCTCCAAGGAAGCTTTGGAAAAACCTGGCGAATTTGGGCGTCTATTGTCGTGTTTCACCCTCTTGTGAGCTTGATCCTGATAGATCAAATTCTTTCTTTGTTAGTTCACAGAACTTAGCTCCTCTAGTTGATCTGCTGCCGTGTGAGTCGAATGAGTACCCTGGCACTAGTTTTGAATTTATTCATGTGGCGGAGTGGCAGTTGATGCATGCATAAAAAAGATAAAATCGTCGGCTATTAGTGTTATACAATTTCACTTAGATTTTTGAAAATGATTCTCCCTTTTGCAATCTCTAGCCTTACTCATATTATAAACCATATGATAACTATATCAGTCCTTCCTTCATCCTGGAAGTTAGCTTTGGTTCGACCTATCCCAAAAAAGCCAAATGCTTCAGACTACGAAGATTTCCGCCGAATAAGCATTTTATCATGTGTGTCTAAAGTTGCTGATTCAAATAACAGAACATGTTGAACTCAAAAGCTTACTAACGCCTTTTCAGTCCGGTTTTCGTGCGAATCACAGTTGTACCACGGCGCTGTTAAAAGTTTTTGACGATATCAGACTGAATTGATAATGATGAGGTGACGTTTTTATTGAACATATTATTATGCACGTAAGAATAAACTTTTAATGTGTGCACAAACTATAATTGCAAATTCAGACTTATATAAAATATAAAACTAAAAACTAAAAAAAAAAACGTAAAATTATGGTTAAAAATTTGATGCGAGAAAGAAGAACGGAATTAAAAAATGCGAAAAAATGTGTTTAAAAACTACTGAAAGTTATCGGCAAAATAAATAAATACATTTCTCTTAAGGGCCGTTCCCACGTACAGTCTTACCTGCGCAAACCTAGTTCGTGCAAACTAGAGAGTTTGCGCATACTTTTTTTATCGCGTCCATACGACACAGGCAAGTCTGTATACTTCATTTTCATAGCAACATGACGTCTAGCAGAATTTTATTTTCATTTGAATTATTTTTCTTTTGCATATTTTCCATAATGGATTAATTAAAAATGGTGAAAATTTTCATGACAGAGCTATCACATGCAAAATGAACGCATTTAAAGAGTGTAATTTAAGCGACAGATTGAAGGTACGGCCTGTACGTCGTCCACACGTTCCAACTTGCCTGCGCAAGCTTAGTTTGCACAAAAAAATCTTTGGAAAGTCAAGGAAAGCACAGGCCTCACTTTTGAACTGTGCAAACTTGACTTTTTCCGTCCACACGTACAGACTTACCTGCACAAACCAGTTTGCGCAGGTAAGTCTTGAGGTAAAACTGTGCGTGTGGACGGCCCTTTAAAGGCGCTTACGTTCAGTGGCGGATCCGGCAGTGTCAAAAGAGGGGGCCGATTGACTACATTTCTAGATAATAACAGAATGTTTTTAAAACCTTTACATCTAATTTTAAAAAAAATTTAATCACTTGATTTGAGAGGGGGGTCTGATCGCCCCCATCGCCCCCCTTGGATCCGCCACTGCTTATGTTGTTGGTCTTCTTAATATGTATGTGTAGGAGATTCCAAATATGAATCGCATGGATAAAAAAAGTGCCGCGTAGTCGCAAGATAATTATGTTTTGGCATTATCAATTGTATTGTCTTCTGTGATCTAGCAAAAGTAATTTTTTAAAACAGATAACCGGGTTCCTTATTCGTAATGATTTTGTGGAGCAGCAAAATGGTACGGTATTTCAATAAGCTTGACACTGCTAAGCCAGATATTTTTTTCGAAAATTCGGAAATATGTTCACGTCTGCTTACGCCAAAAACGTATCTATCACAACTATTGTAGGTTACTGTAAGCATTCTTTCTGCCTCATGTCCCATATTAGAAAACATCTCACAACCATATAGTATGATAGGGAGTATAAAAGATTTAACAAGGTTTAGCTTTACATTCGTCGGTAGGTGTTTGGCGGTGAGACTTAGTCCTCGAAGAGCTCCATAAATCTTAGAAACTACCTTATTAATATGAAGATCCCAACCGAAACTCTGACCAAAATAGATTCCGAGATTTTTTATATTTTCGACATATGACACCGGGACATTGTTCAAAAAAGTAGGTGGTAATACTTCTTTCTTTCGGCCACAAAAAATGGCCAAGGCTTTGGTTTTGGTTGGATTAAGACGGAGCCTGTTTTCCATTGCCCATTGATGAATGTTACTTAATTCGAAATTTAGTTTTTGTATTGCTTGCGTTTTATCGGATTTTTTAAAAAGTGAATAAATTTGAACATCATCTGCATATATGTGATGATTGCAGTTTGTAATGCATTCTGAAATATCATCAATAAACGAGGTAAATAATAGTGGCGCAAGGACGGAACCCTGAGGAACCCCAGCGGAGACAGGTAAACAAGACGAGCACTGATTTTAATGAAACACATATTGTGACCGGTTCGAAAGATATGATTTCAAGAGTTTGATCAGAGGACCGCCAAAATGGAAATTTCTATGGAGTTTGCTTATCAAAATGTCATGATCTACACGTATGTCATCGGTTACTTCCAACAAAGCTGTCGTGCAATTGTGTTTTTGTCGAAAGCCGGACTGGTTTTTACTAAACAAATTCATTTCATTATAGTACCGCTTAATTTGTTTACTTACAATCATTTCGAAAACTTTGCTAAGGAAAGGTAGTATCGCAATAGGTCGGTATTCAGTATTTGGTAATGATGTTTTTGGCAGTGGCAGAACCTTCGCAGTTTTCCAACCATCAGGGTAGATGGAGGTAGTAATGATTGTATTAAAAATGTGGGTAATTTGGTGTAGTATATGTGGAAGAAGAATTTTAATAAAATCTGCCTTTATATTATCGTGACCAACAGCTTTGGATTTAATGTTTAAAATTGCTTCCCCGACGCATATGGCTTCAACCCCAGGAAGCAAAAAATTGTCAGACTGATAAATTAGTTGAGGCACTTTGAATCACTGGTGAAGCAAGTCCAAATTGAACAGATTGTGTATTTAGCTCTTCAATATCTATATTACTCGGGGCTGTTTGCCTTTGCGAGCTAATTCCGACTCGCCGGATGTTTTTCCAAAAATGAGCGCTTGACTTACATGAACTAAAACTATTTTCATAAAACGATTCTTTATTCTTACGTATCAATTTGGTTACTGCATTACGCACTACCTTGAAATTGTTTCGTATAATTGGACAATTAAATTTTCTCCATCTGGAATATAGGCGGTCTCATTCACCAATTAACCTTTTAACCTCTTGAGTAAGCCACGGAAAATTGGATTTCTTACTTCTTTTTGGTTTGATAGGGACATGCTTATTAAATAGGTAACGAATGTTAGCATTGAAAAACCAGATTAAACTGCTACAGTCACTGAATAAAGATATCAGGTTAATATTTGCATAGTCACAATATTCTGTGTGGATATTTTCAACAATAGATGGAAATAAATTCGCTGTTAAAAAAATTAAATCGTGATGTGAGAATGCTGATGCTTGAAGTTGATTATAATGAGACACAAAATTTTTGCTGGAAAGCAAAAACACATCTGTTTGGTGGGTAGTGTGTGGCTAAGCTTTTGTTCACAAAATCTATATTAAAAGACAAAACCGTTTCTACAAAAAGTTGATTATGGTTGTCAAGAATATTGAGGTCTAGGTCACCGCATAAGATAATATCAGGATACAAAGGGGAAAAGTCTTCTAACAAATTTCTTGTAAGGAGATAATCTGCAACATTAGGAGCCATGTAAATGCAGCCAATTAAAATTTTTCCAAAAGATATTCAATTAAATCATTTGATGTTGATTTTCTAACAACACGATTTTTAAATTAATCTTTTATAAAAATACCAACACCTCCTCCAGTTTTATTGATTCTATCAGCACGAACTAGGCTATAATTGTTTACTTTAAAAAGGTTACTCGAAATTTCAGGTTTAAGCCAGGTCTTGGAAAGAGAAACAATATAGACATTGCCCTTATCGAGCAGAAAACGCAGGTCATCAATTTTATTTTTTATGCTTTGAGTATTTAAATGACAGATTTTGACACCAGTTTTTTGCTGACAGAGTATGTTAAGTAAAGTTTTCGTATCATAAATGGAACTACCCGAATATTGTGCAAAGCTAGTCATATAATAACAAAAACTTTGGCCTACCAACAACGAAGACACTTAAAATTGAGAAATGTTTACAAATTATCTGAATTAAAAAAAATAAAATATTGGAACTATAAAAGTTTGAAAGTAAAATGCTGAAACTAAAATAAAGCAAAAAATAAGTGTGGAAAAACAAAAGTGTAGGAAGCAAATGACAAAATAATTAACTGTTTAAGAGTGTATAATACTAGCTGGCCTGGCAGCTACTTTGTTCGCCCGTTCCCGATGCCCTTTACATATGTTCCAAGTCCCATCCATCACCGTCGTCCTTCTCTTCCCTATGGTTTTTCAAGTAGAATAGAATATATATTTACTTATGCACCAACTTTTAGAATGATAGCTACTATAGGCGTAGAAATATAGTATTTTGATTATCTTCACAGTACGGGGGTGCAAATCCCTTTCGATCAATCCCTCTTAAGCTTTGCATGCTGAATAGTAGACGCAATAACCATCAGTGTACCAAGCTTCAGAATGATAGCTGATATAGGAAAACTGTTATAGCATTTTGTGTGCTTTTTTCATATGGGGGGGTTCAATCCTTCTCAAATTTTGCATGGTTGAAGGAAAATACATTATGCATAAGTTCACCAACTTTCATAATCATAGCTTGTATAACTGCAGAGATATAGCATTTTTTTTATTTTTTTCCTAAGGGGGGTGCAGCCCCCGTCCTCTTCAGCGGCATCTCACCCCCCTACGAACCTTATACAGATCATAACAAACGAATTAAAAAATTATGTAAATCGGCCATATAGTTTCCGCGTCCATAAGCTACATACGAACACCATTTTATTTTCATATATATAGATTTGAAAGTTAAGAGATAATTATGTTTCGGTTTGATCTTCACCAGAATTTTCTGTTTGAGTTTTATTATCATCGGAATTTTGTTTTTCGGCTTGAAATCTTGCGATTCGATTTTGTCAATTCTAGAAGGTTTACCAGTTGCTGTCTCTTTAATGTAGACTGATCCATACAAAGAAAAAGCAGAGAAGATCGATTTTTGTCGTTTTAGGCTAGACGCTTTGTGTAGAAGAACACGATTGCTGCTTGTTAAGCTCTCATTAACATAAATAAAGTTAGGAGAGCCTAAACTCACATCATTCAAACAGAGCGGCTTTCCCACTTTTTGTCGGTGTTCAGCAATGGACTTCAAAAAATTGTTTCTCTCCATAGAAGACATGAATTTTAAAATAATGGGTGGGTCTGCACTTTTCGATGTTCGTGGACGGAAATTGGCTCTTAGATTTGGTATATTACAACCAACGGAACTACACAGACTTTGAAGAATTGCCGTTAGATTCTCTTCCTCAAGCTTTGGAGCACCATAAATTATAGCATCAGATGCGATTTCTTTTTTCCCCATGATTTCGCATTTATTCATCAAAACTTTTAGGCCATCTTTAAGCACTCCAACCTCTTGATTTGCTTCAAATTTGTCAATGCGCTGCTCTAAATCTTTAAGAGATTTATCGAAATTATCGTCTTTTTGCACTCCAACTTCTTGAATTGCTTCAATTTTGTCAATGCGCTGTTTTAGTTCTTTAAGAGATTTATCGAAATTTGCAATGCTCTCCGTGACTTTCTCATTAATTGCTGTAATCTGCTTTTTAATTTCTTGGCGCAGTTTACTCACTTCGATCGAAAACAGGTTCGTAATTATCTGAGTGTGTTTACGGAGGCGCTCATCTAAATCAGTTATGTGAGAGCTTTTGGTATTGAAGGGCTCATATCAAGTGAGCTGTCTGACACTGCATTAGACACGGTAGGTGCTGTAGTATTTGTGGCTACTTGCGACCGAAGAGTCATGTTTTTTCTGAAGACATGATACTCTTAATGATATGAAAGTTTTTTATTTCTTACTCGTTGAAACAATTGTAAAACAAAACGAAGTACAAAGTCCGCGAAGACAGATGCAAGTGTTTTATTAAGAATTATTATTCCATTTTTGTCTCGGTTTATTTAATATGTGGTAAGAAACAATCGATTTTTTCTCACCGTAAATTAATCATGGACAATGTCAACCATAAACGTACAACCCGCATGTTAATTATTACTTGGATAAGACTCAAAAATTAAATTTTTTGCCGGACGATATCAGAAACACGTCAAATCTCTGCAAGGTTAGTATGATATTAGGCCCTTTGGATTTTACGAAAGCATTCAATTCTATTAACTTTACAGTTTTGTTTAATAAATTGTGTACTCAGTTTGGCTTCACCAATCACGCTGCGTCATTAATTTTTAATTATTTGAATGACAGATCGCAAAAGGTTGTCTCTGATGTGGGCTCCTCTTGCTACCTCCCTCTTATATCTGGTGTTCCGCAGGACTCGGTTTTGGGTCCGTTGCTTTTTTCTCTGGTAATTAATGACATTGTGGATGAATGTCGTAATTATAGGATCCACTTATAAAGGGTGTTTTTTTTAGAGGTTTGTTTTTCGAATAGAGATAAAACTGGCATTTTGTGGTCAAATCTGGCAACTCTAATGTCATTTATGTTCAGTTTGGTTTGCCATTTCATCATGAACAGGTTGACAAAAGAACAACGCTTGCAAATCGTGCAAATTTATTTCGAAAATAATGGTTCAGTTCGCGAAGTTTACCGCAAGCTCCGTCCATTTTATGGTCGACATAATCGTCCATCAGAGCAATTAATTCGGTTAACCATGAGTCGTTTTTGCACTACGTTTACTCTATGTGATAATACGCATCCGCAGAGACGTCGAACAGTGCGCACCGAAGAAACAATTGCCGCTGTAGAGCAAAATGTTGAAGAGGACCCGAATGAATCGATTCGCCACCGTGCACAGCAATTGGAGCTTTGTCCATCAACTTTATGGAAGATTTTGCGCAAAGATCTTGGCTTGCGACCTTACAAGATCCAGCTTGTGCAAGAATTAAAGCCGCGAGACCATGCAATGCGTCGTGATTTTGGTGTATGGGCCGAAAATGAGATTGATCTCGATGCTGATTTTCATCGCAAAATTTTGTTCAGTGATGAGGCTCATTTTTGGTTGAATGGCTACGTCAACAAGCAAAATTGCCGCATTTGGAGTGAAGAGAATCCACATGAGACCCTTGAGACGCCATTACATCCACAAAAACTGACTGTTTGGTGTGCTCTATGGGCTGGTGGAGTCATTGGGCCATACTTCTTCCGAAATAATGCTGGAGAGTCAGTTACCGTTAATGGAGACCGGTATAGAGCCATGATAACCGACTATTTTGTTCCCGAATTGGATGGCATGAATGTCGATGAGTTGTGGTTCCAACAAGACGGCGCTACATGCCACACAGCGCACGTCACAATCGATTTATTGAAGGAAACATTCGATGAGCGCATAATTTCGCGGAATGGACCTGTCAATTGGACTTGGAAGCCGACATTCGTGGCGTTATTGCCGACATACGGCCCCATATGCTCGAAAAAGTGGTTGAAAATTGGACCTGTAGAATTGGCTTTATTCGAGCCAGCCGCGGCGGCCACATGCCCGAAATTATATTTAAACATTAACGGCATAAAATTATCCTTCCAATAAAGCCAAATTGATGGACATTAAAACGATTTTCTTGTGTTTTATTTCAATTCGAAGTTCTATACCTCTAAAAAAAACACCCTTTATGTGGATGATGTGAAGATCTATATATCCAGGCCACTCGGGTTGATGGGGGATGCTGCTTACCATCTGAATGAGGATATTCAAAAAATTTCTGACTGGTGTTCTAGGAACTCTTTGCTTTTAAATCCTCTAAAGTCGAAATGTCTGGTGTTGGCAAAAGAACTACCAATTTTGGATGAGCTCCCGCCAATTAACTTTGATGGTCGTGCTATTGAGTACTGTACATCGGTTCGTAACTTGGGGATCGTGATGGATAGTAAACTTTCTGCAGTAGGTCATGTTCACTATATCACTGGTAGAGTTTATGCTGGTTTACGGAAATTATGGACAAGTGCTGCTTACACTCCTTTTTGGGTGCGCTTCAAGCTGGCTGTAGCTTTATTGAAGCCCATTTTGCTTTCTGCCGAAAATATTTACCCTAAACCGGCCTTCCTAACCTTTAGAAAGTTGGAGCTTGCCCATAATGCGATACTTAGATATATATTTAAACTTCGCAAATTTTACCATATTTCAGATATTCATTTTGCTTTCCTTGGCTGTAGCTTAAATGATTATGTGGACATGCGAAATTTAATTTTTATAAAAAAGCTACTGGTAACGAGACAACCCAACTATCTGTATGAGAAGTTACATCATTTGCAGGGCACACGGGCGTTAAATTTAGTTGTTCCGCGGTTTAATTACCTCAACAGTAGACATTTGTTTTTTGTACATGCAGTCGTGTTGTGGAATTCACTCCCTACTTCGTTAAAGCAATTAAGCAATATTATCAAGTTGAAGAGGGCTTTAATGAATATCAGATAATTAGTTCTACAATTATATATGCAGCCGTTGGCGCAAACTCTTTCTTTGCAGCCGGTATCTGGCGCATTCTCTTCTGTGGGACTTTAAACTGGTATATGCAGACACTGGCGCAAACTCTTTCCTTGCAGCCGGTATCTGGCGCATTCTCTTTAGTAGGAATTCAAACTGGTATATGCAGGCTTTGACGCACACTTTCTATCGTGTGGGTGTTCCTGCTACATATGCAGCCGGAACTACTGGCGCAAATTTGTACGATTATTGAACTCATAGGATGTACAAGTCTCTATAACCTCTGGAGACATATTCAACTCTATATTATGTATCTGACATAATAATGTATGTAAATGTTATTTAGGATTTTTAAACTACATAATTGTAAGCCTCCTGAAATGTGAAGTTTCATTAAATGAATTAAAAAAAAAATCTAGTCTCAATTTGTATTTCAGCATTTTGCTTTATCTAGCTTTTAGAATTTTTTATCTAGCTATTATTCTTGTTATTAGGTTTAGTTTTAGTGTACTTTAAAAGATTTCGTATCTTATTGTACTATACTTAAATCAATAAATAAATAAATAACCCCGGGGTCGCTGAATCCGAGTATGGTGCCAGAATAGCGAAGTTGGTTCGCGTTTTTTCAGAAATCAACAATCTGATCTTTCGCGCAGGGTACTTTTTTTTTGGCCTGTGCACAGGACTACGAAAAAAAAATTCCATGCGCGGACGATCAGACCACCTGAACTTTATGCTTTCGAGGTCGCTGAGTTCGAATATGGTGTCAGAATAGCGGAGTTGGTTCGAGTTGTTTCACAAATCAGAAGTAATGCTGAAGAAAATCTCAAATTTTTCAGCATAAATGTTGATTTCGGAAAAACCGCGAACCAACTTCGCTATTCTGGCACCATATTCGGATTCAGTGACCCCGAAAACATAAAGTTCAGGTGGTCTGATCTTTTGCGCAGGGTACTTTTTTTTTTTGTGGGCCTGTGTTATTAGTATTCCCTAGCAAAAAGTTGAGGAGTAAATTTAAGAAATATAAGTGAAAAAATTCGCTCCCAACTTATTGCCGATAGCAATATTTTTCTAGTGAATTTTTCCCTTCCACAAAATTTTTTTTTTGCGATTGCAAACCAGGGAGTTAGTGAATAAATTCTCGAGAACATTTATTTACGATAAGGCCCAGTGTGTAGCCATTTCACACACTAGAAATCAACATTGTTACAAGTAGGGAATGTAATACCGGTATCATCGATACCGGTATCCCGGTTCAAAAATCTACACAGAAAAACCGGTATTAAAATATGCCAAACACCGGTATTAAAGTTTATTTTATTTTTTGATAAAAAACTAAAAATATTACTCCGGCTTGAAAAGAAAAGATCGTGTTAAGAAATTATGCGCAAAATATTAACTACACTATTGATTCTTTATCAAAATCCGACAAAACGTGTGATACCACAAATTCAGGCGATTAATCGGAGGATCATGTTAGTCCTGTTATTGAAAAAGTTTGGCGGATTGTGAAAATATTTCGTAAATCACCAGCAAAAAAATGTAAAATTTTGCAAAAATATGTAAAAGAACAGTTCGAAAAAGAACTTTAAGTAGTTTTGGATTGCAAAACTCGCTGGAACAGTATGCTCGCTATGCCGGAGCGCTTTTATAAATTAAAAGCTGTTATTCAAAAGGAAAATGACTTTCTTTCGATTAATAATAGCTTTGTTCTAATGGTAGTGGATCTGATCCGGATCAGACCTGAACTCATTGGAACGCACTCGGATTCAATTTAAAAAACTTGGTAGCATTGGCAAAAATAAATACGAATGACAAATCATAAATGTCGTAGAAATTATAAAAACAAATTAAAGAAAGTTGAAAAAAAAAAAAAAATTTAAATATCTTCCAATATGTAAAAGTTGTCCTCAGTTTATTATGCCATTCAACAAATGGTTTAATTTAAACTTAAAAACTTTTTAATCGAAAATCAACTGTAATGTAGTGCTTCCATAGAAGATTAATTGCGCAGGGATCGAACGCTTTGCCACCAATTCGTCGGATTTCATCGGTTTTTTTCCTGATGTGACAAAAACCAGGAAACTTGAAAGCTTTGATCAAACCGGAACCCAAATGACGTTGAATCTGTTTGATCAACAATTCCAAAGCCAAGTCTAGTTTTTTCACTAATTTCTTTGATTTTTTGTGAAAGTTTAATCAATTTTGTTTTATGTTTTCTTATTTAATGTATTTTTTTTTTTAATGTTTTTAAAATATTTTTTTGACAGTAAATAACAAACCGTCAAGAAATAAGTCAGTGCTACCAAGCAAAAACCGTAATTTTCAGAACACTTCCATGGATCCAAAAAAGGTTTCCGAACGCATTCATGGATCCAGAAAATGGAACCAAGATCCGAGCTGGTTCTGAAATTGTTTTTGTTTTGCTTGAAAGTGAATCTGATCCGGATCAGATCTGCTGCCATTGGAAAACAGCTAATATAGTTTCTGTTTTGCTTGCAACAACATAAACAGGAGAGGCATGCTGCCGCGAGGATGCTTACCCTTTGTCCGCCGACGCAGCTATTGTATTTTTATTTGTAGAACTTTCAGAACTAGATTGTCCGAAATTAATTAGAAAAAAAGCGCGATCAATGTCAATCCAGTCTAATCCATTTTAATCCAACTGCAATTATTTAAGTTTAATATATGTAAACCTTTTTTGTTACTGCGCTTTATAAACATCAAGTAAATGCCATTTTTAAAGTGAAAACAATAAGTTGTTTTTTATTTTTCAAATCCATTTCAATCCATTAGATTCTAATAGATACCAGAGGTTTCGTGCTCTGGATTGTATGGATCCAAATAGATTATAATGGGCACTTTCTTTATCCATATTAATCAATAAGTAGACTCTTATTGTTATCAAACCAAGTAGAATATGTTAAGTGTTTCCTGTTTCGTTTTCCAAACGAATAGTTTATTTCTAAGTTCAGCCTTTAGCCCAATATTGTCTTTTCCAGGGAATATGCCATCATTGTCGTCTTTGTTCATTATTCATTTCATATGTAAAATGGGCTGCTGATTCCGAAAATTGCATTATTTTTTTTTTTCTTTCGTGTCGTTTTCGAGATATTGGTCAATTTCGGTTTTTGGACCAAAAAAAAAGATAGTTCCACTTAAATACAAATATCTCAAGAACTAATGTTTGTGTTTGAACGTATTGAATGTCATATTAAAGGTAATTAAATTCCTTATAAATAAAATCACTTTTTGTATGGTTTGTTTGTTTCGGAGGAATAAATTGATTTCTGAAAAAAAAAATTATTTTTTTTCTGAAAAAATTAAAAAATTTCAAAATCAACTGCAGATTTATACAAGAAAAAAAAAATTTTAAAAATCGTTTTGTTTTTTTATATAATAGTCTATATATTTATAAAGCAAATAAGCCACTATTTAAGAAAATCGATAGAAAAATGTAAATGTTGTATACAATTCATTGATAAATTACTAAAATGCGTTTTTGCCTATTTTTTTCTTTTTTTTGTAATTAACTGTTCGAAAATTTTAAACTTTTTGTAAAACACATGAGAAAATCCAAAACATTCTTAAAGAAGGCGTTAAAAAAAATACCCGTGTCTCGTCGTTTTTCTCCAGCACTTCAGATTTTTTTTTATCGATTTTTGAAGTTTTTTAATCCACTGTACATGAAAAAACAAAAATAACGCATTCTTGTGTTAAATCGATGAATTTAACTATATGATCCTTACATTTGAGGTGTATCATGTGTTCAGCTCATTTTACATATAAAATGAATAATGGCATTCAATGGGAATTTTGGCTGTAAAGCAGTGTAATTAGATCTTTTAACCCAAAAAATTGCCAGGTGACAGCTCCAAATTCAAAAAATCCCAGGGAAATTCGGAAATTTCCTTTTCTTTTGACAAATGCAAAATGTAAACAAATAAAACATTTTTAATAAAAAGCAAATCAAAGCTAAAATCAAAAATGTGTTCGTCTCAATTGTTTTAAACAAAATTTAAATGATGAAATATTTAAAAATATGTCTGAAAAAAGTGAAAATAGTGTCGTGGTTTGGTAAACGCCAAAAAAGTGTCATTGAAATGATAGAGTACTTATCCAGGTAAAAGGTGTGAACGTGATTATCAAGATTTTTTGATTTTAGGCTGGTCAGAATAGGGTATTAAGCTAATATTTTGAGCATATTATTAATGCAGCCATGTCAAACTCGCGGCCCATTATCGCTCAATCTGCGGCCCAAACATTGAAATCTATATACTATATAATTACGCAAGAAAAAAATTGTTCTACCTTTTTTACTATGTTATAAATGGAGCACGACTTTGAATTATACACCATTTGAAAGGTATTTGTGAGTAAATGTGCACAAAGGTAAAAGTAAAGTAATAGCTGAGAAGAGGATACAGCACAAAGAGAAAGACAAAAAGCTGACTGACACAGACTTCATGTTTATTATTTTCTTTTCGTTTCACATTTATCATTGTACCAGGCATGATTTATGAGCTTTTCTATTTTGTACTAAATAGCAAAAAAATTACTAAAATTGTCCAAAAAGTACCAGAATTTTTTGATACATTTGTGGTCAAATTTTGACCATTGAGCGATTCTAGTAAAAATAAATTGCGAACTAATATAATTGTAGGTATTTGACAGTTTTAAATCTTTGTTGAGAAGCAAATTGTCTGGATAAATCTTCGGTTGAAAATTCCAAGTAACCTAAATTATACGAAAGCTTAACACCCATAAACAAATTTTTATTCCAAGGTAACACTGGCCACTTATTGGAAAGGATGGAGCATCTTCTTTGACAAAAAACATAATGGTTTGATTGCGAGACTACCACGAAAATACAGTGAGATCGGCGGTGAAAAAACTAGTTTTCATAGTGTGTATTGCAATTACCAAATTAGAACTATTAAATTAAAATTGTTTCTGTGTGAAAAACTTGGAATATTTTCCAACATGCAAAGCATATAATGATATAAAAATGGAGTTTGGGAGACGTTTTGAAGATTTCAAGTCGTTGTAGAAAAGTTTTCTTTATTTTCAAGTCCGTTTTCCTTGAAATTGAAAAAGTGCCAAGCTACCATCAAATGAAGATGAACTAAATTCAATGCGACACAAATTTGAATCTGAAAGTTTATAAAGGGGGCCTTCCATTATTTTATAAATGCTTGCCTTTGCGATTTTAAGAATCTCACAAATTTGCAATAGAAATAATATCTATGTTTGGAATTTTTAATGAATGTGAGCAATTATTTTCGCTTATGAAAGGAAACCAGTATCCTTTTAGGGCGAGGCTAACAGATTTTCATCTCATGTCAGTGATGAAAGTAAAATCGGCGAATTTAATTTTCCCCGATATTGAAGCTTTAGTTAAAAATAAAATGCCTCAGATATCAGGAAGCAAAGATTATAAAGTAATGTACATAAAAATATTTTATTACATTTTTGTTATTATAAGTCGTTAATTTTTGCGGCCCACCAAAATAAAAATATTTTATTATTTGGCCCCGTTGGAAATTGAGTTTGACATGCCTGTATAAATGGATATGCTAAAAATGTTAATATAACATGCTGAAAATGTTAGTTCAACATGCAAAATTTCATTCATTAATGCGATACAATTTTTTTGCAGAAACTGTTGGAGTAACATTACATACTTTTTTTGGTGTAGGTACAAGCCATGCAACAAAACTATCAGAAGAGCGGAATAGAAGCACACCATTGGTATCATATGATTATGGTATTTTATAATTTAAAAATTTTTTTTTTACTTTTGTTAAAAGTTAAAAAATTCGCCAAAAGGGAGAGAAAAAATATCTCAATATTTCTTAAAATGTTCTCAGTATATATTTTAGAAAATGATGTGTGCTTCCACTCAACTTCCACGGAAGCGTACTTCATGATGATGTATTAAAAAATAATGGGAACAGCGTTGGAAGCATCTTCTTGTTTCCCTGGATGCGCATCGGAAGTCGTTTCAACTCGCTTTCGTTTCGCGTTGGGTATGATATTAACCCTTCAATGCATTTTCATAAGCACATGTAGGGTAGGGACAGCTTTGAACTCGAAAAGTATTTTTGAGGTATAATACTTATTTGAATTTTTTGGTGGAATCTAATAAGACATTTTCTTTGACTTGAGTTACTGCACTGACAATATGAGCCCCCCATTTCTACATTACGTATTTTTATTTAAGAACAGCATTTTTTCCAAGTTTGTGCTTCTCAACATTCGTGTGGTTTACGAGCCTTTACGGGCCTCTCATTTTTGCGCTTTTGTAATTAGGCCCGGGCTCGCACAAAATTCAATTTCGAGACCCACTAGCGAGTTAAGTTTGGCTACGATTAGAGAAATTCACAAAATCATTTGAAAAAAACAAATGTTGATTTGACATTTTTTTATTTTACCCGTTTCCCTCAAAATGTACTGATACACATAGATACACTACAGTGCTGCCAAGTTAAGCATCTAATAGTGTATGTATGAATTGCGCAGCAAATACAATAAATAAGAAAACAAATAAAATAACAGAAAGAGGAAAAAACATCACTGTTTTTGTGCCCGCAAAATGGCACAATTTAGTTCGCGCTCTTAACTCTCACGAGCTGTATCTCGATATCTATACGATATAAATGAATTCTGAGTGTGAATAAAAAAAAAAAAGTAAATAAAGAGCAACAAATAAAATTAAAGCAAAGTGATTGAATAAAATAATATATCAAGATTAGCTTAATAGGAAAAAGTTCAAATGAAAAAAGAATTAAATTTAAACTAAAAATAAGAAATAAATAAAATTAAAACACAAAATCAATTGTTCAAAATATTTTGGGATTACTGAGTGAAATCAAAACCAGACATTTAGTTGGAAAAAAAAAAAAAAAATTACATACAATAATAATAATAATAAATAACTCAACAAACACTTCATGAACAAAATATAGTGCAGAGAATAAGGCAATTTTTTTTCTTAGAAGCAGCATTTAGTTTTGTTTGCTGCCACAACCCCATACTTAATAACAAATTTACGTTCCCCTACATCAAATTTTTGCTGCTGCCGGTGTACAATATACAAAATTTTACTAAACTTACAGTAAACTCAATATAATACAAATATTGTTTACTGCAAATATTCTGCGTATGTGATGGAGAATAAACAGAAATAATGACTTTTCATGTGGGGCATTACATACGTAACCGGATTGCATTTGGCTTTTACATCTAACTTTTGTTTAAAACTTTTTTCCATATGATACTATTTGAGACATGATTTTTTTTTTTTTTTAATTATTTGATCAAGCCGTTCAAGAGATATAAATTTTTAAAAAATTTAAAAATTTCTAACAAAAATTTGTTTTGACAAATTTTAAAACTTCTTTTAGAATTTTCTTAGAATATTTTTAATTAAAAACAAGGGTAAAAGAGCATAAAAAAATTTAAAATTGTTTCCACCCTTAAGGGACCTGCCATACAAAAAATTAATAAAAAATAGAGGGACAAAAAATTCACCGAATTCACCATTATTTTCTTTCACTCCTTAAGTGGGTTCCCATACGAAATTTCGATAATATAAATAACACAATGCTACAGTAATTTTACATTTTGTATCAGAAGATATTTTAGGTCTAGTCGAGTAATTAACATACCTTTACTTAAAATTTTTTTTAACTGATTTTAGATTTTGCGTTTGGAAAGACGAATTCATTATCTTTCTAAGAATATACATTGTCGTTTAAGTATAATGGAAATATGTATGTGGAAATATTTTAGAGGAAACTTGAAATTTACAAAAAAATTGTATTTTTTTCAGTTTATTGTCTTTTTAAGCAACACTTTGAAAAGTTAGGCATATATATTTTAATTAGTCCATTAAAACCATAAAATTCCAAATAAAAAATTGTGCATTATAGAGTAACTTAGGGTAATGTGGTTACCTTTTTTCTTTTTCGCCAATTTCTACCAAAGTAATGGTAGTAGGTAGGTTTGGTCAATTAATTAGTATTAGTTATTCTATTGTTTTTACTATTATATAATTTATAAGCTAAAATATTAACTTCTTCAAGCGTGAGGCCGGATAAATTGACAGTACCTAAAAATAGCTGAAAAAGAAAAGTGTTGGGTAATGTGGATCACCCTGTCCATTTCCTAAAGTAGTACCGTTATTCGCAAATTTTGTTGACTAAAAGTCGAGTTGTATTATTTTAGATTATAATTGCTATGAAATAGCTGTAAAGGCTTGTTAAAGAATATTTTTTAATAAGATAAACCAAATTCATACTAATAAATGAATAAGTCATAAGGAATACCGAATCATACGTAAAATAGTTCACCATATTACTCAAACTCGGATATCCCACACATGTAATTAGCTTTTTAAGGTGTAATAGTAATCAGCGTTAAATAATATGGGGTAGGCCACATTACCCGAAAACATCACTTTTTTGAAATAGTCATTTAATATATAAAATCAATGTAAAATTAGACACGCCTATGCATATTTTCGTTGAATAATAGCTCCACAAATGCATTAGAGTTTTTTGAATTTTAGAAAAAAGAGTTCTGAGGAAATTATTTAGCTATTCAGTACGTACTAAAAAAAGTCAATTTGACCTCACAGCTTATATTAAGAAATTGCACACATGTAAGGAGCATAACAGAAAAGCCGAAGAGCGTAAAAAATATGTTTTTCGAGGTCTAATATGCAGAAATAACCAGAATTGTTATATATGGGAAATAAAAGGGTGCACCACATAACCCACATAGTCCACATTACCCTAACTTACTCTACGTGTTTTTTAATCATCTTACTTTATTCGAATTTAGAATTTTTGACTTTAAAAATGTTCGCCCGATTTTTTCCGTTTAAACGACAATGCATATTTTTATAAAAACCATGTATTCTTCTTTTCAAGGACGTGAAAGAATCCAAATTGGTTAAGAAATAACAGAGTTATAAATTTTTAAGTGCAAAAAGTCGCTCAAATATGGTTTTTTAAGGGTAACTTAAGATTTTGAGGGTGTATTCAAATTTTCAAGCATTACATGCCTATTCGACTAGACCTACAATATCTTCTAGGTCTCTTAAAAAGTGCATGCAGTTTTTTGGATAACATTGTATTATCTGGAGAGCAGCTATGATATTCTGATTTGCAGTCTTTTTTAGTCTACAAACATGCATGAACCTTTCTGCATAATTAGTTTTTGGATATATTTTAATTTTCAAACTTAAACTAAGAACCATTTCAGAAGGAATATACAATACTTAAGAGGAAAAAAGAAAAGCTCCAATATCTCGTGAATAGAATCAGCTAGGATTTTCCGGTTTTGCACGTTGGAGTACGAACGTTCTGTATCCCACAAACCAGGCATTCAAATAAGGTGCAGTAATGCCCTATTTCTGCAGTAATTTCTTTAAATTTGCAGTAATGATTTCAGAATATTATAAAAATTAGTAGTAATCTTTGCCTTAAGATTTGAAACGAAATACACATTATGTTTCGCAATCTGTGCTAAAATGTAGCAACCATAAAATGTATTTGGAAACTCTTTTTACGTTTCACAGTAAAATAAAATCAGCGTTTCACTATTTTTGCTTTCTATTAAGTCTCCAACTCTTTAGTATGGCTTACGTGAGAAAAAACTTGTCGGCGAATTTGAATCGAAGCTATGGGACCAAGTGAATGTGGGGGACGAAAAATATTTCTCAAAAAACATTGAATTGTCGCAAAAATTAGAACAAGCCGAACGCCAACGCAATCAATTGACGATATTCGAAAGGATTTTATCGATTCTTTGTTGCTTTTTTAACAACTCGTTTACAAATACTTGATAGCGACTTGCTAAACACCATTGAAACATTTTTGAAACTCGACAACTCCACTGATATTACTAAAATCCATACTTGCAGGCCTATTCCGTAATCCGCGTGGTTTCAATTACTTTTCACTTAGGAGGCTTTTTGATGGAAATTGTGCGTCACACGATAAAAAATATGGGATATTTTTTTTGTGGGGAATTACAGGTTCTACAAATAACATTGATTGGCATTAACGAAAAATTAACCGTTTAGGAAATATTATTAAAAAACCGCAAAAAGTCGAAAAATTCAACTTTATCAAGTATTTCCGAAACAGTTACTTTTTCTAAAATACAAATGAATATGATTTGTGGAACCTGTAATTCTGCACAAAAAAGATTCATGTACTTTTTTTCGTGTGACGCACCATTTCCATCAAAAAGCCTCCTAAGTGAAAAGTAATTGAAACCACGCGGATTACGGAACAGGTCTGTTGGTTTGGAAAGGATTTCGAATTGAGTTTGCGACTGAACAAACTTACGTTAAATTTATTTTTGTAAATGGAAGAGAAATGGCAAATGGTGAGGACAAAGATGCATTTGAAGAAAATTTCAATATTAATTTTGAATTAGACTCGGTGTTTGCCGAAATAATACCTATCTATTAATTAATCGCATGGATAATATCTTCTATTTCTGTTATTTAATATTAATATTTAATATTAATCACTTGAATAAGCCTTCAAAAAAATGTTGATAAAAAAGTGTAAAAAAAAAAAAATTTCTGCAGTAATGATTTTTTCTTATTGCAACCCCTGCCACAAACCATCCATAAATAAGGCGTATTTGAGAGACCCATTAAAATTTCACACAAAATCTAGGTATGGCTTGGAACAACTCTACACGAAAATCAGGCCAATTTTTTAAAGTAGGTGTGACACCTCTTATACAGGTAAAAGTATGAAAGTATAGATATAGGAGCGACAATAAGTTTGATGCGACTTTTGAGTAATTGCTAGCCTGTTGTTTTGATTTTGTTTTGTCTTTGTGTGTGTGTGCTTTTCATAGTGTTATTGATTATAGTTTAATGCATACTCGTATATACAAATATCAAAAAATCAAAAGTTTTTTTATTTAATACTTAGGTATTTCTTTTTAAAAAATATTTATTGAAAGTGCAATTTTTAATTTATTTTTTTTTTGTTTTTTTTTTGTATTTTTGTCATAGTCATAAAGCGTACATACATACTAAAATTACATCTTCTAAGGAGCAACCTATTTGTATTTCAATATATTGCGCGTTGTGGTTCTACCTCAATAAAAAATTTAGTATCTTCAAGTGCCCACAGTTTTTGTTGTTGTTGTTAGTGTTTCTCTTTATTTAGTTGCATATACCTACTCATACTTGAATGTATGTATTGACATGTGTGTATATGGATGAGTATAGTTTTGCAGATACAGCACACTTGCTTAGATAGATAGTTTTGAAGACAAAGCCAGTGCTGCCGGATTTGAATGTTTGATAGTTCTAAGCTTGTTTTTTGTTCTTGTTCTTTTTCATTTTATTCTTGCATTGCTCATGATTTTGGCTTCTATTTTAAAATCTGTTTATATCAATTACATTTATGTACATACATATGAAACACTCGTATAAGAGAAAAAGGTGAAGGTTGGATTACAAAAAATTCTTCAGCAACAAATCTTTGGGGAAAAGTGCATCACTTAGAAATACAGTAGAGCCTGGGTAATGTGAACTAAATTTTGCAGTGCCTATACGCAAAAAAAAAACATTTTTGAAAATTCCCCGATTACGCCTAAAAATTTTAAAGAGGGAGAGCTGATATTTTTTTAAGGTCGTCGATTTTTATGCAAAATCTCGGGTTTATGCGGTTTTTATTTTATTACCTACGATCTCGAAAATTCTCGGCATGAGTTGTACGGTATATCAAATCTTTCGCCTTGAATAAAGTTATAATATATAAAAAAATAATAAGGGGAATATAAAATCAACCACATATTGTTTTTTTTTTTAGCTAAAATACCCATAAAAACGTATTTTCGAAATATCACCCCACTCTCAAACACTTAATCTTCATTTCGGATAAAACTTTTTGCGTCAAAATCATCATGAAATTACGCAAGGAACAATGTCCAAGAACAACTTAATTTGTCTTTTTGATCCCAGTATAAGCTATAGTACAGTCATTTGGTTCCAATGAGGTTACCTGGAAAGTTTTTCGAGAGTTTTGGAAATGGTAAGTTTTAGAGATTTCGATGTGCTCTTTCCGAACTTTGTCACCACGTATCTCTGCCGGTCTCGCCGCCATATTGACAATATCTCGCTAATGGTTACCTCTAGATACAAATGCTGGTCGAAAATTGTAGATTATAACATTCCGTATAAAAATTAACTTAATTGGAGCGTTATTCGAGCGTCAACGTTACAAAACTTACCTTCGGTCCTTTTAAAACTGAAAAGAACAACAATAAATAAAAAAACGTTGCTGCTAAGCAGTTTGGTTTATTGGATTTGCGTAATTGTATCCCCCAAGCATTTTTGTCAACACAATTAATCGAAGATTACTGTATCATTTTATTTTGTTTATTAAATACTTATGTGCTAAATAAATTTTAGTAAACTTAAATTGTTAAAAATTATTTAAAAAAGACATATTTTTATTGAACGGTTGTTTTGCCCAAAACACGGTAATATTTTCGGCTCTGGAAATTTTTTTTTAAAAAATAGTTAACATCACTAGCTTGAAATTTAAAATAATGTATACTATGCTTAAAATTCTGTGATTTTGTTCAATTGTTTAATTTTTAAATAATACATAGTTGCTTCCATCATTTGCATTTTTAAGTGACACAAAAAGTTTAATTGATATTAAGTGTGCGGTATGCGGCCTTTAATCCGGAAACAAGATGACTTCATAGTTCCTATATGAATTCGCACACTTTTGCACTGTGAGAAAACCGATTTTATGGAAGTGTGTTACGAAATAATAAAAGAATATATTAAAATATTTTGTTCTAGATTTTTTTATTTTTTTAAATATTTATTTATTTAGTATATATTTGTTTATTTCTTAATGTTTTGATTTATAATTTTGTATGATTTCATGACCTCGTTGATTATAATTTTCAATAAATAAATGGGCTTCAGGTCAGTTTTTAAATTTTATTTAATTTATTCCAATATTTCGAATTCCTCCGGAATTCATTATCAAGGAAAAATATTTAAAAATTAAAAAACTAAAAAACAAAACTTCGACATCAAAGACTGCAACTAACAAAAATACAAGAAAACATTGAACACTAAATAAGCTAAAACAATATTGCACTTTAAAAAAAAAAGCACTGTTTTGGTAGCCCTCCAGTTGTCCAATGTTTTGTTCCGGAGGAATTCGAAATATTGGAATAAATTAAATAAAATTTAAAACTGACCTAAAGCCCATTTATTTATTGAAAAGTTTTGATTTATATTATTTACTAGCTGTTTTACCCGGCGTTGCTCGGGTTTTAATAAAAAGCCAGATTGCACAAAAAAGCTAATAACGAAAACTTTTTTTTTATTTTTTAAAACAATGTGCCATAAACAGATGCTCCGATATATTTATTTTATCGGTAAAATTCCAAAAGTATCGCAAAATATTAAAAAATACATTGAAGAAATCGGTAAGAGTTGAAGTTTATAAAACACGTCCAAAATATCGGTAAATGTCCAAAAGTATCGACATACACCGAAGAAATCGGTAAAAGCCCAAATGTATCCAAAAACATCTAAAATATCGGCAAAAGTCTAAACGTATAGAAGAAGATCTAAAGTATAGGTAAAAATCCAAATATAACGAAAAACATCCAAAATATCGGTAAATGTCCAAAAGTTTCGAAAAATATTGAAAAACATCTAAAATATCGGTAAAGGTCCAAAAATGTCGAAAAACATCCTTAAATCGGTAAAAGTCCAAAAGTATTGGAAAACATCGAAGAAATAATAATAATAATACTTGATTGTTATTATTATGAATAAGTGGCATGTTAAAGACTAAGTTCTTTTATGCACCCGATACAAATCAATAAATGCTATATATAAAAAAATCAGTAAAAGTCCAAATAAAGCGAAAAAGATCCAATGTATCGAAAAGGTTCAAAAGTTTCGAAAAACATTGCAACACATCGAAGAAATCAGATAAAGTCCAAGTTTATCAAAAAACATCCTATATATCGGTAACAGTTAAAATACATATGTCGAAAAACATCCAATACATATATCGAAAGAAGTTCAAAAGTTTCGAAAAATAGTGAAATAAACAAAAAAATTTTCGAAAAACCTACAAAATATCGGTAAAAGTCCAAAAATGTCGAAAAAAATCCTACATATCGGTAAAAGCCCAAAATTATTGGAAAACATTGAAGAAATCGGTGAAGTCTAAATACATATATCGAAAAATATTCAATATATCGAAAAGAGTCTAAAAGTTTCGGAAAATATTGAAACACAACGAAGTAATCGGTAAAGTCCAAGTTTATAGAAAAACATCCAAAATATCGGTTGAAGTCCAAAAATGTCGAAAAACATTCAATATATCGGTAAAAGTCCGAAAGCTTTGGAAAATATTGAAACACGCCGAAGAAATCGGCAAAATTCTAAGTTTATCAAAATACATCCAAAATATCGGTAAAATTACAAAAAAGAAATCGAAAAATATCCTATATATCGGTAAAAGCTCAAAAGTTTTGAAAAATTGAAACACATTGAAGAAATCGGTAAAAGTCTAAACGCAAAACGTCCACAATATCGAAACAAAATCAAAAGTTTCGAAAAATAGTGAAATATGTACATCAAATAAATCGGTCAAAGTCCAAGTGTTTCGAAATACATCCAAAATATCGAAAAAAAAGTCAAAAAGAATTGAAAAATATTGAAAAACATGTAAAACATCGTTAAAAGTCCAAAAAAATATTGAAAATATTGAGTTGGCATCACTGACGGAATAACTCTTTTTTGCTCTCATCAACAATACAACATCAAGAATAAAAAAAAAAAACAATAAATGAAAGAGACGGAAAAGACAACAACAACACATAACTCATGGCGCAGCAAGCTATAGCGACTGAAATGCAAACGATCATTTTTTTGCAAGCATTGAATTTTTTTTTTTTCAACAACTTCATACTAAAAAAAAAAGGTTTATCTTATAAAAACCAAAAAAATAAATATACAATCCTGTCCCTTACCGCACGTAGAACGTTTTTAAAAAAAAAATTATTAAAATCGGTTCGGTATATTTTGCACCAAATCGTTACATAGGGTTTTCATATAAGCAATTTTATATAAATAGTATAGATTTAACTATTTTTATACTCCCAGGGTATATTCACTTTGTCTTTCGGTTTGTAACGCAGAGAAGGAGGCGTGGCAGGTATGGAAAAGTTTATGAAGCAAAACACGCCAAGTGTACCAGGTTTAAATTTTTTTGTCTCCAAATTTGGCAATATGGTAGATCCGGTGCGCAAGAACAACAGCCCAGGAGGATTTGGTCCTAGTACCATTTGTTGTTAAAATACAGGGTGTTGAAGTTGGCGTTTTTAGTCATTTTCAAGAAAAGGGTGTTTTTTCAAAAATTTTTAGCTTGCACTAAAGTTTGTAAATTTATAAATCTAAGTTACAGGTCCCATTCATTTTGAAGTGTTCTTTTTATAAAAAAATATTTCTTGTTTTTAAAAAATTATTCAAAAAAAAAGAATATTTTTTAAACTTTCCATAAAATTAAAAAAAAAAAATCACACGTATTGCCTGGACGATTCTAAGCATTTTTTGCTTAGTACACTTTTTACATAAGATGCTTTCCTCTGGAGTAAAAAAAGATTTTTGCCTTCAGCGGGCGTTCAAAAGCCAAAAACACCCATGTAGCGTCTGAATCCGAATAAAGCTTATAAATTATGCTTTAATTCAAAGAATTTTTTAAAAAAATCTAAGGGCGATTTTTTTTTAAAAAAATTCAAAAGTATTTTGATGTGTAAAAAATTTTGGTGAAAAAAAAATTTTTTCACCAAGAAATATTTTTTTATAAAAAGAACACTTCAAAATGAATGGGACCTGTAACTTAGATTTATGAATTTACAAACTTTAGTGTAAGCTACAATAAAATTTTTGAAAAAACACCCATTTCATGAAAATGACTAAAAACGCCAACTTCAACACCCTGTATTTTAACAACAAATGGTACTAGGACCAAATCCTCCCGGATTGTTGTTCTTGCACACCGGATCTACCATATTGCCAAATTTGAGTGAAATCGGAGACAAAAAAATTTAAACCTGGTACACTTGGCGTGTTTTGCTTCATATATATTCTTGATCGGCGTCAATATAGCCATGTCTGTCTGGCTGGGTGTGCATGGAAAGACATTTTTTTGGGAAAACTGATAAATAAATGAAATTTAGTACTCTGCTTTCGTCGTCAAAGTTAGCTCGAGGGATTGATAATGAGTGCAATTGGTCAACGCAAATAAACGTAAAGGTATATAATTTTTTGGCCAGGTCATATTGAAGAAAATAAAACATTTTCTCGGTGTATTCATTTCAGTTTGTGCGCTAAAAAACCTCAATCGAAAATTCTTAAACCGATCTTGTGTATTTAGTGCTGCATAAAAAGAAAAAAATAACTAGCTAAACCTGCCTGGCCTGGCCTAACAACATCAGAATAGTTAAAAACATAAAATCCGCAACTAAAACAAAATTAGAAAATGAAGCAACTACGAGTGTACGTAACATTGACCATGACTGGTATTCGTATTTGGGCAAGTTTAAGTTGAAAGTAAAGTTTGTGTCAAATAGCGCGAATATATCTATCTATGTAGTGTGTACATACTCAGTCAAACGAATACTTTTTGCTTTTTTGTTAATGCTTGAAATCAGAGAGCTGAAAGTAGGCTTACCAAAGATACACTTTCGGACTTTATACAATAGATAAAAATTCACGTCATTCAATTTCAAATTGAAATACTTAGATGGAGTAGAACATTAAAAAAATATAGTATAAAATACACACTTTTTTTTTTTTTAAATGGTACTTTTTTATGTTGAAGCATAAAGTAAATAGGATAAGGTTATTGTAGGATAGCACATCGGGCAGATGACTTACATACACGGCTAAGCTTACATGTGGCTGAATTTTGTTGATGCAGCATGGAATCTCGTTTTTTAAATTCAAATCTTGCATAAATTATGGGACATTCTTTATATTATTTAACTTTTAGTTGCACAATTCCTTTGAATATTACAAAGTGACGTTTCATGTAGACCGCAAACGCAGTATTGCCAGATCGGGAGATTACACTCAAGTGGATTTCAATAAGGTCTAGCAATGCAAATATATATTTATACAAAATTTTTCAATTAAAGTGAATTATGAAATAAGAGGAAATATCAAAGTGCAAATAAAATCTTTAAAAAAAATCTTGAATTTAGGCTAATCCACAGCAAATTTAGCTAAACAGTTAAAGTAACTTTCAATATGTTTGAATCTATGTAAATAAGACTGAATGATTTCGATGATTCAATTTAAATGATCAACAAAATTATAATAAGGAATGACAATATCAAATCAACCAAAAAAATTTTTTTTCAACATTTACCATCCCCGAATTTCATGAAAGAAATTGTTAAGCATTATCAAACAAAGATTTGTGTAAAATTTTGGATTCCAGACCTAAATGGTTCTCAAAATACAGGGCCATAAATTGCAAAAAAAATTCAAAAAGTGCTAAACATCAAATACTGTTACTTTGCGAGCAATTTACGTATATCTTAAAAACAAAAACCATTTTATAGGCTTCAAATTGTTAAAATAATTTGGGTTTTTGGAAAAGTCTAAGAGCAAAAATTTTCAAACCGTATAACTCGAAAAACTACATTTAAGTTTAAAAAAAATATATATATAGTGGCCGATTTATTGTCTATATTTACTGTAAATTTGGTGCTGAAGCTCTTGCTGTTTTTGTAATTATTAATAATATAAACACAAATATTGAAAAAAAATAATATTTATTTATAGATTTTTCGAATAAAAATTTTATTAGAGGCTGAGCAAACCTTTATTTTAAGCATCTCTTTCCAACAGCTCTAAAGCAGTGGAAGTTTAGCGTCGTGAGTTATTTTTCTCGAGTTTTTTCTTCTTTAAAATAACCTTTATGAGTTGAATACTTTAGTTCATCGGAGTTTGATTATTTCTCGGCCGTCGAAACCTTATTCTTCGCGATTCTCTTTTAAAAGTGCCTCCAATGGCGTTATCCACATTTTTTCCATGGCTGGAAGCAAAGAAATGTTACTTGGAAGTTATAAAAAAGCCAAAAAAACGGATTCTAATTTTGACAATAGGCATAACTTATAGCTCTTAACTAGCCCTGTTATTGGTGCAAGGTTTAATTTTGGGCAGGTTTTAGTTTTCAAGATAATTTCAAAAGGCCTTGGCGGTCGCACGGGATAAAAACAGAAGTACTTTTCGCGGCCAACAATTCGAACGACGATTTCAGGGAAACCTGAGGCAATAAATCAATTTGACTAATTTTAGAATGTTGTGCATTAGACCGGGTCCAAATTTAGATTCATCCCGAAATCGACTCAAAAGTTACAGGGAATCTTAAAAACGACATCTGTATAATTGTGTTTTTTCATTCTGAGAAAAACCAACGGAGCACTTTTGAGGAGGCCTATTTTGGCTTAAAATACATGCTTTTTTGGTCATAACTTTATTTTTCATTAGAAAATGGATGCCCAAAAGTGATTTAGAAATAAAGATTATGTTCTTACAAGAATTTTGGCGTTTAATTTTTTTTTTTTTGGGTTATAGATAATATTCGATTTCAAAAATCGATTTTTTTACATTTTTCAATTGGGCAAAAAATGCTTAGAGTTGTCGAAAAATTTTTTTCCAGATTTTTTGAGAAAAAATAAAATTCCAAAAATTCACACCAATCCTTTGAAGGATTCCTAGCATTTTACGTTCCATGAAATTTTTTCGTAGTTGCCTTGTTTTTAAGTAAACCCAGCATTTTGCTGACAAACGTGAGCATAGCAGCTGAAAACTCGAATTGATAAACTTTTTGAAAACATAAAAAAAAAATTCACAAGTATTCTTTGGAAAATTCTAAGCATTTTCTGCCTTATACAGTTTTTTTGTTAGATGCCTTGCTTTTGAGTAAAAACTCGTTTTTTGAACGCGTAATTGAAAAACGTAAAAAAATCGATTTTTAGATACGAATATTGGCTTTATCCCCAAAAAACTTTTATAATTTTTAAACGCCAAAATTTTTGTAAGAACATAGTTTTTATTTCTTAAGCACCCTTGGGTATCCATTTTGCAATGAAAAAAAGTTATGACAAAAAAGCATGTTCTTTAGCCAAAATGGGCCTTCAGTAGAATCAAAAGTGCTCCATTGGTTTTTCTCGGATAGAAAAAAAAGAAGCGGATATCGTTTTAAGAGGCCATTTAACTTTTGAGTCAGTTTCGGGATGATTTTATTTTGCTTTATACAAAATCAAACCGGTCTACTGTGCATTGATGTCTCTTAAAAATGGTTTTGATTTTACCCAAAAATATATACTTTTTTTAATTTAATTTTAATCAGGGTCGCACGGTACATTTTTTTCCACCATACAAATTTTAAATTGAAAATCTTTCAAAAAATCAGGACTTCCCAGTATATGTTGCTTCATCATATCTTGTTAAGTTGATGTGGCATCACCAATTTTTCCATTTTACATGTGTACCAAATCTCATAAATGATGAATTTCTTGTTTTATGGGCGTGGCAAAATCCCATTTTCTGTACACATTTATCAAATCTCATTCATGTGCGTTAAAAATTTTCAAAGATATGATGCAGTGATTTTTGTGGCACCCTCATTTTTCCCAGTTCACATTATTTGTCTTGGTGCTTTTTACATAGATACCAAATCTCATCTATGTACGTTAAATACTTAGTTTCAGAGATATGATCATTTAATTTTTTGGTTTACTTTTCTGTGGAAATGCCCATGTATGTGTGTTAATTGCTTGGAAAGTTACAGCCTTTTAACGTTAATCACTTTAACAGTTTTTTGATACTTATTTGGAACTTTATGGCCCTGTATTTTGCGAACCATTTAAGAGTCTAAACTTGATAATAAACATTGACATCGTAAATTTTCAAGGGTTTCGGAGGTGAAGGTTGACTAGTTTAATATGGCTTATCCCAATAGTGTAAACTTCGTTAATTGTGGGACAAGTGATTATATGTATGTACACTAAAGTGCTAACCACTTTTAATTTACATAGAACCGGTTTTTTTTTTGGAATGCTTTGGTCAAATTTCCAAAACTGGCTTCTTCAGTATGTCTCGACTCCTATACATCAGATGGTAAACTAGTTTGAAGTTAAATTGCATTTTATTTTGAAAATAAAAGGTCCTTAAAGCTTTTACTAAGCAATGTTAAGTTCTTGAAACGTTCAATTAAGAAATCTATATATGTAGATTACATCTCTTTTTTTATTGATCGAACATTTATTTACAGAGTGTGGTAATACAAAAGTAACACAGTTTTCACAAAAATGAAATATTTCTTGTAGCAAGATCAGAAAAAATAAAAAACGACACAAAAAATTTACAAAAATTAATCCGGAAAAATAATTGTGCAAACATGACTCTTGGTGAAAAACAAAATGGTAATGTGGCAGCACTTACAAAGGATAAACAAATTTTAGTTGCGCCGCAAGCGACAGCGATGCAACCAGAACAACAGCAATCATATCGAAATAATGAACAAATTGAAAAAGGATTAAACGACAAAAACAACAGCATAAATAAAAATGCAAAGCAGGTGAGTGAGAAGAATAAAATACAAATTATATATCATATTACAATTTTTTTATTTTAAATTCAGTGACATTTTGCATACTGTAGCAGTGAATTTTTTAATTTTTTTTTATATATTAGCCGTGTTTCTTTTGACGCGTATTACAATTATGGTAATTTTCGAATTGCGATAACTTATGAACGGTGAGTCGTACGATAAAAAGTCCAAGGGTCTTTTTCATTGAGAACCACATGCTTTTCAAATAAGTTATTTAAAAAAAAGTGATTTTTTGCCGTTTATCGGCGATTAACCAGTTTTTATAGAATAACACCTAAAATATAAATATTTTTAAAAATAAAATGAAAAGTTTTTATAGGGAACGTGATTCTCCATAAAAAAGTTCCTTAGAGTTTTATGGTGCGACTCACTGTTCATGAGTTATCGCAATTTAAAAATCTCAATGTTCTACCGTGAATGGACAGTATCTCCAACACTATACATCTTAGGATTTTTTTTCCCCCTTTTTCATTTTGTTGGCTACCTGGGTTGTTGAAAAATTAACCCTCCAAACGTTTGATAATTACGGAGTAGATGCTCCACGATATTCTCCGCAACATTCTTCTCACAGAGACAACTTCTTTTGAATTTCTTGTTTTAGGGAGCACCAAGATGTCAGAAAATGGCCTGTGAGAACTTAAGCGATCCAACCTTCACTTTCGCCAAAAGTCGATTAAAATCAATCAAACATTCATAAATATTTTTCTAACCTGAAATCCATGACTTTGAGATAGCTTGAACGGTAAACGCCCTTCCACCATACTTCCCCCCGCCCTGAAGAAGAGGACAAATAATTTTCGGAACTTCGGCGCGAAAGCAGTAAAATTTAAATTATTGTTGCAGTTATTTAAGTTTATGTAACCCTTTTTTGTTACGTATACTGCACTTTATAATCATCAAATAATAGCCTGTTACCACCAAAGGTTAATAATGGGATTTACGGCTATTTTCAGATTTAGTTGACGTTTAATGCATGATGAATGAGGTAAGTTGCGGCTTAATCTCGTTTTAAATCTCCGGTGGAAACAGGCTATAAATGCCATTTTTAAAGTGAAAAGATTGCTCGAATAGTTAATTTTTTATTTTTCAAATCCATTTCAATCCATACAATCCTAATGGATGATCTAATGATTGAAATAGATTAAAATGGATTGGTATTCAATCTAGAGGTTTCGTGGTATGGATCCAAATGGATACTTTATTTATCCATATTAAACTATTAGAATCTAGACGCGGTACAAGGGAACAGTTTTCAAAAACACAATTTTTGACCCTATAAAAAGAGAAGATATCTCAGAAACCATACGAAATACAGCAATCCTTATGCCAGATTCGGATTAAGAATCGCCAAATACTTATAAAATGACTATTTTGTTTGTTGTATTTTTATCCAATTTTTTATTATGAAAACATAAGTTTCTTAAATAAACCAAAAGGTTTCTGATTTTAAATAAAAAAAAAAATTTAAAAAAAATCCTCAAAATCGGAGCTATTCTTGAGGACTTCCTCATTTTGCCTGTTTTTTGGCTTTATTGACTCCACTATTTAGTTTTTGATAGTTTTGATATTGTGTCCTATACCATTCGATACTTTCCGAGTTTTTTCTTATTATTATTCTCATCGGTAAGTTTATCATTTTGAAAGCATGAAAATTGGAGGCGAAAAGATACGCTATGAATAAAAATTTCGACTAAAATAATAAAAGATCAGATTTTTGACCGAGCTGGGATCGGTCTCCAGGTCACACTGCTCCTGAAGCATCATTAAGTTCATCTAAAATGGCAACGTATACTGAATGTCTCCGAATGTTTTTAATGTTATTCTGATGAAATATCACTTTGAATAAAAATCGTAGCTGATTTATTTTTGAAAATATCTCGATTTTTCCAATTGGGGCATTTTCCCATACAAAAAGAAAAAAAAATTTTTTTTAACTATATAAACAAAAATTAAAATAATCACAATTGATGTGCTTTGCGATGCTAAACGCGAATCCAATCTCAGAATTGCGTTATCATGTTTAGTTTATGAGATATTGTAATCTAAAGACCAAAAAAGGTCGTTTTTTGCCATTTTTTGAAGCTAGATAACTATGTAACATATCATACATTCGTCAAATGTGGCTGAAATACTTGAAAGCCCCAATCTTTTCCATTAAAACCTAATTTGAATTATATTTATATCTTCATGCTTCTAAGAGATAACGTAGACCGAAATATTGTCAAAACGGGTTTTTTGCACTTTTGTGTCTTTTTAGGTTAGGATATCTTTGAAGAAAAAAAAGATATCAACATCATTTAAATTAAGTTTTAAAGGAAAAGATTAGGGCTTTCAAGTATCTCAGCCATATTTGACGAATAAATGATATGTTACATGTTATATAGCTTCAAAAAATGGCAAAAAACGACTTTTTTTGGTCTTTAGGTTACAATATCTCATAAACTATACACGATAGAGCAATTCTGAGGTTAGATTTGCGTTAGCATCGCAAAACACATTGATTGTGATTATTTTAATTTTTGTCTAATGTAGTTAAAAAATTTTTTTTTTTTTTTTGTATGGGAAAATGCCCAAATTGGAAAAATCGAGATATTTTCAAAAAGAAATCAGCCACGATTTTTATTCAAAGTGATATTTCATTAGAATAACATTACAAACACTCGGAGACATTCAGTATACGTTGCCATTTTAGATGAATTTAATGATGCTTCAGGAGCAGTGTGAGGTACTACATACTTAAACTTGACATGACGGACTTAGTCAATATATGTAGTCTATCTGCAAGCAATATGGTTTTGCAGCAACTGCAGCCAAACAATTTTGATGGCATTGAGAAACATTTTTTTTTCACCAAAATTTTTAAACTCAAAAATTCTTTTGAATTTTTTTTAAAAAACCCCGCTCAAATTTTTTTAAAAAGTTATTCAAGTTAAAGCATAATTTATAAGCTTTAAAATGATGTATGACTCAAGTTGGGATTCGGTAGCTAGATAAGAGTTTTTGGCTTTTGAACGCCCGCGGCAGTCAAAACTCTTTGTTTACTCAAGAGGAAGGCATCTTACGAAAAAAGTGTACTAGACATAAAATGCTTGGAATCGTGTGAATTTTCTTGGAATTTTTTAAACTTTTTTTGTTTAAATAATTTTTGAAAAATTTTTTCTTCAAAGTTTTTTTAAAAATTGTTAAAAAAAAAAAATTTTTTTTTAACTTTCCAAAAAATTTCACTCGTATTTCTTGGACGATTCTAGGCATTTAATGCCTGGTACACTTTTTTCGTTGCCTTCCTCTTGAGTTAATAAAGAGTTTTGCCTGCTGCGAGCGTTCAAAAGCCAAAAACTCTCATCTAGCGACCGAATCGCATCTGGAGTCATACATCATTTTAAAGCTTATAAGTTATGCTTTAATTTAAAATACTTTCAAAAAAATTTTAAGCGGGGTTTTATTAAAAAAAATTCAGAAGTATGTTTAAGTTTAAAAAATTTTGGTGAAAAAAAATTTTTTTCACCAAGTAATATTTTTTTATAAAAAGAACACTTAATAATAAATGGGGCCAGTTACTTAGATATATCAATTTACAAACATTGGTGTAAGCTATTAATTTTCAAAAAACACCCTTTTCATGAAAATGACTAAAAATGCCAACTTCAACACCCTGTATTTTAACAACAAATGGTACTAGGACAAACGGAAGGATAAAGTGAATATACCCTGGGTGTAGGGTATAAAAATTAATGGGACCAGTTACTAACATATATCAATTTACAAACTTTGGTGTAAGCTATAAATTTTTGAAAAAACACCCTTTTCATGAAAATTACTAAAAGCGCCAACTTCAACACCCCGTATTTTAACAACAAATGGTGCTAGGACCAAATCCTCTCGGGTTATTGTTCTTGCACACTGGAACTACCATATTGAGCGAAATCGGAGACAAAAAAATGTTCAGCTGGTACGCTTGGCGTGTTTTGCTTCCTATATGATGCAATCAAAATAAAACTAGTAAGAGTGATATATTTGGCCTGGCCAAAGCTGAAATGCCCTACACCGTAGCAGTTTATAAAATTTGCTTGCGAGGGATGCCCCACGCCCTCATGTCTGAATTTACTTAGTTCTTGCTCTGAGTTTGATTCGACTAATTCTAGTTTCTGTACGAAATTTGGTTGCATTATCTCAAATAACGTTTGCACTACTTGAATTGGAGGTACCTCGCCTTTTTGTCTGAGTTCAACAAGTTTTCACTCTTAGCTTGGTTCAACTACGCATGAACAACGATGTTTTGAAAAATTTGTTGCTATCTGGATTTGAACTGAATCTTTGAAGTCAGGAATAGTCTGTGATAAGCGTATAACGACACACCATGTCGAACTTAAATTGGGGTATTCTTTAGTACATCATTGTCATCTACACTTAGCAGACGTGACATTGAATCTGCTACCAATGTCCAGTTTATTGAACAAATCATCGGTGAATAAACATTGAAAGGGAGTTCTCAATTCACTGAACGCTCGGGTAAATGTAGCTCCAAATGGTTTTTCCTTTATAAAATTTATTTGAACTGAGGGGGTTGTGGATTTACTTCCATCATAGTTTCAGCGAAGCCATCATCATCAAATGAAAAGTATGGCAAATTTTTATAGAGTTCTGGTAAATGAGCAAGACAGCGCTTTGGGCGTTGTAAGTTTCACGTCTTGTTAAGGGTATTTCATAGTCC
The DNA here is from genome assembly GCA_951812925.1 of Calliopum simillimum. Classification (NCBI taxonomy): domain Eukaryota; kingdom Metazoa; phylum Arthropoda; class Insecta; order Diptera; family Lauxaniidae; genus Calliopum; species Calliopum simillimum. The sequence continues at coordinate 14,070,201 of OX638373.1, read as the reverse complement.
ACATTCAAATGGCTTATTGTAGAGAAAAAATCACAGTTTTTTTCATAGGTCTAATTTCTAACACAACCCCAAGAAAAAATTATTAATTTTGCAGTCAAATAACGGATATTTATTCAATTAGTACGATAAAAAACAAGGAAACATGAGGAAACAGTGAACACAAAAAAGTTGCCTGGGACGGGCCAGTCCGCCTTTAGGCGTGGTGAGGTTTTTGGGTCGTGGAAGCTTCAACCTCCTTGAAATTTAGAATTTTAATAAGTATATAATTATATTCTACAATAGTAAATATACTTACCAATAATTTTTTTCTGGACGATCAGGAGACCAGAAATGATTTATTTTATTTTTTGAAAATGCACTTGCTGCACAAATAACACAGTACTACAAAATCCCAAAAATTTCATACAGTTTTAAGGAGGTCTAGTCGAGTCATTAATTTACCTATACTTAAAAACTGTAATAAACCCTCAAAATCTTAAGTTACCCTTAAAAAACTGATTTTGGATGACTTTGTGCACTTAAGAATTTGTGGCCCTGTTATTTCTTCAACGATTTTATATTTTTTTACTGATTTGGAAAGGCCATTCCAATAATATATAGTAGGTATAGCCTTAGTCCAATGAAAATACATACAATGTGGAGATATTTTAGAAGAAACTTAGAATTTGGAAATTTTTTGTTCGTTTTGTACAGTTTAACGTCTTTTTTAAGCAACACTTTGAAACGTAAAGCATTTATATTTTAATTTATTCATAAAGAACATACAATTCTAAACAAAAATAACTAATATTTATCAAAATTGGTTGAAAATTTAAGATTTTACGATTTTTTATAAAATCTTACTTTATTCGAAATTATAGTTTTTAACTAATAACTAGTAAGGGCCTGGCCAAAAACTTAATACCCTACACTGCATTTCAAGTATATTTTTACAAACTTAGCTGATAAGTACTATGAGACAAAATTCCTCAAGCGGATCGCTTTTTTCCCAACATGCGAATTTTAAAGCCAAAATCGGTGTACACGTTCTCCTAACGGATATGTAACCAGCCTTAAGCTCTGTTTTGAAAAAAAAATATTTTAGTAAAAGTTACAAGCTATGATTGCGTGGATGAAATTTGGTTCAGAAAACGCGAGAATTTTGTAAAATGTTTGTTCTTTAATAAACAAAATATATAATTGCAAAAAAAATTATTATTTTGTTGTAAATTTACAAGAAACTATAAATAAATGGATAATTAATGCACATCTCAATGCTCTTGATGATTTACAACTAAAATATTTTAAACTGCGTAATTTAGTGGTATTATCATATTTCCGAAAAAAAAAAAAATTTGTAGATGCTGGTTGTTTTCAATTTATGACAGGTTTCCTAACTCCTTTCAAAAATTTCTACACAAATTTCACATTATTTTTTCATAAATTTTTCAAAATAGCCCAGGAAAATAAGACGAAAAAAGAGCTTCTGTGCGAAAAAATTCCCAGTGGAAATTTTTCACCGGAATTGTCTTTATTTATGCATGATACACAAACTGTGAAAAGTCCATTGCAAAGTCGTGTGCGCATAAAAAGTTATTAAGGCTCAAAGGTCGCTAAAATCAGTTTTTTACAAATATCTCGCTAATCCTAACTTTTACAGAAAAATGTTGGTCTCGAATTTTGTAGCACAGGAAATTTCCTACAAAAGTACGTTAAAAGTATTTGCGTACGACTTCTAGTTTAGGAGATTACCCAATTTAAAAAGTTGTTAACAGTTATGATATGGAATTCTACCTATGAGTTCATATTAAAATATCTTACTTTTTAAATTGCAATAACTCTTCAATGAGAAGTTGTACAAACAAAATTAAAATGCCGTTTGAAAGATAGTTTAATTTTCTATATACCGTACAAAATTTGTTTTTCGAACGGCTCATGACCTTAAAAATATTCTTGAATAACCGTTAAGGCTTCGAAATTACTGGTTTTTTAAGGATATCTGCGAATTGGTAAGTACTACGATAAAAAGTAACAGGACCAAATTCGTAGAGAATTACAAGATCTAAAAAAAATAAGCGATATGTGTACACATAGAAGTAACCGTTTAGAAGATATTTCAAAAAAACCCTTAAAATGACAAAAAACCGGTTTCTATTGAATATTTTCTATACGGTTACTTCTATGTGTACACATATCGCTTATTTTTTGTAGATCTTGTAATTCTCTACAAGTTTGGTCCTGTTACTTTTTATCGTAGTACTTACCAATTCGCAGATATCCTTAAAAAAACAGAAATTTCGAAGCCTTAACGGTTATTAAAGAATATCTTTAAGGTCATGAGCCGTTCGAAAAACAAATTTTGCACGGTATATAGAAAATTAAATTATCTTTCAAACGGCATTTTAATTTTGTTTGTACAACTTCTCATTGAAGAGTTATTGCAATTTAAAAAGTAAGATATTTTAAGATGAACTCATAGGTAGAATTCCATGTGCTACAAAATTGGAGACCAACATTTTTCTGTAAAAGTTAGGATTAGCGAGATATTTGCAAAAAACTGATTTTAGCGACCTTTGAGCCTTAATAACTTTTTATGCGCACACGACTTTGCAATGGACTTTTCACAGTTTGTGTATCATGCATAAATAAAGACAATTCCGGTGAAAATTTTCCACTGGGAATTTTTTCGCAGAAAATGTCTTATTTTTCTGGGCTAAAATATTAAAGTTTTTTTTTTTTTTCTATTTAAAATCCTGTAATAAAAATATTAGAAAATTTGGATAGAAATTTTTTTTTGTAACTTTGGCGGCCTCTAACGCTCGAAATATCAACTTATGGATACTGCGTCGGAGATCCAAAATACGTAGAATCTTATTGCCCGTAATTTTATTTCAAAATGTTTTCTGTCCAACCAATAGGAAACGAGATATATCGAATAAGACTTATTTCTAGGTGGTGACTAAAGCGCTGGGGTCACCTTTTTTGCTTTAGGTGCGAATTTTTTGTAGGTCAAGCATTTTTTATTATTTAAAAATTATAATTTCAAATAAAATGAGATGTATAAAAACATCGTTATATTTACAATTTTCAACCAATTTTGATAAATGATAATTACAATAGTTTTATTGAAAATTGTGTGTTCTTAATGCATGAACTAAAATTTAAATGCCTAACCTTTCAAAGTATTGCTGGAATTAAACAATTGTTCGAAACGAGGGAGAATTACAAATTGGTACGAAATATTTTATTGCATATGTTTTTTTGCGTAAAAGGCTAACCCTGCCTTAAGGCGGGTCAAGAGCTAAGAGCTAAGAATTTTGGGCTGATGTCAATGGGCATGATTAAAACAGCTAATTCGGCCAGTATCATGAAACTGAATTTGGCCTCTTTGTTGGTGGTTTTATTTTTTGGCCACAATTAACAAAAAATTACTTTTAAAATGCACAAGCTTTTATCTTGCAATACTTTTTTGCAATTCGTTAACCCGTTACCCAAAGTTTAACCACCATAACGATTTAAATACGTTGATTATTCTCTCTCCGAATAAAATTTTGCTTTACATACACAACTTTGTTTTGAAATATGAGGTCATGCTGCTCTGTTAATTTTTATGAATGTATCTTCGTTTATTATGTCACACCATATACGAATACTATGTACGTATGTTTTAAAGAAGGGCTAAAGTTTGGATATGGAAATGAATGAAAAAAAAAGAAACAACGATGTGTAGTAAAGAGACAATATCAAAAAAACATTGCTACATGTATACAAAAGAATAAGCACACACATATCTATTGAGTTTTATTGTTCATACGGATTTCTGAACTTTAAATAACTGAATTCTTGTCTGTTTGCGCAATTAAACTATGCCGATGACGTCAGTTTTTTGATTCCATACTGATCACTGATCAAATGGGAGAATGTTATGTTGAGAGCGAATGTGCTCCGAATATGCAAAGAGACAATAGGGGGACTCATTCAAATTGCGGAAAATTTAGCAATACGTAAAAATATGTTAATTTTCAAATCGCAATATCTCATAAACGGTTAGTCGCACGAAAAAGTGTTCGCAAGGACGTTCATAAATGCATGTTCTTTTTTAGGGCTCATCGTTTTCACTGTTCGACAATTCCGAACTTTTTTAAAAACACATTAGAAAATCCCAATAATTCTTAAAGTAGACGTTAAAAAGTACCCGTTTTTCGTGGTTTTTCTCCAGCTCGTGATATTTTTTTTAATTGTTTTTTGAAGTTTTTTTATCCACTGTATATGAAAAAACCAAAAACACCACATTCTTGTGTTAAATCGATGAATTTAACTATATGATCCTTACATCTGAGGTGTATCATGTGCACGGTGCTCTTGAACAGTCGATAGGCTATGTGGAGAAAATCTGTGAATAGGGTTCCATTTGTATTAGTTTAGTGGTCTGGAAAATGCAAACCCCGAAATCGTAGCTGATCATCCCCGCGAAATATCGCAAAAATACATATCCCATATAAAAAAAAAAAAATCGGAAAAAAAACGCAACAAACAAATATAAAAATAGTTATATTCAATGTATTTTGCAATGCTGAATCTGAATCCGGCCTTTAAATTGCTATATCTCATACGGTTTTTGAGATATCTAAGCCTAAACAAGGAAAAAAGACCGTTTTTGCTATATTTCGAAGCTATAATCCTAGAATATAGAACATTCATACGCAAAGTTCGATACATTATCTGAAAGCTCCAATCTTTTTCCTTAAAATCGCATCTAAATTAGTGTCAATAGCTTCATTTTTCTCTGAAATATCGTAGACTGAAATAATGACAAAACACGTTTTTTGCACTTTTTTAACTTTTTAGGTTAGGATATCTCCGAGAAAAATAAAGATATCGACATTATTTGAATTAGGTTTAGAAGATTGATTAAAGCTTTCCATTTCTGCATCAGAATTTACGGATATGCGTCCCGTTATATAGCTCCAAAACACAACAATAGAACACAGCGTCGGCTTTTTTTCCTTGTTTAGGCTAAGATATCTCAAAAACCGTATAAGATACAGAAATTCTAAGGCCGGATTCGGATTTAGCATTGCAAAATTCATTAAAAATAACTATTTTTATATTTGTTTGTTGCGTTTTTTTTTTTCTGAATTTTTTTTATTTTATATTGCATATGTATTTTTGCGATATTTCGCGGGGATGATCAGCTACAATTTCGGGGTTTGCATTTTTCAGACCACTAAACTAATACAAATGAAACCCCATTCACAGATTTTCTCCACATATTCAAAAAACCTATCGACTGTTCAAAAGCACCGTGTGTGCTGAGCAAACTTTTGCAGGATATTGCGGGGAATATTTTTGTATCAAATTTTAACCCTGTTTGACCCCCACATGTGGGTCATTTTTGCCCATTTCTTAAAAAGGTACAAAAATGACACCCAAAACAGGGAAATATTGAGTCACTATGCACTAGAGAAATATTTGCTATAAACTTTCACTACTAGTTTCTAAACACGTAAAGGTCGAAATTTGAGCCCGAAACCAAAAAAATCTTTAAAATCAATTAGGACTTTCACATTGCATATTAATTACATCCCTGACGCGCTTACCTAAAGTTTTAAGAATTTTTCGTCTCTAAGTCTAAGTCTCTAAGTGAAATTTTTTGTAGGATATTTTTGCAAAACTTTTTAACCCATTGTGGCTCAGTTTTAGAAAAAGGGGTCAAAAAGACCCATAAAAACAGGATATAATAGGTTAATTTATTCTAGGAAAATGATCCTTGTGTAATTTCGTTATGATCTTGTGAGAACGAGTTTTGTCCAAAATGTAGTTGTAGAGTTTTACAGTGGGGTGAAATTTGGAAAATATTTATTGTTAGAACTGCTTACTGATTTTACGATTTTTTTGCTTTCGGGATAAAATTTTGTTTTTTTAGTGTTCAACAACTAGTAGTGAAATTGTATTGCAAATATTTCTGTAGTACATACTGACTCAATATTCCCCTGTTTTAGGTGTCATTTTTGTACTTTTTTAAGAAAAGGGCAAAAATGACCCACATGTGGGGGTTGTACAGGGTTAAAATTTTCTACAAAAATATTCCCCGCAATATTCTGCATAAGTTTGCTGAACACATGATAGACCTCAAATGTAAGAATCATATAGAAAAATTCATCGATTTAACACAAGAATGCGGTATTTTTGTTTTTTCACGTACAGTGGATAGAAAAACTTCAAAAATCGATTAAAAAAAATGTGACGTGCTGGGGAAAAACCACGAGACATGGGTATTTTGTTTTAACGTCTACTTTGAGAATTTTTTGGATTTTCACATGTGTTTTTTTTTTGTGTCGAACAGTGTAGTAATTTTATAGTTGCAAGGTGGCTCACGCCCATTTCAAGCATAAAATCATCTCCCAATGCGAAAATTGACATCTTGAAAAACCAACATTCATATGCCACATGCAATGCATATTTGACTGATTTTTTGCCACAATTTAAATTAGGATATTTCTTAACTACAAATCGTCAAAAACTATTCGAACGTCTTATTTACAGGTAATTTCAAAAAATAAAAAGTTGTCGACCAACATTTTTTCTAGAATAACAGTTAGCAAGATATTTGTAAGAAACTGATTTTTGTGGTCCTCATGAGATCAATGGTGACTTTTGATTTCATTTCATACCAACAAGCATGTATCAGATGACATTGTTGGTTAGACCTTACTTACTGCTTTTAAGTATGTAAAAACATTTATAAAATCATAAAACAACGCAAAATAAATAAAAGACCGACATCATTCATTCATTCATTTCATTCATTTCATTCATTTCATTCATTTCATTCATTTCATTCATTTCATTCATTTCATTCATTTCATTCATTTCATTCATTTCATTCATTTCATTCATTTCATTCATTTCATTCATTTCATTCATTTCATTCATTTCATTCATTTCATTCATTTCATTCATTTCATTCATTTCATTCATTTCATTCATTTCATTCATTTCATTCATTTCATTCATTTCATTCATTTCATTAATTTCATTCATTTCATTCATTTCATTCATTTCATTCATTTCATTCATTTCATTCATTTCATTCATTTCATTCATTTCATTCATTTCATTCATTTCATTCATTTCATTCATTTCATTCATTTCATTCATTTCATTCATTTCATTCATTTCATTCATTTCATTCATTTCATTCATTTCATTCATTTCATTCATTTCATTCATTTCATTCATTTCATTCATTTCATTCATTTCATTCATTTCATTCATTTCATTCATTTCATTCATTTCATTCATTTCATTCATTTCATTCATTTCATTCATTTCATTCATTTCATTCATTTCATTCATTTCATTCATTTCATTCATTTCATTCATTTCATTCATTTCATTCATTTCATTCATTTCATTCATTTCATTCATTTCATTCATTTCATTCATTTCATTCATTTCATTCATTTCATTCATTTCATTCATTTCATTCATTTCATTCATTTCATTCATTTCATTCATTTCATTCATTTCATTCATTTCATTCATTTCATTCATTTCATTCATTTCATTCATTTCATTCATTTCATTCATTTCATTCATTTCATTCATTTCATTCATTTCATTCATTTCATTCATTTCATTCATTTCATTCATTTCATTCATTTCATTCATTTCATTCATTTCATTCATTTCATTCATTTCATTCATTTCATTCATTTCATTCATTTCATTCATTTCATTCATTTCATTCATTTCATTCATTTCATTCATTTCATTCATTTCATTCATTTCATTCATTTCATTCATTTCATTCATTTCATTCATTTCATTCATTTCATTCATTTCATTCATTTCATTCATTTCATTCATTTCATTCATTTCATTCATTTCATTCATTTCATTCATTTCATTCATTTCATTCATTTCATTCATTTCATTCATTTCATTCATTTCATTCATTTCATTCATTTCATTCATTTCATTCATTTCATTCATTTCATTCATTTCATTCATTTCATTCATTTCATTCATTTCATTCATTTCATTCATTTCATTCATTTCATTCATTTCATTCATTTCATTCATTTCATTCATTTCATTCATTTCATTCATTTCATTCATTTCATTCATTTCATTCATTTCATTCATTTCATTCATTTCATTCATTTCATTCATTTCATTCATTTCATTCATTTCATTCATTTCATTCATTTCATTCATTTCATTCATTTCATTCATTTCATTCATTTCATTCATTTCATTCATTTCATTCATTTCATTCATTTCATTCATTTCATTCATTTCATTCATTTCATTCATTTCATTCATTTCATTCATTTCATTCATTTCATTCATTTCATTCATTTCATTCATTTCATTCATTTCATTCATTTCATTCATTTCATTCATTTCATTCATTTCATTCATTTCATTCATTTCATTCATTTCATTCATTTCATTCATTTCATTCATTTCATTCATTTCATTCATTTCATTCATTTCATTCATTTCATTCATTTCATTCATTTCATTCATTTCATTCATTTCATTCATTTCATTCATTTCATTCATTTCATTCATTTCATTCATTTCATTCATTTCATTCATTTCATTCATTTCATTCATTTCATTCATTTCATTCATTTCATTCATTTCATTCATTTCATTCATTTCATTCATTTCATTCATTTCATTCATTTCATTCATTTCATTCATTTCATTCATTTCATTCATTTCATTCATTTCATTCATTTCATTCATTTCATTCATTTCATTCATTTCATTCATTTCATTCATTTCATTCATTTCATTCATTTCATTCATTTCATTCATTTCATTCATTTCATTCATTTCATTCATTTCATTCATTTCATTCATTTCATTCATTTCATTCATTTCATTCATTTCATTCATTTCATTCATTTCATTCATTTCATTCATTTCATTCATTTCATTCATTTCATTCATTTCATTCATTTCATTCATTTCATTCATTTCATTCATTTCATTCATTTCATTCATTTCATTCATTTCATTCATTTCATTCATTTCATTCATTTCATTCATTTCATTCATTTCATTCATTTCATTCATTTCATTCATTTCATTCATTTCATTCATTTCATTCATTTCATTCATTTCATTCAGTTCATTCAGTTCATTCATTTCATTCATTTCATTCATTTATTTGATACAATTTGCTACAAGATGATATATCTTATAAATAAGCAAAAAATTTATAACTAAAAATTCACAATGAAAATCTTCTTAGGTTAAAAAACTTTTGGGAAGTGATAAGGAGGCCTAGACTAATAACAAATTGCACCTGTGGGGGGGTTAATCTTTGTGTAATTGATCAAGATTTTAGTTGTCATATCCGTTTTTTTTTTTTCAAAATTGGTGAAAAGTTATCATTTGGCATCCAAAAAATTCCAAGATGGTGGCCACAAAAAGTTTGATCCAAGTTTTGTTACAGTTTTTCAACTCCTTAGAAATGTCAAGCACTTTTTGATTCATCGGTTTATTTCCCTTTAAGGTTTTTCATTCATCGGTTTATTTCCCTTTAAGGAGCTTAGATAAAATGGGACACCCGTTGGTCCTTAAAGGTAAAATTTATGGAATGTTTTTTTTTCGTAAAATTTTTTTTTTTGCATTTTTTTACATAAAATACTGACAAAAATGATTTATTCGAAATAAATTAATGAAAGAAACTACAGAAATCATGCATGGTGAATTTTGAACTAATTTTGTTCTTTTGTGAAATAAAAATAGTTTTGCTAAATCAGGTAAACATATCTAATTTTGATCGGACACGGCTCATTTTGTTCTTAATATAATTTAGATAACCGACACTTTTGGACACTACTGAAATGTTAACTTAAAAATGAAAAATAATGTTAGTGAGGTGGTTTTCGAGGTAATTGAATATGATGTTGGAAAACGGAAAAAATTCAAAATGGCGTCGGAAAATTGTGCATACCCCCTACGCCACCCAAGAAAAATTCCGCCTATTTTTTACTTTTAAGGACCAATGGGACATATGTGTCCCATCGTTTTTTTCACACTTGGAGCTAAAAAAATTTATTTTTGAAAACAAATTTGAATAGAAATGTTATGTAAGCACAAATCTGCAAAAAAAAAAAACCACAAACTTTCCAGGGTTCAGGAGCGGTCCGGAAAGTGTTAAACATTTTTCTAGTCCAAAAATTTACCGACTTTTAGGTAGGAGTTCTTTTTTTCGATTTTCCAAAATCTTTGAATTACAAAACGGCTATAACTTTCTTGTTTCTTGACAGATCGAAAAAAGATTTCAAAGGCAAAAGTTCATGCCGTTAGCCATAAAATTCTCAAACTAAAAATTTTTTAAGTAATTTTAAGCAATTGCATGTAAAAAATTAAAAAATTTTTAATAAACTTCAAAAAATATATTTATTGATTGTTAAAATAATAAAAATTTGTTTTTAGGAATATAGTGGAGTTCCCATGGCATTAAAAACATGAAAACCTAGGATTTCTGTTAGAGTTTTTTATACTATAAAAAAAAAAATTTTCTAAAAATTTTGTTGTGCTTTTGATTTGTTCATTGTTTAAGCAATAACAATAAAAAATTGCCAAACATCGATCTTTTTTTGGCGATGTTTCCTTAACATCAAAGGTTAATTCAGAAAACATCGATGTTCAAAAAATCGATGTTTTAAAATTTTAGACCACCTCAATACATTTACATACAATTATCGCATGCTTAAGCCAACCCATTCTATCCCCCCTTACTACCGAGCAAACCATATATCGTCTACACTAAAACAACTAAAATCCCACAGTGAAAACCCTTAAATTACTGAATTGGGTTATTGCATAGTTGCGTATGCACTTAACATCTTTCTTAAAGAGATTATGCAAAACATTAAATATTTTAAGTTCACGGGGAAAACGGATATAACATAGTGATACCCTTACTAAAAAAGATCACTCAAATGAAGAGTTGAGAATTTAATAATAATTTTTTTTAAAAAGACCGATCTGGAAAAATCAAATTCATTCTCCAGATATTTCGGAGTACTTTATGAAAAAAGAAGACCAACAAAACAGATAGCTTACTATGCTCAGATATTATAGTTCATTTTATATGGAAGGCATGTCCGTTGACGTATCACGCTCATTTTTGGAATATTTTTGTACTAGCTATATCTAACTAAGCTTGTTATTGGAACACTCCTTCTATTTTTTCAAAGCATGTATGAAGCCATACCACTGTGCGCTGCCATGTTTGCGTTACAAACGGAAGGCCGAAGTGAATATACCCTGGGTGTAGGGTATACAAACAACAGTAGTACATTTTCCACAACAACAATAATGGTACTATAATCATCATTACTAAATATATATTTGTGAGCGGCTGAACTTTTTGTATGATATCATCATAATTAACATCAATGTTGTTTGCTGCTTTTTGAAAACTAAACAATTACGCGCACATAAAATTATGCGTCATTTTTTATTTTACTGAAGTGAAAAACACATGCGTTTGCTGTGAAAACATGAAAACACTCTGCTGGGTCAATATCTGTTGTAAAAGAACAAAAAAAAAATTATATCGTCTGCTTACGCCTCAAAACGTATGATTCGATTCGTATTACATTTTCATTTTACTTCTAGGATTTCCTTTAAATTTTCGGAGTTGCCACCTCTTCATAAAAGCTTGCTTCTGCTTTAGATCATGGTAGAATACTACGGTAGCATCGTTAAAAATCGGGGCTGCGTGCAAAACCATGACTGCCTTTTTTTGGTAAAGGCTCGATATAGTTGCACTAGTTTTGACATTTTTTTTAGACGAGTATTGAATTTTGAACTTTGAGTTGTTATATTGTTATGATAATGACCGCTTTTCTGGTAAAATTTCCTTCATAAGCAACAATCATTAGACTCACGGTTTTTCAGTATATCGCTGACGTTTAACGATTCTAAAGAATAACAATTTATGTTTTCAAAATATTCCTCAGTTCACACTGAAAGTGTGCTATAAATTGTTAATCATTATTTTTGTATGCAAAAATTACCAAACTAAAATTTTGAAAATTGAAATTTAAAGTCAGTGGGTAATCAATCTTTGAAGTTAGATTTTATTTCCGTACTTTAATTCAACCTAATTGATAAAGCTATTCCGACTAAATTGATGGGGTTGCATCAAATTGAACTATACTGTGAAAGAGTACACGGAATATAGATGTAGCAGTTAAAAATCATATTTAAAAAAGTCCTTTCAGTTGCACCGAAATTTAAGAAAATGTCACGCGGAACTCGTGTAGCGTTCTTATTTTTAGGCCTCGTTTTCAATTATATTAAATGAAGTTCCATGAAATTAAACTTAACCATAGAAAAGCTCACGAAATGAAGTTAAGAACACTTTAAAAATATATCATTTGTTCACTTTCTGACAACTGACGTAAATTTAAAAGGAAAGCATTAAATTTTTTTTATAAAGTTTTCAATAAAAAAATTTAAATGTTCGGGCAAAGGATATAGGTAAAAACTGAACCAATGAAGCTAAATTTTGCACCCCCGTCCCCCCTGTGACAAAAAGATACGCTTTGCTTGAAACCAAAAAAAAATTCCATATCTACTTAATTTACCTGCATTAAAAAACTTGATATCTGGATGAGATACGAGTAAATATGTGGAGTATTTTAGGCGTGATATTGAAGAGTATAGTAAGTACATAAGCACAAACGATTAAATTAATAAGTTTTCCAACAAGGGTAACCTAAATGACGAGAGTGATATTCAGTGTACTTTTTGATGATGAGCCCAAATCCGGTTACTCGTCAGAATTTCGGGAAATTTGAATATAACTGTGCAAAACACAACACGCGATTTTTCGTCATTTTCGAGGTTATAAAAATTGAAATAGGTTTGGAAAAGTATATATATTCTTGATCAGTGTCACCTCCTGAGTCGATATAGCCACGTCCGGTTAGCTGGCTCCGTCGTCAAAGTTAGCTCGAGGGAAAATGAGCGAAATCGGTCAACGGCCACGCCTACCGCCCATACAAAAAAAAATATTCAAAATGCAACCTTAAGAGTATTTTTCACGATGGTACAACCACAATACACATAAATACTAGGAATAGCTAGCGCAAGCTCTGAGCAAAAACTAGGCGAATTCGGACAAGAGGGTGTGGCACCTTTCATACAAGCAAAAGTTTAAAAATGCTATACTGAAAGAACTTTTTGAGATAATCGAAATAAATTTCACCCAAACACTAAGGACTATAAATGCACGCTCTGAGTAAAAACTAGGTGAAATCGGACAAGAGTGCATGGCACCTCCCATATTAGCAAAAGTTTCAAAATGCTATACTGAAAGTGTTTTGTGCGATAATCCAACTAAATTTCAGTCAAATACTATGAACAGTAAATACAGGCTCCCAGCGAAAACAGGGCGAAATCGGACAAGAAGGCGTGGCACCTCCCTTACAACAAAAAGTTTCAAAACGCTATACTGAAAGAGTTTTTTGAGATAATCCAACTAAATTTCAACCAAACACTAAGGGCTATAAATGCAGAAGAGGGCGTGGCACCTTCCACATAAGCAAAATTTTCGAAATACTGCAGTCTAGGATGTTTAATGTTTGGCCATTGAACGTAAATTTCGGCGTTAGGAAATAACGCCCAAGGAAATAACGCCCAAAAAAAGAACGAAATAACGCCCAAAAATAAAATGACGTAATAACGCCCAAAATAAAAACGAAACAACGCCCAAAAAATATGAAATAACGCCCAAAAACGAAATAACGCCCAAATTATTTTCATATAAATTTGGGGCGTTAGGAAATAACGCCCAAAAAAATAACGCCCAAGAAAATAACGCCCAAAAAAAAACGAAATAACGCCCAAAAATAAAATGACGTAATAACGCCCAAAATAAAAAACGAAATAACGCCCAAAAATAAAATGACGTAATAACACCCAAAATAAAAAACGAAATAACGCCCAAATTATTTTCATATAAATTTGGGCGATAATCATTTTGGAAATAACGCCCAAAAATTTGGGCTTTATTTCGTTTTTTTGGGCGTTATTTCGTTTTGTTTTTAAAAAATGAAATAACGCCTAAATACAAAAAACGAAATAACGCCCAAATTATTTTCATACAAATAAATTTTGGGCGATATTTCCAAAATGATTATCGCCCAAATTTATATGAAAATAATTTGGGCGTTATTTCGTTTTTGATTTTGGGCGTTATTTCATATATTTGGACGATATTTCGTTTTTTATTTTAGGCGTTATTACGTCATTTTATTTTTTGGGCGTTATTTCGTTTTATTTTGGGCGTTATTTCGTTTTAAAAAAAAAAAAAAATAACGCCCAAAAAAAACGAAATAAAGCCCAAATTTTGGGCGTTATTTCCAAAATGATTATCGCCCAAGTTTATATGAAAATAATTTGGGCGTTATTTCGTTTTTTTTTTGGGCGTTATTTCCTTGGGCGTTATTTCCTAACGCCTAAATTTGGGCGATAATCATTTTGGAAATAACGCCCAAAAATTTGGGCTTTATTTCGTTTTTTTTGGGCGTTATTTCGTTTTATTTTTAAAAAATGAAATAACGCCCAAAAATGAAAAACGAAATAACGCCCAAATCATTTTCATACAAATAAATTTTGGGTGTTATTTTATTTTTTGGGAGTTATTTCGTTTTTTTTGGGCGTTTTTTCGTTTTAAAAAAAAGAGGAAATAACGCCCAAAAAAAAAAAAACGAAATAAAGCCCAAATTTTTGGGCGTTATTTCCAAAATGATTATCGCCCAAATTTATATGAAAATAATTTGGGCGTTATTTCGTTTTTTTTTTTGGCGTTATTTCCTTGGGCGTTATTTCCTAACGCCTAAATTTTGGAAATAACGCCCAAAAATTTGGGCTTTATTTCGTTTTTTTGGGCGTTATTTCGTTTTATTTTTAAAAAATGAAATAACGCCCAAAAACGAAAAACGAAATAACGCCCAAATTATTTTCATACAAATAAATTTTGGGTGTTATTTCCAAAATGATTATCGCCCAAATTTATATGAAAATAATTTGGGCGTTATTTCGTTTTTGATTTTGGGCGTTATTTCATATTTTTTGGGAGTTATTTCGTTTTTTTTGGGCGTTTTTTCGTTTAAAAAAAAAGGAAATAACGCCCAAAAAAAAAAAACGAAATAAAGCCCAAATTTTTGGGCGTTATTTCCAAAATGATTATCGCCCAAATTTATATGAAAATAATTTGGGCGTTATTTCGTTTTTTTTTTGGGCGTTATTTCCTTGGGCGTTATTTCTTAACGCCTAAATTTCGGGTCCCACACGTTCTAATATATTCGACGAGTGCTCTTTACCGTCTTATTGTACTAATTCATCACTTCAACTTAAAACCATTGGTATAGAAAATATAGTTTCATCATTGGTGTTGCTGGCTATGATTCTAATACATTATCTCTGCGCCTTCTTCGTCATTACTATTATCCACTGCTGAATCATTACTTGTATCTGAACACAAAATCCAGCTCCTCCGTCCAAGCCTACAATTTCAAAAAGCTTTACAAAAAAAAATTCTCAAGCCGTTTGTAATGCAAACCGCCCGCTATCCCAAAAAAACGCATACATAATTTTTAACCAAAAACTTTTTCGAAAGCTTATTATGTACAATTTAAAAACATTTCATATAGCTTCAGAACATACACAAATAGTTTTCGTTTGAAAAAGTTTTGTATAATTTAATTTTACTTTACTTAATATTGATAAGCCTTCAAAATTTCTTTTTTCAAAAATGAAAAAAAAAAAACACGAAACTTTAAGACCTCGTCGCTGCAAAAGTTCAGCCCCAAATGCCGATCGCAAGCACTCAAATCGTAAATTAATGCATTCTAAGTCAACAAATGTACTAGTTCTTTCCGAGAATGGACAGTTTGAGGCAAGCATCTCAGCTGTTGCCATTTGGCATCAAGGTCGTTAATGGGTTAAGAGAGAGAATTTATATTTGAGAGAAGATAGATGGATGATAGAAAAGGATGGAAATAGGTAGATAGATGTTTTAGGGCACAATTTTTTTAACAATAAATTTTGCGAATTTTGTTGTTAAGTATGATTTTAAGAATACAAATTTCGTTATCACAAGCTACATACAACGATATTAAGCTATACCGTTTATCGCTCGTTTAAATTTTTGGAATTCCACCACTGGTCGAAGCACGGTTTGTTTGGTCAGAAGATTTAAGATCATGGACAGAAATGCCCTAAAGGGTATTAAACTGTACGAACCTGAACTTTTTATTTTGATTAATCCGAACCCAAATGGGTTTCAGACCCTGCCTTTGACATATGACAGAAGTCTTGTTCTTATTAGGGTTATATTATAAAAGTTTTCAGCAAACTTATTTCATTTACTTCATAGCTAACTAGTAGCATTTCTTTTTTAGGCTGATGCTACAATATCTTTTCTTCGTGCTGCCCGCAGCGGTGACTTGGACAAAGTTATAGAGTTTATTGAAAGTGGCCAAATTACAGATATCAACACATGCAATGCGGTAAGTATATAAAACTTTATCATATCTAATCTTAACTATAATAGAGCTTGGAAAATCGTTCTAGCAACAATAAGCTAGCCCTATGAAATTATGAAAAATCTTTTGGGAAAATTCACTTATTCTTGACACTTGTTACGAGCAGGGGGGCAGCTTCTGCCTTCTGCCCCGCCCCAAGCTCAGATTCTGGCTACGCTCTTGTCCTAAATAATCCAATCAATGGCATACATGTCATACTACTGACTTTCAAATTCACGCATTCAGATCGGTATGAAAATTTCAGCAACCCGATGAATCGTGACAATGCAAGAAAACGAAAGGGAAATACCACAACTAACTTAAGTAATCCGTAACAGCATCCAAAACAAACTCAACGGATCACTATGTAAGCAGCAGGACGGATTCTATGTAAACCGCTCATGTCTAAAATTTTCTCAACGCGGCCACAAAGAAGCCAAAGTTGATAATTTTTTTTTTTGTTATGGTGATTTATAGATACCTTTGTTTTATAGAAATAATGCTGTTAAAAATTGATTTTATCATCGTTTGGAAGTTTTTGAAAAATTTGAACAGACCTTATTTCTAAAATTCATTGCTCTTAAGCTACACAGCGTGCCTTAACCCGTTTTAAATCGAACGTCGTAGCACATTAAATTTTTTTCCAAATTCTGTTTACTTATCATTCAAATGATGTATAAAAAAATTTTCGCTCGTGCCTCCTCGACTAAATTTTGAGATAACCCCTTTTCCAATTGGGCTATTTTCCCACATAAAAAAAAAAATTTTTTTTAACTACAATAAACATGAATCAAAATATGCAATGCTTAACGCGAATCCGACCTCAGAATTGCACTATCGTGTATAGTTTTTGAGATATTCTAACCTTAAAACCAAAAAAAATCGTTTTTAGCTATTTTTTGAAGCTATATAACTATGTAACATATCATTTATTTGTTAAATCTGGTTTAAGTATTTGAAAGCCCTAATCGTTTTCTTTAAAACCCAATTTATATTATGTTTATATCTTGATGCTTCTAAGCCTAAACGGATTTTTTGCACTTTTGTGTCTTTTTAGGTTAGGATATATTTGAGGAAAAAAAGACATCAATATAATTTCAATTAGGTTTTAAAGGCAAAGATAAGGACTTTCAAGTACCTTACCAGATTTTCACATTTTAAACATGTTCAACGAACCGACTACTTCTTAATTCAGGCGTATGCCATACGCGTAACAAAAAAATGTTCACTATATTACAGAACAGTTGAACAGTTTTTTTTTGTTCTTCTTAAATCAAGAATAAATGTTAAGTTTACGCATTGCAATAATAATTTTGTTTTTGTTACTATAATATCTAAGTACCTGGAGACCGATCCCTGCTCGGTCAACAATCTGATATTACGTATTATTTTAGTCGATGTTTTTATTCATAGCTTTGTTTTGTTATGAAATTCGTACCTTTACACCTCTAATGTTCTTGCTTTCAAAATGATAAATTAACCAATGAGAATAATAATAAGAAAAAACCCGGAAAGAATCGAATGATATACATAGAAAAATATCAAAAACTCAAAATTATTTTTTGTTGAAATAGAATGCCCTAAAATAAATAAATGGGATATGCCACGCAACCAAAATATTTCGTCTTTTATATCAAGGGTGTCAGCGTTTTAAAATCACTGAGTCAAGCGCTGTCAGCGCAAAATTTTCTTTTTTTACAATAAATTCAAATTCAACAATTAGAAAAACAATTTTTTGTTGTTTTCTTGGTGGCTCGTTTATAACAACAACATATTTCAATGATTTCTAAAAATTCTGAGGACTACAACACACACGAAAAATTATTTGTTGTTTTTTTCTATGCGAAACAACAAAAACAATTTTTTCATAAATGTTTAATTCCGCGAAATTTTGACAAGCTCAAAAAATAACAACAAAAATTATTTCTGTGATTATTGTATTTCTGCCAAATTTGCATAACATTGAAATATTATTTTTGTTGTAGTCGAGCCAAAATTGTCTCACTTTTGTTCTACGCTGACACCCTTGTTTTATATGGCACTGAAATATCTTATCTTCAAAGGATCATAACTCGGAAAATAAAAGTCCTATTGAAAAATCCAAAAAGATATTGCATTTTGATAAGAAGAGTATGGCTATTCGACGCCATTAATAAAAAAGAATTTCACCATTTCCTGTAGCTGCGCTGTACGACTGAACGCAGCGTGTTCTTCAACTTCAAGCAAATATATTTCAAAATCCTGCATGTATAATGACAGTTATGCTGATGAAGATGGATTCAGCGTCAAAAAGTAATACACAAGACTGCATATAAGAAATAAATAGTTCATTCCATTTTTTTGTGCCTGAGCAATTAACGAAAGCTTTTACTTTGATAAAAAGTGGACGTGGCAATTATTGAACCAGCCCACTTTTCGTTATGCTTTAGATACTCAGGAGGTTCCACGCCCGCAGGCGATATTTTACTTTCAGACCAGAGATGCGTAAAAGCAAGTAGGCTCCCCACAGTTAATTTCGGAATGAATGCTTTATTAGTTTTCTTTTTATACCGTATTATATTTTTGTGGGCGGTGTCACGCCCTTCATCGAGTTTTCTTAATAAAATGACATATCACATATTCATACTTGTCATCAGGGGTAACATCCCTAATATTTTCATTAAAATTGTTGGAGTCTTTTTCTAGTAATATTGAATCAAAATTTTCAATGGTCAAAAAGAGGGCGTCACACTTCTTCGACACCGCCCGCTTTTCGGTTATTACAAGGCATTGATAAGTAGTACCTACATCAGGCCTGACGAGAGGGGGGGGGGGGTAAGGGGGGGATTCCCCCAGGCCCGGAGTTTTGTGGAGGGCCCGGATTTAAGCAGAAACAATATCTTCATAAATAAAATTTATAGTAGTATTTTGCAAGCTTGCGAAATGATATTTACGCTCAACTAGAGGGAACGGGCCCAACCAATGAACACGAAACAAGCACTTGAGAAAAAGCCCGGGCCCGCAAAATTTATTTTTTTTTTTTCAAACGAGAAAAAAACAAAGGTGATACCAGTGCCTGCTAACTTTTTGGACAAATCTAATAAGTTTTTTTGCTTGACTTAACTTACTCCATTTTCATTCTAAACACTTCACATAGTCATAATTTTCCATATTTTTATTTAATAACAGAATTCTTTTCAAGTTCGTGCTTCTAAACCTTCGCGTGATTTACGTGTCCTCACGGGCCTCTAAATTAACGGCTTTTGTGGTTAGGTACGGGCTCGCATGAAAATCGATTTCAGAGCCCGAGCCCATCGCTGCACTATGGTTTTTTTTGGACACAAAAATAATTCACTATAAGGACCCTTTTTTTTTAAAAAAAATCAAATGCAAAATTAAAGGTTTTACATTGAGCTATCTGAAAAGATGCCCACTTTTTCTAGCATTTGATCCACAAATAAGGGACAGAGGTCGAAATCTCATAAATTTTGAAAAAAACGGTTTTTCTGTTTAAAAAAGTTAGTCGCATTACACGCAGGAGTGAAATATGAATTAATTTATGTGCATTCAATCAAATCAATTAAGATGAAATTAAATCAAAGTGAAAATGGGCTGTGCCACGCCCCAAAAACAAATTCGTTATATCTCCGAAACTATTGGACGCAGATAGATAACATTTGGTATATTTGTAACAGGCACAGAAAGAAATAATATCCACTAAAAAAGTGGGCGGTGCCACGCCCTACAAATATAAAACTTATCATATCTCCGAAACTATTTGAGATACAGCAATGAATTTCGGTAAATATGTATATAAAGAGTAGTGAGTCAAATAATATTTGCTGAAAAAAAGGGCGGTACCACACCCAACAATGAACATATCCTTATTGATTGATACTCTGTTCTACAGGAAACAAGTTCATTCATGTAGCATTGCCTGTGGGCGTGGTGCCACATATTTTTTCAGCAGACATTATTTGTCTTGATGACTTTTGTATATAAACCGAATTTCATCCACATGGGTCAAATAGTTTCGAAGATATGGTGTGTTTTATATTTTTGGGGCGTGGCACTGTAATAAATGTAAACATTGCTTAACACTGAATTATAATAACGCCACTCAACACTAGGCATCTGTCATAAATACCATTGTAAAAGGAGATGCCGAGAAGTTTTAGTTTAGTAAAGTTTAACACAGAGTATAGAACAGCACAAGAATAAAATTAAACTATGTATATTAAAACACAAATAAAGTCTTTAATTTGATAATTAATACAGGCACCGCCCACTTTTCTAATAAATATAATTTCTCTCTGTGCCTTTTACAAACATACCGAGTCTTATCTATCTGCGTCTAATAGTTTCGGAGATATCAGGAATTTGTTTTTTGGGCGTGGCACCGCCTATTTTTAAAATGAATTAATTTTTTCTTACTTGATTTCATTGAATGCATATAAATTTATTCATGTATCACTCCTGCGTTTAATGCGACTAACATATTTAAACAGAAAAACCGTTTTTTTTAAAATTTATGAGATTTCGACCTCTGTCCCTAATTTGTGGAACAAATGTTAGAAAAAGCGGGCATCTTGTCAGATAGCTCAATGTATAACCTTTAATTTTGCTTTTGATTTTTTTTTTTTTAAAAAAGGGTCCTTGTAGTGAATTATTTTTGTGTGCACTTTTTAGTCCAAAAAAAAAAAAACCATAGTGCGCTGGTAAGTAGAGCCCTACGGGCCATGATTAAAACTAAAACCAACGCCCATCTTTGCTCTCAACTAAAAAAAATAAAACTTATAAAATTAATAACCTTTTACACGCTACATAACTTAAAAATTTTAAGGTACAGAATCCTGCCTTCAGGAAAATATTATTTGTTGAAAAGAAAATTATACAAGATAATTTTATAGCTCATTTTGAAGACAAAATCATGAAAATTTTCTTAAAAAATTTGTATTTTTGTTCCAAAACAGCATCAAGTTTAATATTTGGACCAAAATCTCCTAAGGATATAATTTTAGCATAGTTATACTCTACAAAAGTTGATTTAATGAAATCTCAGAAAGAAACCAATAGTCTCGAAGTTCGGGCAGTTAAAATGATTTGGCTTTTTTTAGTATATTTTTCAAGCATTAATCGAAGACCGGCCGAAATCTTATTTTTGACTTTTATTTTATGAATATGGGCGGGAAGCAAACAAAATCACAAATTTGCACATTTCACATACATATCTCTTGGGCATCCTGTGGGTTAGTATCGAATAAAAAAAAAGCTAGTAGTGGGGCCCGGTATATAATTACCCCCGGGCCCGGATTTTCTCTCCACGCCCCTGACCTACATACCAAATTTCATTAAAATACCTTGTAACATTTGCGAGAAATAGCATTTAACGTATTTTGTTTGTATGAGAGGTTCCACGCGCAACTGCGATATTTCGCCCACTTTCAAATCAGAGATGCTTTATAGCAAGTAGGCTCTCCACAGTTAAATTCAGAATGATTGCTTTATTTGTTCTCTTTTTATACCGTATTCAATTTCAACGAGTTTTCCCAATATAACGACATATCACATATTAATCCTTGTTTGCAGAGGTAACACCTCCTAAATTTTCATTAAAATTGTTGAAGTCGTTTTCGAGTAATATTGAATCAAAATTTTCAACGGTTAAAAAGTAGGCGTGACACTTCTTCCATCCCGCCCACTTTCCGTTTGTTACAAGGTATTATTAAGCAGTACCCACCTACCAAATTTCATTCAAATACCTTTTATGGTATGCGAGTTATGACCAAATTAAATTAAAAATTAAGAGCGGTGCCACGACCCCTGGTGAGTATTTACAAAGTTCAAATTTAGCTCATTTTTTATTGTGTGCTAATATCTAACAATATTCCAAGTTTCATTAAAATCGCTGTAGCCGTTTTCGAGAAAAATATTTGACATAGATATATGTATATATATATTAGGGTGGGCCGATTTGGAAACTGACCTCGGCTACCCCTCTATGTGAAAGCTCATTCAATTCTATGAATATTTGCCCAAGGAACCATACCATACCTCTACGTTCAACTTTAGTTCGGCGCATTTTCGATTGGAAATTTTACCTTGCGTTTAATAATTATTTTTATACCAAATTTTTAAAATTCTTATAGGGGCGAAAGTAATAATATTAATTGGCTGGTATTCTGTCAGTAATCCATAAAATTGGGTTCTGTTTTCACGAAAAGTTTATATGGTAGTGTTGAATTAATGATATTTAAACCAAAAAATTATATCGGTCAAATGACCGATTTATAATAAACTATTCATATTTTTACATGGATTTTTGGCATATTGTTCAGTGAAATTTAAAAAAAGCCGCTAATTTGTTTCCTAAAACTGCCACGTGATGTCGTCTTGGAAAAAAATGAGTATCAGATTCGGCATCTTAGCATTCAAAAACACTTGGGTTGGTGTTTTGATTGTAAAAATCCATGTAAAAATATGACTCGTTTATTCTGAAATCGGTTATTTGACCGATATAATTTTTTTAAATAAATATCATCAATTTCACGCTATCAAGTAAATTTTCCGTAAAAACAGAACCCAATTTTAATTGATTACTGGCAAAATATTGTACCATCCAAAACATATTTTGACATTACTTTTGTCTCTACAAGAATTTTGAAAATTTAGCATAAAAATAAATATTAAACGCAATGTAAAATTTTCAATCGAAAATGCGCCGAACTAAATCTGAACGTAGAGGTATGGATCCTAGAACAAATATTTATAGAATTGTATGAACTTTAATCCTAGGTTGGTGTTTTGTTTGAAAAAATTTATCTAAGAATATGAATCGTTTATTTTGAAAGTCAGTCATAGTAATCGGCTATTTGACCCAAATCACTTTTTCAAGTATACACCATCGATTCCACACTATCAAATAAACTTTTTGTGTTAACAAAACCTGATTTTATTGATTATTGGCAGAATATCAGCCAAATAATAATATGACATTACTTTTGTCTCTATAAGAATTTTCAAAATTTAGTATGAAAATAAAAAAAATATTAAATGCAAGGTAAAATTTACGATCGAAAATGCGCCGAACTAAAGTTGAACGCAGAGGTATGGTTCCTTGGACAAATATTCATAGAATTGAATGAGCTTTCACATAGGGGGGGTAGCCGAGGTCGATAAAATTTCGTCCATACAATTTTGCCGACCCTAATATATATAGTATATATATATGGGTCGTTCCACGCGCGCGATAAAATCCCACCTTCATTTTTCAGTTTTCTTGCTTTGGCAATCATAAATCGACAAACGCGACAGAAATGAACACGCTTGACGCGAACCTGAGCGAGCGCGTGCATTTCCAGGGCGAACGCACAAGTTTAAAAATTCATTGCAGCCACAATTCTTGACGATCCATTCTGAAATTTTGAGGGTATCTGCAAAAGTGTTAGGAAAACATTTTCCCGCAAAAAAATCGAAAAAAAAACAGTGCCAAATTTGAAAAAAATTAATTTGTTTAGGAAAATGTAATTTTTATTTATAAACAATTACTTGGATCGATTTGTAATATCTTTCATTCGAAAGCTGAGAAAAAAGCATACATTTCATCATGTTTTGATACATTGCTAATTAAATATTTCTTTTGCATATTAGCAAGTATAAGAGGAACTTTTTTTGAACTTGAAAAATTTAAAAATTCATAACTTGAGAAATGTGCATATCCTGACGAAAAGAAAAAATAAGTGTCCTTTATTTTGAGTCAAAGAATGCGAAAAAAAATAATTCGGGTCAAAAAAATTTTTGAATGAAAATCCACCGTGGAATGACTCATATATATATATATGCAGTGCTGTGCATAAGATTTGCAACCAAAAACACTTGACACTGAATCACCAATTTTCGGCCACTAAACCAGATGCAAATAAAATACTTGGTATGAGGTTTTGTGTCATTTATGTTGTTGTTTATAAAACAAAAATAAAAAGTCCATGCATCACTAATACAAAACTAAAACTTAAGTGCAATATAAAAATGTATCGGTATTAGCTCTGCAAAATATTTGCAACTTTCAATCTAAATTAAAAATTAATAACAAAAAAATTAATATTTAATGGAATAACCCCTGTTTTTTATAACAGCAGTGCATATTTTTGGCATGGATGCGATAAAACTATTTTCAAATGAGTGCGGAATGTCCTGCTACCGTATTTTAACTTCATTAAACAACTCATCCTGTTTTCTAAATTTTTGATTGCATAATAAGCAATGCATTTTCGTGACTTGACGATTTAATTGGGTTTAGATCTGGCAACTCCGCGGGGCATTGATGAACATCAATATTTTGCCATTTTATCCAATATTTTACCACTTTCGATGTGTGCTTAGGATTTTTATCATGCAGGAATATCTATTTTAGTTTTGTAGTATGTCTTTATAATCATTAGACTTCATTGTGCCTTCAATACTTTGAATTGGACCGATTCCTTGCGCAGAGAAGCATCCCCCGACCATGATTCTACAACCTGTCTACCTCTTGTATATTTCGGGCTTAGCCATTCTCTCTTTAATTTTTTTGTTATTAATTTTTAATTTAGATTAATAGTTGCAAATGTTTTGCAGAGCCAATACCGATACATTTTTATATTGCACTTAAGTTTTAGTTTTGTATTAGTGATGTATGGACTTTTTATTTTTGTTTTATAAACAACAATATAAATGACATAAAACCTCATACCAAGTATTTTATTTGCATCTGCTTTAGTGGCCAAAAATTGGTGATTCAGTTTCAAGTGTTTTTGGTTGCAAATGTTATGCACAGCACTGTATATATATAGAAACAAATATACAATTTTAGCTCGTTTAAGGATAGAAGATATACATGCATTTTTTTTTTTTCAATTTTTAATGGGGTGTCAAACGGCTGAATTTAGAAGTAGTCGGTTCGTTGAACATGTTTGAAATGTGAAAGAAATTTTAATTTCGTAAAATCTGGTAAGGTACTTGAAAATCCTTATCTTTGCCTTTTAAACCTAATTGAAATTATATTGATATCTCTTTTTTCCTCAAATATATCCTAACCTAAAAAGACACAAAAGTGCAAAAAACCCGTTTTGCCAATATATTGACCTACGATATCTCTTAGAAGCATCAAGATATAAACATAATTTAAATTAGGTTTTAAAGAAAACGATTAGGACTTTCAAATACTTTAACCAGACTTAACAAATAAATGATATGTTACATAGTTATATAGCTTCAAAAAATATCAAAAAACGATTTTTTTGGTTATTAGGTTAGAATATCTCAAAAACTTTACACGAAAGTGCAATTCTGAGGTCGGATTCGCGTTAAGCATCGCAAAAAAAAAATTTTTTTATATGGGAAAATGGCCCAATTGGAAAAGGGGTTATCTCAAAATTTAGTCAAGGAGTCACGAGCGAAAATTTTTTTATACATCATTTTAATGATAAGTAAACAGAATCTGGAAAAAAATTTGATGTGCTACGACGCACTATGGTTTTTTTTTTTTGACAATATAGTGTACACAAAAATATTTCACTACAAGGACACATTTTCTTTAAAAAAATTTAACGCAAAATTAAAGGTTATACATTCACCTATCTGAAAAGATGCCCGCTTTTTCTAGCATCTGATCCACAAAATAGTGGCATGGGTCAAAATCCCTCGAATTTTGTAAAAAATCAATTTTTAAAAATGTTAGTCGCATTAAACGCATGAGTGATATATGAATAAATTTATGTGCATTCAATCAAATCAAGTAAGATGAAATCAACTCAAAGTGAAAATGGGCGGTGCCACGCCCCAAAAACGAATTCGTCATATCTCCGAAATTATTAAACGAAGATAGATAAGATTCGGTGTGTTTGTAATAAGCAGAGAGAAAAATAACATCCACTAGAAAAGTGGGTGGTGCTACGCCCCAAAAATATAAAACACATCATATCTCCGAAACTATTTGACCTATTTGGATGAAATTCGGTTTATACACAAAAGTCATCAAAACAAATAACATCTGCTAAAAAAAATATGTGCTGCCACGCTCACAGGCAAAGCTACATGAATGAACTTGTTCCCTATAGAACAGAGTGGCAATTAAAAAGGATATGTTCATTGGGTGTGGTACCACCCCTTTTTTCAGCAAAAGATATTTGACTTACTACCCTTTGTATATTATATACCAAAACTCATCACTATGGCTCAAATAGTTTCGGAGATATGATAAGTTTTATATTTGTAGGGCGAAGCACCGCCTTACTTTTTCAGTGGATATTATTTATCTCTGTGCTTGTTACAAACATAGCAAATCTTATCTATTTGTGTCTAATAGTTTCGGAGATATGACGAATTTGTTTTTGGGGCGTGGCACCGCCCATTTTCACTTTGAGTTGATTTCATCTTACTTGATTTGATTGAATACATATAAATTTATTTATATATCACTCCCGCGTTTAATACGACTAACATTTTTAAGCAGAAAAAGCGATTTTTTCAAAATTCAAGAGATTTCGACCCGTGTCACTATTATGTGGATCAGATGCTGGAAAAAGCAGGCATCTTTTCAGATAGGTGAATGTATAACCTTTAATTTCGCGTTTAATTTTTTTAAAGAAAATGTGTCCTTGTAGTGAATTATTTTTGTGTACACTTTTTTGTCAAAAAAACGCCAAAGTGTGACGTTCGATTAAAACGGGTTAAGCACACTGGGCTTAAACAGTCGATAGGTGTGATAAAAATGTCGACAAAATCTGTAAATGGGGTTTCATTTGTGCTAGTTTGTAGCCTAAAAAATGCAAACCCCGAAATTGTAGCTGCTTATTTTCGCGAAGTATCGCAAAAATACATATCCCATGTAAAATAAAAAAAATTAAAAAAAAGAAACAACAAACAAATATAAAAGTATTTATTTTAAATGTATTTTGCAATGCTGAATCCAAATCCGGCCTTGGAACGGTATTTTTTGCTTGCTTGGACTAGGATATCTCAAAAACCATATGAGATACAGCAATTCCAAGGCCGGATTCGGATTCAGCATTGCAAAATACATTTAAAATAAATAGTTTTATGCTTGTTTGTTGTGTTTCTTTTTTTTATTTTTTTTTTTTTTACTTTAAGAATTTTTAAGTGTGTTACTTAATGACATTTATATATTGAAAATTGATTTTTTAATTGAACTTTTAGTCATCTATTTGCAAAGATCGACTTACATATAAATCTATCAATGCATTTTTCTAACACATAATTATGACAAATCAAGGAACGGATTAAAAACACGGCTATAGTGACATATGTTTCGTCTTTCGCCACAAAGTCTCATCAGACTATTTTTGTTGTAATTATAATTATATTTATTTTAATAAATTAATTATAATTGAAAAATTGCAAGTTTGAAAACTTTTTGTGTTTTTGGCCTGGGCGTGAGTTGAACCAAGGAACTCGCGGTTGGTAGCAGAAGTCGTTACCACTGCACCAGCCTTGCCCGGCTGCGAAGCCGACTTTTGCCAGTTTTGTTAGTGTGTTAATTCGTATTGATATATCATAATTAATATAATTGGTTCAACTCACGCCCAGGCCAAAAACACAAAAAGTTTTTAAACTTGCAATTTTTCAATTATAATTAATTTTTTTTTTTACTTTATATGGGACATGTATTTTTGCGATATTTCGCGGAGATGAGCAGCTACGATTTCGGGGTTTGCATTTTTTAGGCCACTAAACTAGTACAAATGAAACCCCATTCACAGATTTTGTCGACACTTTCATCACACCTATCGACTATTCAAGCCCAGTGTGTAGGCACGCATATTTAAAAAAAAAAAAAAAAATATGATATTCGCACATCACGTCATTTCTTATTAAAACATAATTTTTTTATAAACAAATTAAAATCAAACAAACTGCTGGGGCTGTCAAAAATTTCTGTCGTATACAGAATTATTGTATATTAGACCGACTCGAAAGTTATAAGGTCTCTTAAAACGATATCTGCATCATTCTGAGAAAAAACAATGGAGGAATTTGATTTTACCCGAAGGCCCATTTGGTCATAACTTTTTTTTTTCATTACAAAACCGATAGGTACTCAAGGTTGCTTTAGATATAGATAATATTATCGTCCTAAAATCGATTTTTTACGTTTTCAATTACGCGGTCGCCAAAATGGTTTTTTAATTAAAAGCCAGTGTATCAGGCAATGCTTGGAATTGTCCAAGAATATGAATTTTTTCAGAATTTTTTGAGATATTTTATAATTTTTCAAAAATTGATCAAATTGATCAGTTTTCAGCTGTTAAGCTCGCGTTCGTCAGCAAAATGCTAGGTTTATTCAAAACCAAGGCATCTAAGAAAAAATTGCATAAGACGTAAAATGCTTAGAATCTTTCGAAAAATAGGTATGAATTTTTTCAATATTTTTGCAATTTTTTTTTTTTTTATTAAGTTTTGAAAAATTATGAAATATCTCAAAAAATTCTGAAAAAATTCACACGTATTTTTTGGACAATTCTAGGCATTTTTAATACACTTTTTTCGTTAGATGCCTTGCTTTTGAGTAAAAAATCGTTTTTCCGACCGCGTAATTGAAAAATCTAATTTTTTTAAACGCCAAAATTTTTGTGAGAACAAAGTCTTATTTCGAAAGCATCCTTGGATAAAAATTTATGACCAAAATTGTATAAGTTTATAATTTTTTAATGATTCGAGTAGGTATTTTTTAATTTTTCGTTTTGGTGAATATTAACAAAGTTATGATTTTGTAAAGTTTCATGGTTTGGGAAAACACTTTCTATTATAATGCATTTATCTCAGAAACTATTGACGTTTTCCAGCTCAAATTTTTTGAAATTTGCAGTTGGGTTCTCAGATTTGTATAAAAATTTACAGAGCTGTTCTAAGTGCTCAGTATGGGGACCTCTCATTACACAGTGCTGCAGTGATTTAACACTTTGCATCAGACCTAGCAGAGATCGTAGATCTGGTCGAGTACTTAACATACCTATACTTAAAAATTTAAATTGACCTTCAAAATCTTAAGTTACCCTTAAAAAACTATTTTTGGGTGACTTCGTGCACTTAAAAATTTGTAGCTCAGTTATTTATTAACCGATTTTGAATATAAATATTTGTTTCATCAGTGTGTTTGCATTCAGTAATTGCACATTTGATTGGAATATTCTCAGCTGAGTGTATAAGTATGTTGAGATTATGTTGGATTTCTATTTTTTGTGAAGATATGCAAAAGCACTTCATGTTGACTCTCGCTGTTTCGTTTTTTTCGGCGGCACCTTTGATGGTGATAACACTGACAAGGTAATAAAACGAAATATTGCTGAAGATAGAAATCGTTTACATTTGTTTCCATTTTCGCAATATCTAGTAATACCAAGGGTATTGTTCTCTCAGTTCATTCATCCCCATTGAAACTCATTTTTACATGTGAGATTCAGAACTTGTAAATTCTTCTAGCCCAATTAAAAATGTAGAGGGGAAAAACTCGAAACAACCTTGCTTGATTCCCCTGGTTGGCATTTGAAGAGTTTTCGCTGAGTGCCTTCATCTACTAATCTATCTATAATGTGGATTCTACATATATATGGGTGATTCTTCAAAAAATTTACCATTCAATGTCAAAACCATGTTTAAACTTAAAATTTGACATTTTAACTATTTAATACAGATACTTAACCAGTGCATCTATAGCTCAGAAAAAAAAAAATTAATTTTTTATATTTTACCATAAAATTATAACATAAAGTGTTAAAAAGTCATTCTCCGTCCTGTCCCTTACCGCTTCTTAGTGCATTTAATTTTACCGTTTCGCATTTGGCTTTTGCATCTTCGATTTTTCTTAAACTTTTTTTCCTTATAGTGCTAGTTGAGACTAGCATCCATCTTTTTTTAATTTTTTTTTTTTTATCAAGGCGTTTCAGAGATGTTAATTTTTAAAAAACTGAAAAAGCTGCAAAAACGATATTAATTAGTTTTTTTGAAATGCTCATAACTCCGCCACTAGTCGGCCAAATAATGTGATTGTTTATTTAAAAGCTTTATTTTTTTAAGAAAATTTTTATAAAAAATTATTTTTTAAATGATTATTTTATAAAATTTTCAACTTTTAAAACTAAATTGCTATTTTTATCAATGATTATACTCTTCGATTTTTTTTTTAATTTTTAAAAAAACTTGAATGTATTTGACAAATTTTAAGACTATTTTTAGAATGAGCAAATGATAGGATTTACTTTTTTTTTAATTTTTTAACTAACAAAAAAGTGAGTGAACGAGCAATAAAATATTTTGTTGCCGGAAGAGGGTAAAAATGTCCACCGACCTCCACTAACTTTACCTTTCCAATATTTCTCTCAAACGGACTACCCCCTTTGAATTGTCATGGATTGTCGGAACGCGTTACTTGATGTTATTCTTTCAAGAAACCAAACAGTTTTTGTACGACACGCAAGCACTTTTTTGGGATACGTTAGCTGTCCAAATCTAAGTATTTAGCCACATTACCATGCACGACACGACTTCTTACGGTTCGTGGGAACACGTTGTCAAGTGCGTCTCTCTCGCGTAAAACCCTTGATAACCTATTTTAAATTCCTTAGCGACTTTAGCATATGCGTAACGCAACGATTTGAGATTAAAGAGAACAAGTCTTCTCTTCAAAAGTCACACGCCTTCTTGTATTAGCTGGTAGTTAACAATTTCAGGGTTGTTTCTTAATCCCACTACATCTCATGTTTTCGTACTTTATACCCAATAACTCCATGTTTTGCGAGACGGGAAGTCCGGATAGGAGACAGGTCAAAATTACTGGGGGTGGAGAGTGCACTAGCGGCGGAACAAGAAGGTGTCTTCGGACAGCACATAAACATGAAATGGACTGCGCCAGTGGTTAATTATAAACATAGGCACTTGGCCGCAGCTTACTTTCCTTAATGACAGCTTGATAGGCATCTTATCTGATTTGACTATTTTCGCGTTTACGTATATTGATTGGTGTTGAAATGTTGGTGAATTTTCTTGAGAGTTTTTGACTTTAACTTTGCATCTCCAGTCGTAAAGAAGTAAGAATACGATCGCTGATTATGCTTTTTGCTTTCAGAATGGCTTGAATGCTTTGCATTTAGCTGCCAAAGATGGTTACATTGACATTGTAAGTGAACTATTGCGACGTGGTGCTAATGTTGACAATGCAACAAAAAAAGGTAACACTGCGCTACATATTGCCTCCCTGGCGGGTCAAAAGGATGTGATTAAATTATTAATACAGTACAATGCCAATGTCAATGTGCAGTCGTTGAATGGTTTTACTCCATTGTATATGGCTGCGCAAGAGAATCATGATGCTAGCGTTCGTTATTTATTATCCAAAGGTGCAAATCCATCATTGGCAACTGAGGTAGGTTTTTTTATTGTCTACAATGACAAATATACACATTTACTTGCATAAAGTAATTAGTACCTAAGAAGACGAAAAATACAACCGATGCAATGCCATCATGGCGCATACGATCCTCGACTAACGCAGCTTACTTATTTTTTACAGGACGGTTTTACACCACTTGCTGTTGCTATGCAACAGGGTCATGACAAGGTTGTAGCTGTGCTACTTGAGAGCGACTCAAGGGGTAAAGCACGTTTACCCGCTCTACATATTGCTGCCAAAAAAGATGACGTCAAAGCAGCCACATTGCTTCTGGAGAACGAACATAACCCAGATATTGTATCAAAGTCCGGATTTACGCCTTTGCACATTGCCGCCCATTATGGTAATGTAAAAGTCGCCAATTTGCTGATCGATCACGGTGCTGATGTTAACTATATAGCAAAGCACAATATAACACCGTTGCATGTCGCCTGTAAGTGGGGCAAAACGAATATCCTTAAGCTTCTGCTTTCAAAGAATGCCCGTATCGACGCAACGACCCGTGATGGTCTAACGCCATTACATTGTGCTGCACGCTCCGGGCATAAGGAAGTCATTGTGATTTTGTTAGCAAACAATGCCCCTATTCTGTCCAAGACCAAAAATGGACTCGCACCGCTGCATATGGCTGCTCAGGGTGAACATGATGAAGCGGCGCGTATTTTGCTTGAGCATAAGGCACCAGTTGACGAGGTGACCGTTGACTATTTGACCGCCTTGCATGTGTCGGCGCACTGCGGACACGTGCGCGTTGCTAAGCTGCTGCTAGACTACAATGCTGATCCTAATGCACGCGCACTTAACGGCTTCACACCGCTGCACATTGCCTGCAAAAAAAATCGCATCAAGGTTGTTGAGCTGCTGCTGAAACACGGCGCCAGCATTAGTGCTACAACAGAGTCCGGCCTCACGCCGCTGCATGTAGCCAGCTTCATGGGCTGTATGAACATTGTAATCTATCTGCTGCAGCACGACGCAAATCCCGATGCGCCGACGGTGCGCGGCGAAGCACCATTACATCTGGCGGCACGTGCCAATCAAACTGATATCATACGAATTTTATTACGCAATGGAGCTCAAGTAGACACAAAGGCACGCGAGGGTCAAACGCCACTGCATGTTGCGTCGCGTTTGGGCAATATCGATATTATAATGCTATTACTACAGCATGGTGCCGATGTCGATGCTACCACAAAAGATGTGTACACTCCGCTGCATATAGCAGCAAAAGAAGGACAAGAAGAAGTTGCACAGCTTCTTATAGAAAACGATGCGCAGCTCGATGCAACAACAAAGAAGGGCTTCTCTCCACTACACTTGGCTTCCAAATATGGAAAGGTACAAGTAGCACAGCTGTTGCTGCAAAAGGGCGCAAAGGTAGACTGTCAGGGCAAAAACGGTGTTACGCCATTGCATGTGGCAGCACACTACGATCATCAGAACGTTGCACTGTTACTGCTCGAAAAAGGTGCACCACCACAGATGAGCGCCAAGAATGGCCACACAGCACTACATATTGCCGCAAAGAAGAATCAAATGGAAATTGCACAACATTTGCTGCAGTATAATGCCGATCCAAATGCCAGGAGTAAGTCGGGTTTTGCGCCAACACATTTGGCCGCGCAGGAAGGACATATCGATATTGCCAATTTACTTCTTGAAAATGGTGCTAATGCTAATATGACAGCTAAAAATGGACTGACACCGTTGCACTTGTGTGCACAAGAAGACAAGACTGAGGTAGCACAGATTTTGCTCGATCATCAGGCAAACATCTCGGAACGCACCAAAGCAGGCTATACGCCGCTGCATGTGGCAGCACATTATGGACAAATCAATATGGTTAAATTTTTGCTCGAAAATGATGCGAACATTGAGATGAGCACAAACATTGGCTACACGCCACTTCATCAGGCGGCACAACAAGGACATACACTGGTCATTAACCTGTTGCTGACTCATAAGGCGGATCCTAATGCTCTGACTAATGTAAGTACAACAACAATAAGAAGTAAGAAAAAAATAATCAAACTTACAAAATACCTCTAAGTATCGTTGTGAAACCCCGAAAAAATACACATATTCGCAAGTTAGATTTCCATATTGCATACTAACTTAGGATGAGAGTGAATAGCATGATCTCATGCTCGTGATCTACTTCAGAAAATAACAAGAAACCGCAAAATATTGAGAGTAATGTACCTGCAATACACTGAGAAAAATTATAATGACCAAATGTATTTTTATTCAAGATCAATTTTAAAACGCATGCGAAATATACAAATTTTTTCCTTTTGCCCAAAAAACACTGTATTAAGAGTAGAAAATATGGCGGTAGGAAATAACGCCCTTTGAAATAGCGCTAAAAAAAATCTAAGTAATGCCTACAAAAATAAAAAAAAACGAAATAACTTCCACTCATTCAAATGAAATATCGCCTACATTATGTAAAATAAGGCCCACAAAATATACAAAATAACGTTACTTATTTTTATGTAAATATGGGCGATATTTTATTTTATTTATTATAAATGAATTGTGGGCGTTATTTCGTTTTTTTTTTTTTTGTGGGCTTTATTTCATATTTCTAAAGTGAGGAGTGAACTTTTTTTCCAAATTTAGTATCGCCCAAATTTCTGTGAAACAAAATGAGGGCGTTATATCGTTTTTTTTTTTTTAGTTATTTCCTACCGCCAAGAAATCTCAGAGATTCTTGACAACGTAAAAATAAAATTTGTTGTCAGGAAAACTATTTAAATTTGGTTTTAGAAAACTTCGTGTTAGCAATATTACAGTCAAATAAGGAATCAGATTTCCAGTTCAAGTGAGGAGGTTGAATTTTTTTCAAGACATTTTATAATTCTTCAAAACTTGGTCGAAAACGAAAAATTTTTAAATTTACTTTTGACGATTCTAAGCATTTTTTTTGTAAGTCTTCTTGTTTTTGAGTAAAAGGCGTTTTTCCGGCACGTAAAAAAAATTGCTTTGTTCGAATGGCTATATTTCGGTCATTTTTTAACTTAAAAAATGGTGCGATAAAGCATTTCAAAGAAAGTTTATCTATTTTTTTTTTATTTCAAGCAATTCCTATATCTATCTCTGCCCCAAAAACAGTTATAGACAAAAAAATAAAAAAACAATACAATTGGAAATTTTTAATTTTCTTTATTTTTGCTTTCAACATTTATATGTAGGTATTTAGTTTTAATATTAAATATGTTTAGCTTAAAAAAATGGAAATTTTGTTTCGTTCCCTAGATATATTGAAAAACTGTAAAGGGTATATTTTCACCGCTATCTCCGACTTCCGCCCTCCAATTCAATACCAGTTTTTGCTTCTTAAACGACTTATTGATCGACACTTTTTTGTTATAAAAACTAAGACATATATGGCATAATCAATACACCATCTTTTGATTTTAGAATTTCCAACGTTACGCTATGTTGACAATTCATTTGAAAAAAAAAGTAATTATAATTCGAATTTGGTAAATCGAGATTTTTGAAAATATTAACAAATAAGTACATACTTATATGGATGATGAAAAGCTGATGTCTACAAAAACTGATATTTTTAAATTTATTTTTAAGCTTCAAGGCGATGCAACCTGACGTCACGTTACGTTCTGATTAGTGATAGGACGATTAGCCGAAAAACGATTAATATACATAACTGTCGATTAATCGACGATAAAATTTAATCGTAAACTGTTTGAAAATAACCGATTTTTAATTGTTTTTTGCTCAATCAATTCTACCTTTACTTCTACATTATCGAGAAGACAACCGTCTCTTTGGCTTCTCTTCGTCAACTTCTAAATTCAACTGTCGTCTGTTAGTTTATTCAAAAGTAATTTTTCCCACCGTGTAACTTTTTAAATTGCCATAACTCCAAAGAGATGAGTCTTTCGTAAAAAAACTTCCCAACCTTTTTCATAGTCAATTTTTTAAGCTATAAAACTGTCGGCGAAAACGTTTCCGTAGAAGTAACGGTTAGCAAAATATTGGGAAAAATTATTTTCGTGAATTTTGACGTCCACAGTGCTAACAAGCAGCACCATATTATACAAATGTGAATTAGTAGCAAGTAGTTGCGAATTTAAATCCTCTATTTCATGGGCAAAGAAAGCAGTTCATATCGAAACATGAGTATAGCACTTTGTTTCTCTGAGTGTACGTATAAGCACTTGAGTGCTATTTTTAATTCAACATGAAAATGTGAATGAAAATAAATGAAAACGAAATGGAAAACATCCATCTATGTATAAACACACTCTGATAGCTCATGAAAACCAAATAGAAAAACAGTTTTGAAACGTTAACATTTGGTTTTATACGACGACAGCAAGCGGTAGAAGAAGAGTGTTGCTCCTTTTTTTACGAATATATAATTTAGTTGTTTTGTTATTTTTTTTTTTTTTGAGTTGCTATAATGGTTACTTTGGCGCTAAATCACAACACTTAAGAAAACAAAACATTTGATCTATACTACATACAAACATATACTTTTCAAAACATATTTTATAAATTTATAAAAACTGTGATTAAACTAATTTTACACGAGGCTCATTGTTTACATTTCTACTTGGTAAGTTTTCATCATATATAAAAAATACCAAGAATTGAAATTGTGTACAACTGGAGAAAATAATTATATATAAATGCGCTTTTTTATCCCTCTAAACTATCTATAAATATAAAAAAATGTGTATCGAAAATTTTAAATTAAAAAAAACATTCGTATTCGTTCGTTAGCGATCAAGCAATGCACTATTCTACAAAATTCCATTTACATATTTGCAACTGAGCTTAAATTTTCAGTTTTTTAACACATCACGTTGGCTAAACCAAACTACATACTTAATTAGCACTTTAGCACTATGTTAGTTCTAATCTATACATGTTAACTTTGTCTCAACAAAAACAAAAACATAAGCCTATGAATCGTCGGAGCATGCAACTTAAAAATGAACTTGACCTTGCCTAAAAAATTAAAATACCCTGGAATCTTAAAATCGGCATACATAACTCTATAAGTACATACAACGTTTTGAAGCACATATTGTGAGGAGAGTGCATTTAACCCGAAGATTCTGCAAGGTCATATTTTTTCATAAGCCTCTGAAATCGTTTAAATGGAAAAAATTAAGGTAGTGACATTATACTGAGAGACTAACAAAGTTCGCTGAGTAATTTGAAGAAAAAATAGTAACGGCAGGGCGTAACTTTTGGCCTGGCCAAAAAATAAATACCCTACACTACAGTATTTTGAAAATTTTGCTCATATGGGAGGTGCCACGCCCTCTTGTCCGAGTTCAGAGCTTGCATTTAAAATTTTTAGTGTCTGAGTGAAATATGGTTGGATTATCTCGAAAAACGTTTTCAGTATAGCGTTTTGAAGCTTTTGCTTATATAGAAGGTGACACGCTCTCTTGTCCGAGTTCGTCTAGTGTAAGCTTAGTGCGTGCATTTATAGTCTTTAGTATTTGAGTGAAATTTAGTTGGACTATCTCAAAAAACTCTTTCAGTATAGCATTTTGAGTATTTTGCTTTTATGGGAGGTGCCATGCACTCTTGTCCGATTTCACCCAATTTT
Organism: Calliopum simillimum; assembly: GCA_951812925.1. Lineage (NCBI taxonomy): Eukaryota > Metazoa > Arthropoda > Insecta > Diptera > Lauxaniidae > Calliopum > Calliopum simillimum. The sequence goes on along the minus strand of OX638373.1, from coordinate 14,032,625 downwards.
TGTTGAGAGCGTTCATTTATAATTCTTAGTGTCTCAGTCAAATTTGGTTCGAATATCTCAAAAAACGCTACCAGTACAGCGTTTTGAAGCCTTTGCTTATATGGGAGGTGCCACGCGCTCTTATCCGAATTTGCCCAGTTTCTTGTCAGAGCTTGCGCTTACAATTCGTAGTATTTATATGTATTTTTGGTTGCATTGTCCTAAAGTTGCATTCTGAATATATTTTTTGTATCGGCGATAGGCGTGTCCGTTGACCGATTTTGCTCATTTTCAATCCCAGGAACTAACTTTGACAACGAAGGCAGTGTACAAAATTCCACTGAATTGTCTTGCTCAGTTTTCTCAGAAAGTGTATTTCCACGCACACCCAGCCATCCAGACTGACATGGCTATATCGACTCAGTAGGTGACGCTGATCAAGAATATATATACTTTTCTATACCTCCCATGCCTCCTTCTCTGCGTTACAAACGGAAGGACAAAGTAAATATACCCTGGGTGTAGGGTATAAAAAAACAATTAAAGTGCAAAATACTCATAAATCCTAAGGATAGTAGGCGTGAACTCTGAGCTATAACTTTGTGAAATCGAACAAGAGGGCGTAGTATATAAGCAAAAGTTTCAAAATGCTATGCTGAAAGTGTTTTTACAGATCGTCGAACCAAATTTCACTCAGAAACTAAAGATAGTAAATGCAAGCTCTGACCAACAATTTAGTTCGTTCAAAAGTCTCAAAACGCTATAGTGAAAGCGTTTTAGAGATAGTACATCCAAATTTCACTCAGATACTACGAACAGTAAATGAAAGCTATCAGCAAAAACAGGGCGAACTCGGACAAGAGAGCGTAGCACAAGCAATATTTGATGTTTGGCCAGGCCAAAGGTAACATCCTTACTAGTTGTTTTTTTTTTGTACAAATTTTTCATTCTTGCAATAAATCGGACTTTAAAAATATCCTTTAGATTTGAAATCACTGCTATTTTTTTTGCATAGCTTGGCTTTTTTTTTAATTTCTGACATCGCAAAATTGTTTCATTTCGCGCGGATGTGATGTGTGTCATTGAAAAGGTAGGATAATTGTTAAGAGTTTACGGGACAGTAATGACATTTTATTGTTCAGAGACAAGGAATAAATTTTTCAAATGAATTCACCTATGTGCATTGATAACAAGGAAGGTCCCACTACCAAATTTCGCAATATTTTAAGTGTGTAGTCCTTATGAACAATATTTCAGATAATCATTTTAATGCACAATTTCTATATCTCCCATTCACTGGTAGAATGGACAAACTGCACTTAGCATTGCGGATAAACTTGGATATGTCACTGCTGTTGAAACATTAAAAGTTGTCACAGAACAAACTGTTACTAATACTGTCACCGGTGTATTGGAAGAAAAATATAAGGTGGTTGCACCTGAATCAATGCATGAAGCCTTTATGTCTGACTCTGAAGACGAAGGCGGCGAAGATCACTTAGATCAACATCAATATAAATATATGGCTACAGACGATTTGAAAACGATGATTCATGACGATAATGATCAGCATAATTACGATACAACTGATAATGAGCATGATAATATACATGGACATGTTCATGGTCACAACAATTTTGGGCATGATTTTGATAGAGCGAAATGTAAGTAAAACCAAAATAATTTTTTTTTGATTTGCATACTTGTGTCATACATATATGTATGAACATAGATATGTATCAGGTGAAATAAAAATTAATCAATATTTTAGTGCAAAAAAACATGCATTTTTGTATGATAAACAGTCTGAAAATTTGCTGAGAATTTATTTATAAGTAACATTGTCAAAAAAAACGTAAATAAAAATGATTTTTAAATTGCACTGTTTTTTTTTTAGCTGTCAATGAAGTAGTAAGCAGTGCCTATGTCAATCATAATGTCGCCGCAAGTAACCCATACGCAATAAAACAAATTGATAATGTAACCATTACACGTCCTCCAATTCATCTCGGGTAAGTGAAAGTAACATTTTTTTCATCAATAAATAATTAACATTAATTGTTCTGAAGAGTTTACTGTTTAATACGGTACGGTATATCTATGAAACACAAAACCAAAAAATTCAAGATCAAAAATAGTAACATCAATAAAAAAAAAAATGCAAATTCAAAGCATGGTTTCGATTCCTTCTACAGCATCTTAATCAGTGACCTTAACCTGATATTGTGAAGCATTTTCAAGCTTACTTTATTTTACCTAATTCATAATCGTGTTAAGAATCATAGCATCATAATCTAAACAAAGCAATGGTAAAATTTCTTTCTTCCATATTTTTGTTCTTGTAACTCTTTTATTCTTTTATTTAACCATTTTTGAAAAATTAACAAGTAGCATTTAATAATACACTCATATTGTACAGACAAAATTTGAAGAATTATATCCACGAATATGCCCGAATATGTGGGTCACTTAAAATAATACCCAAATGTCCTATAGTTGGCTCGCTCACTATACAGTTTTTTGCTGTTAATGCACTGCATCTATTTAGAACGGACACTGCTTCAAGTCAACCAAGTGTGTCCTTTATTAAACACTAACATCTGTGCGATTCTATTCAACAAAACACAGTGAGAAATTTGTTTCATTTCTTTCAATGCATCAAATTTTGACCTATTTTTCTTATACATACATACATACATATGTGTACTTAGACATAAATTTTCAAAGTCGACCTTTAATAAATAATTTTTTTAACGTTAACCCTGATTCCCAGAATTGCAGGCAAATGTGTATAAATTTTTCCACAGAATATAAATTTTCAGAGCAATAATGTCCTTAATGCTGTTGAAAGAACACAAGAAATATTAAAAAAATATTCCTTTTAGTTTAGAAGTTATCTGCATTTGAAAAACAAAATAAGATTTTAATTGATAATGTAACCATTACACTTCTGGGAATCAGGGTTAAATAACGTTTTACATTTCAGTATATTCAAGTTTGAAAGTGTATGTTTTATTTCAAGAGTATTATACTACCCAATATTAAAATTAATAAAAAATAGCAATTGCTTCAAGATATGTCTCGTAGCAAAGTAAATGCAGATAGCATTTGCTGAAAATTGGTATGAATAAAATTACGTTTTCTATAGCAAATTCGAAACTAGCTTTGCTTAAAATTTGAAATTTCAAACAAAATAATAAAAACAAAATAAAAAATGTAAATCAATAAAAAAATGCCAAAGCCAAGATTTGTTAATGGAATATGTTTTCCAGGACTACTAGTTTAGTGTTTGGAAATTTAACTCGCTGTTTGGTGTCCATCGGAAAACTTGCATTGCTGAACCAGTCAATTGGATTGTTAGTAATGTGTAAATTTATAGGTAGTACAGTAATCCCCCCTATAACGCGGTTTTCATGTAACGCGGACATTTCGTTCATAACTAGTTTTTCCTTAATAATCGATTTAAATCCCCTTTTCACGAGAAAAAGTAAACGTGAATCATTTGTGGGTCAATCTTTGTACAATCGATTAAGATTTGGGTTGACATCTTTGATTTTTTTGAAAATTGGTGAAAAGAGAGTATTTGACCGTGGTAAAATGATTTTCCGAAGTTCCAAAAATATCCAAGATGGCGGTCATAGGAATTTCGATGCAACTTTTGGATAGTCACACATTTGAAAATTCATAGCTCCTCGGCTTTTTATTAGATCTTTGTAGAAATTTTCAGGGTTAGTGTAAAAATTAATGAACTTTTGAAAAAAATTACACCGAAAAATTACATGAAAAAACTCATAATTTGAAAACTGTAAAAGATACCACAATTTTGAGGGTCGCAAAATACAGTTGCGGTCAACTAATTAGCAACGCAGCGGTGTATTACATTTATTTGTCAATATATCATAATTTTCTGCAGAAACTTTAAAAACTTTATATCGGTTGATGGTCTTACAATAATTATTTGTTAAGTACACTTCACTTTATGCAAAAGGAAGCCCCTACTATTTTGATTTTTAGTATATTGAGTAAGGATTAATAATCCTCTCGGTCATATGATTAACAACGCTTTGTTTATTTTTAATCAAAGCAACTTTTTATTTAAAAAACATTTAATATTTCGTTGCAAAACCATTATTTCTCATAACTGCTTCAGTCCTACGAGCCATTGAATCCACTAATTTTCGGCATACAGCATTTGGAATGGCTTCCCATTCCATCTTTACTTTTGCAAATAACTCCAAGAAGTTTCCAACTTTATGCAACTGAACTTTGTTTTTAATTGCTCCCAGAGGTTCTCGATGGAACTGAGGTCTAGGCTGCATGAAGGCCGATCCAATAGTGGGATGTAATTTTCCTCCATACACCGTTTTGTTAACCGCTCGGTATGCTTCGGATCGTTATCTTGCTGCAGGATCCAAGACACTGGAATGATTTTATCACAAAATAGAACCATTACATTATTAAGGATAGAAATATACTGGTGGTGATCCATATGGCCCTCAATCATTGCAATGGGACCAACACCAGAACGAAGCCTCTTCTATTAGAAGTGAACAGAAAGAAAAGGTTGCAGTTCGCCGGAAATATAGGCACTGGTCAGTAAAAAAATGGAAAAAATTCCTTTTTTCGGATGAAACCTATTTCCGTCGTCTTAGACTAAAGAAATTTGACCCAAAATACACACGTCCTACACTAAAGCATAGTGGTGGAAATATTATGATCTGGGGATCCATGTCATGGAGCGGTGTTGGTCCAATTGCAAAGATTGAGGGCCATATGGATCACCACCAGTATATTTCTATCCTTATGGTTCCATTCTGTGATGAAAACATGCCAGTGTCTTGCATCCTGCATCAAGATAACGACCCGAAGCATAGCGAGCGGTTAACAAAACGGTGTATGGAGGAAAATTACATCCCACTATTGGATCGGCCTTCTTGCAGCCTAGACCTCAATCCCATCGAGAACCTCTGGGAGCAATTAAAAAAAAAAAGTTCAGTTGCATAGAGTTGGAAACTTCTTGGAGTTATTTGCAAAAGTAAAGATGGAATGGGAAGCCATTCCAAATGCTGTGTGCCGAAAATTAGTGGATTCACTGGCTCGTAGGACTGAAGCAGTTATGAGAAATAATGGTTTTGCAACGAAATATTAAATGTTTTTTAAATTAAAAGTTGCTTTGATTAAAAATAATTAAAGCGTTGTTAATTATATGACCGAGAGGATTATTTATCCTTACTCAATATACTAAAAAACAAAATAGTAGGGGCTTCCTTTCGCATAAAGTGAAGTGTACTTAACAAATAATTATTGTAAGACCATCAACCGATATAAAGTTTTTAAAGTTTCTGCAGAAAATTATGATATATTGACAAATAAATGTAATACACCGCTGCGTTGCTAATTAGTTGACCGCAACTGTAATTATAATAAAATTTCTTATAAAATAAAAATATTTAAAAAAAAATAAGATGGTCCAAATTGGCTTTAAAAAATAAAAAACCTTTTGTTTCACCTAAAATAAAAACTTTTTTCGGTGTTTTTTTTTTCAAAAGCTCATACTTTTTTACACTAACCGTGAAAATTTTAGCAAAATGGGATAAAATATTGCATCGAAATTCCTATCGCCGCCATCTTGGATTTTTTTAAAACTTTGGAAATCATTTTACCACAGTCATTTGTATGTCAAATACTAACTTTCCACCAATTTTCAAAAAAATATAGTTTTCTAAGCCTTGTTGATTTTATAAAGGTTTTATTTGTAATCAAAAAGCGTCTGTAGAATATGGTTTCGGAGATATAGCGATCGGAATATACGGATATGACTTTTAAGAAAACCAGTATAAGTTGGGAGTCCCTGGATGGACTAGAAAAATATTGAACTCATAAGGAAGAAATTTTAACAAACTTCAAAATTGGTAATCAGTAGTTTTTGATCCAAGGTACAGTTTTTGAGATATGACGATTTTTCGAAACTTTGGACTTTGTTTTTCAAAGACAAAAAATTTGTATATACCATAAGCCTGATTCAGTTCTTTTCATCTACTACGATTTGTACCTGAATTTGTTTCATTAGTACATTTTCTATAGAAAATCCAAAATAAAAATTTTCTATAAATTATTTTAAATCTTTAAAGCTAAAACAAAGGTGCCCACTTCATATTAAAATCGTTTTCATTGTTGTAAAACATATAATAAGAACTATCTATTTTGAGTCAAAGCAATACATGCCTGTTCCGTAATCCGCGTGGTTTCAATTACTTTTCACTAAGAAGGCTTTTTGATGAAAATGATGGGTCACACGATAAAAAGTATTAGAATCTTTTTTGTGGAGAATTAAAGGTTCTATTCAAATAATATTGATTTATTTTTACGAAAAAGTAACCATATCGGAAATATTTGATAAAGTCGAATTTTTCGACTTTTTGCAGTTTTTTTAAGAATATTTCCTAAACGGTTACTTTTTCGTTAATGCAAATTAATGTTATTTGTAGAAAATATGTATGTATGTATGTATTCTCCTTTAATTCCTAGGAGGAGCATAGGGCCCATATGAAATATCTCCATTTGTCACGATCCCTTGCGATGACTTTGATCTCTTGCCACGACTTTCCCGATTATTGGATTTCCTTTTCCAGCGACCTTTTCCAGTTGGTTTTGGGTCTACCACGTCCTCTACTGCCTTGTGGGTTTCACTCAAAAGCCTGGCGACAAACTTCGCTGTGTGGTTTTCGGAGAGTGTGACTAATCCATCTCCATTTGCGCAGCTTGACCACGTTTGCTATAGTCCTCTGATTGCATTTTTTGATGAAGCTCGGCATTTGATATAGTGCGAGGCCACCAAACCTTTAGTATACGCCTTAAGCATTTGTTGACGAATACTTGCAGCTTGTTTGTTAATTGTTCAGTAACAAGCCATGTTTCGCACCCAAATAACAAAACCAATTTCACATTCGAATCAAAAAAGCGCACTCTCGTTTTGGTGGATATTACGGAAGAAGACCGTATTTTGTTCAGTTTAGCAAACGCGCCTTTTGCTTTTGCTATTCTTGAATTGATATCCTCTCTTGTTCCACCATCCGTGGAGATAATGCTGCCTAAATACGTGAAGCTATCGGCGTTTTCGATGTCATCACTGCCAGCTTTAAACGTTATGTCATTCTTGTTTGCGTTTAGCTTCATGTTTTTATTCTTGGATACATTAATTTTAGGCCGGCCTTTTGTGATTCCAAGACAAGGTCTTCAATTTTGCTTTCCATATCTGAATGTTTGGACGATAAGAGGCAGATGTCGTCAGCGTTGTCGAGATCTTCTAGGTGTTCGGTAAAGTTCCATTGGATACCCCTTTTGGCCTTATTAAGAGTTTTATCTAGGATATCGTCAAGAACGATGAGGAAGAGAGATGGTGATAGTAAACACCCCTGCCGTACGCTTTAATTAGTGGTGAATGTCTGTGACAACAATCCGCTGAGTAGCACACTGCATTTGAAGCCTTCATATTTCGCTCATCCAGTGCTTCTTGTTCGCGGGTCGAAATCCAAGTATTTTTTCACTGGAGTTTAAGAACGCCGCCTTAGCGGCCTTCTATGATGTTTCAATACTTCCACCACAATCGAACGGAGCTGTTTTAAGTTCTTCTACTAAATATCTGCGTATCTCGTCGTTCTTAAGCTTAAGCACGTCGGATTTTTTTGCTACAGATTGTTCACTGGGACGTTTATTAGCGGCAAGTTTTAGTCGAATGACCGCGACGAGAAGATTTTGGTTGGAGCCTATGTCAGCGGCCCTCTTTACTCGTACGTCCAGAAGGCTCCCTCTCCATTTTCTGCTAATGCAGAAGTGGTCGATTTGGTTTTCAGTGATGTTGTCTGGAGACACCCAAGTAGCTTTATGGCATTTTTTGTGTGGGAATAGCGTACCTCCAACGACAAGACCTGCTGCATTGCAGGCGTCAATGAGACGCTCTCCATTGTCGTTTCTCGCACCCAAACCATGTCTTCCAATCACGTGCTCAAGGCTAAGGTTTTCTGAGCCTACTTTGACATTCAAATCGCCCATAACCATTATGATGTCGCTCTTGTGAGCACTGTGTATTGCTGCAGCGAGCTGGCTGTAGAATTCATCTTTGGTTTCTCTCTCTGCCAACTCGGTGGAAACGTATGCTTGGAAGATGGTAATATTTCTTGCGGGGGTTCGAAATCTGTACCAAATGAGCCTTTCGCTTACAGGTTTCCATTCCATAACTGCCTTTACTGCAGTTTTACTTAACAAAAATCCAACTCCATCCCTGTGGTCGTCATTTTGCGCTCTACCGGAGTATAGAAATTTTTCGCCGTCAGGAAGTACATATTCCCCGGCACCGTTTTATCTACACTCGCTTGATCCCAATATCTCAAGGTTGAATTTGTGGAGTTCGTTTATGGCCTTTTTGCCTGGTCCATTAAGAGTTTGGACATTCCAATAGCCGATGCGTGTTCAATTTTCATCGAAAGGATTTTAAAATTTTGATGAACCATATTGGTTCCAGTTATAGGAGAATCATCCCTAACTATGCAAATCCGATGTGCATGCTGCCGAGGCAGGTGTATTAACCACACTCTGGTGGATACCATTTGGAGAGTTATTTTCCATCGTTTTTCGATCCATGCTTCATTAGTATAATCTTCTCAGCAACGCCCCACGCAGTAAGTTATAAGCTTAAAGCTGGATCCGGAAAGCGCTTCAACTAAAGTGGCCAAATTCACTTACAATTTCAGCCGTCCAATCTGGAACGGACGCTGACCTGGGAGCCGCCCACTCTGGGTCAGACGCTTCAGGATTTCGACATTTCGACATGATGCTTATTTTAAGGCGGCATCGACTCGCCTTGTCAGTGCCAGTTACGGGCATTGTCAGTTTTTCTTTCGAGGCGCAACGCTGTCCAACGCTACACCCTTCCACACACTGGCTGATCACTCGCTTTTAGACGCCTTTTACGACAGGCATGCTTACCTCGGGCATATTCTGACCCCTTACCCGCATGGGATTCTAATACTTTTTATCGTGTGACTAACAATATTCATCAAAAAGCCTCCTAAATGAAAGGTAATTGAAAGCACACGGATTACGGAACAGGCCTGATAATCTTAAATTCGCTTAAAACCGACCACCTCGGCCGTATGTGATGGTTGCGCGAAGTAAAAAACAAAAAATTCTCCGAAAGTGTCCCGACCTCTTCCCCTTCTTTTTGCTATCAAATCTTCGAATTGTAACTTGGCGGTTTTTCTTTAGATAATTTACGGAATCGAAAAGAGAACATGATTTTTGTACGATTTATGTGAAATAAGTACATAACAATCTCTCGTAGTTGGAATATTCAAGCAAATGCTACGATTTTTATGTTTTATTCATACCAATTTAAGCAATAGCTAATTTCGAATATAGCAAATGCTAAAATTTATTTTTTCACATACGAACTGAAGTAAATGCTAACAATTGAAACAATTGCTTCAAGTTTCAGCAGAGTAACTTCCCATTACGTGGGCTGCTATATATATTTCTGGCCTAGGCAACACTAATGTCAATAGCTAAAATCTCGGAACCTCATAATAAAGTTTGACATTTTTTAGCATAAACGTACTCAGAACGATTTGACGTACGACCATCATTCATGAGGTGTATCATGTGTTCAGCAAACTTATGCAGGATATTGCGGGGAATATTTTTGTATAAAATTTTAACCCTGTTTAACACCCACATGTGGGTCATTTTGGCCCTTTTCTTAAAAAGGTACAAAAATGACACCCAAAACAGGGAAGTATAGAGTCAGTATGTACTACAGAAATATTCGCTATAAAATTTCACTACTAGTTTCTAAACATGTATAGGTCGAAATTTGAGCCCGAAACCAAAAAAATCGTTAAAATCAATTAGGCTGTTGGGTTCTCAGATTTTTATAAAAATTCACAGAGATGTTCTAACTGCTTAGCATGGAGACTTCTCATTATTAATTTTGCGAAAAAAATTTTTTTTCCAAGTTATGGGCATTGAACTTCAGAGTGTCCAAGTGGTGTTTTTGCGAAAAATCGATGCAATTTTTTTTTCTAAGTCCCGCCATTTTGTCAAAAATAATTTTTTTTAATTCTTGTTTTCGGATTCTTGTTGCATTTTAAACGGTTTTTTAATTTCCATTTTTAAATTTGGAAAATTTTGAAAATTTACAAAATGGCGGCCATTTTTTGAAAAATCTTAAAAGTTGACTATCTCAAAATAATATTTTTTTTATTTTTTTTATTTTTTGGAAAATTTTGAAAATTTACAAAATGGCGGCCATATTTGGAAAAATCTTAAAAGTTGATTATCTCAAAATAATATTTTTTTTATTTTTTTATTTTTTTTTTACAAAAGGCTGAATGAAATACAAACATTTTGTAGAAGACTTGTTTTGCGCTAAATGGCTGTGAGAGCCACAGGATTTTTTTTTTCTAAAAAGTCTCGTGACAATTTTTTTCACTTTGTTTTCATTTACACCGACTAGGTGGCCAAAAAAAAAATTTCAAAATACAAAGATATAACTTCCATTGCTAAGAAAATAGAAGCTATACCAAAAAAACCTAAATCTCCTATATGAATCATAAAAATAAGTATTGACGAAATGATGGCCATGTTTTGAAAAACCTTAAAAATCAATTTTCCGAAAAAAAATTTTTTTTTTCTTAAAATTTTTTTTTAAGGAAATCTTTTCAAAGGTGATGATAAACATTCGTTTTGCAAAAGACTTAAGTAAAAAAAAAAAATAAAAAAAAAATTTTTTTAGAAAATTGATTTTTAAGATTTTTCAAAACATGGCCATCATTTCGTCAATACTTATTTTTATGATTCATATAGAAAATATTGGTTTTTTCCGTATAGCTTGTATTTTCTAAGCAATGTATTTTGAAATTTTTTTTTTGGCCACCTAGTGGGTGTAAATGAAAGCACAAAACAAAGTGAAAAAAATTGTCACGAGACTTTTTAGAAAAAAAATTCCTGTGGCTCTCACAGCCATTTAGCGCAAAACAAAATGTTTGTATTTCATTCACCTTTTTGTAAAAAAAACAAAAATAAAAAAATAAAAAAAATATTATTTTAAGATAATCAACTTTTAAGATTTTTCAAAAAATGGATGCCATTTTGTAAATTTTCCAAATTTAAAAATGGAAATTAAATACACGTTTAAAATGCCATAAGAATCCGAAAACAAAAATTAAAACAAATTTATTTTTGACAAAATGGCGGGACTTAGAAAAAAAAAATTGCATCGATTTTTCGCAAAAACACCACTTGGACACTCTGAAGTTCCATGCCCATAACTTGGCAAAACTAATAACGAGAGGTCTCCATGCTAAGCACTTAGAACATCTCTATGAATTTTTATAAAAATCTGAGAACCCAACTGCAAATTTCGAGAAAAGTGAGGTGATCACAGCCATTTGAACTTTTCACATTGCATATTGCATCCCTGACTCGCTTACCTTAAGTTTTAAGAATTTTTCGACTTTGGTAGCTCTAAGTGAAATTTTTTGTAGAATATTTTTGCAAAATTTTTTAACCCATTGTGGAACAGTTTTAGAAAAAGGAGCCAAATAGACCCATAAAACAGGATATAATAGGTTAATGTATTCTAGGAAAATGATCCTTGTGTGATTTCGTTATGATCTTGTGAGTTTTGTCCAAAATGTAGCTTAAGAGTTTTACAGTGGGGTGAAATTTGGAAAATATTTATTGTTAGAACTGCTTACTGATTTTATTGATTTTTTTGCTTTCGGGATAAAATTTTGCTTTTTTAGTGTTCAGCAACTAGTAGTGAAATTGTATAGCAAATATTTCTGTAGTATATACTGACTCAATATTCCCCTGTCTTAGGTGTCATTTTCGTACCTTTTTAAGAAAAGGGCAAAAATTACCCACATGTGGGGGTTGTACAGGGTTAAAATTTTCTCCAAAAATATTCCCCGCAATATCCTGCATAAGTTTGCTGAACACTTGATACACCTCAGATGTAAGGATCATATATTTAAATTCATCGATTTAACACAAGAATGCGGTATTTTTGTTTTTTTCATGTACAGTGGATAAAAATACTTCAAAAATCGAATAAAAAAAATGTGACGTGCTGGGGAAAAACCACGAGACACTGGTATTTTTTTTTAACTTCTACTTTAAGAATTTTTTGGATTTTCTCATGTGTTTTTTTTTTGTGTCGAACAGTGTTATCAATAGAAAAATTAATTTTCTTAACTCACTGTAAGCAAAACAAATAGCACTTGTACATCAAAACGTTCTGAGTACGTTTATGCTAAAAAATGTCACACTTTATTATGGTGTTGCCAGATTTTAGCTATTGACATTAGTGTTGCCTAGGCCAGAAATATATAGAGCAGCCTACGTATCTCTCCAATTTCTACACCAACGAATTTTGAGAAACCTTTTCTAAGGTTGAACTAAAAATAATTATAACCAAATTTAACCCAAATAGACTGAGGCAGCATTCACGCTTCAAAGAAATAGGCAACCTAATTAAAAATTAATGTACCGTGTCCCCAAGACTATTGATCCACACAATTTTTGGAAAGCGGATAACGTACCATATACATAGTTAACTATGTTCTAAAAGAGGGTTTTAATTTAAAATCAGCTTTCAATTTGTAATGTTACTTTTACAATTGAACAAAAAACCATTAATTCTAAAAAAGTTTAAGTATATACAATACGAGTAAAATTTATTATTTTAAAACTGCTACATATTTACATCTTGAACAACGTTAGAAGCATTCAGCAATTTTTTTTAAGCATACATTTATACATAAAATTGTTCTTCAATCCTATTCTGATCGAAATTAAAGTACATAAGTATCCGAATTTTAATAAATCCCAATAAAAACCATTTAAACAAATAAAATGGAATTTTTGAATATTTGGACTAGTCTGTAAATAACTGTTTTCCACCTTATTGACTTATTCCACTTTCAAAAAAACCCATACATATGAAAAAAACCAAATTCAAATAAGTTAAAGTAAAATCTTATGGGGCGCCCAAGCCCCATAAACAGAGAAAGGATATGGAGCCTTAAATAATTTTCCTTTATCAATTATGGGAAATAATTTCGCGCATATGGGTTTGATTTCGGGCACTGTGCGCCGTGGGTATGCCTGATCGCCTGCACGTAGATCGCAGCCCAAATGGTACATTTTTCATGATTTCTGCGCGCGAAAAACAGTTAGTGTCAAAATAATATTCAAATTTATTAGGAAGCCAACCCCTCTCCTCACTTGATTTTGATCAAACACGGATTGTAGGACAATAATAATAACAGTAATACTAATATACATATTAGAAACTCGCAAAGGTTAAGTACTTTATAGTTTTAATTCATAACTTTATCAAAATGTGTATTTACATATTCTATACATATATTAGACTGATTAAAAAAATAAATGATCTGAGAGAGAGGGTGTCAAAAAGCTGAGAATTTTAAAAATTTTTTTAAAAGTCATTTAGAGGTCGCTCATCGCCGTTTTAAGTAAAAACTCCTACTGATAAGGTTTTTATTTTATTATGTTTTCAAAAAATGTTCGAAATATGTCGTGCGATTTACAAAATTTTTTTTCTTTAATGTCGGCGTAGAAAAGATATAATATCTCGAACTTCAAATCAACAATATATTGTTTTTTTTTTAGCAAAAATACCTACAAAAACGTAGTTTCACCCTGCTGTCAAACTCTAAACGGCATTTTGAAAAAAACTTGATATCCTGAGGTCATAATGAAATCAGCCAAGGCACAATTTCCTTCAGAATCTAAACCCATTATATCCTGTTTTTATGGGTCTTCTTGAACACTTTTTCCAAAAAAATGGATTAGAGTATTCTACAAAAATATTTAACGAAAATTTATGTTTTTGATTATTGACTTTTTTTTTGGATTACTTATTTTATTAATTGAATCTTCCATTTTGAAACAATAGGTGATCAAATCTTATTGACTTGAAAATTTTAGTAGTGGTCAGCCAGCAAAAGCGATAAAACTTTAAACTTAAGAAAAAATTCTCAGCTCACTTTTTTATATTTTTGATACTCTCTTTTAGGTTTTAAGAGGTAATCGTGGAATTTCCAAAAATTGTTTTTTTTTTCTTTGAATCAGTCTAACACATACATGGTGTAAACGTTTAGGTTACAAAGCTTCTCGGAAGTTATAGGGAAAATCTGGTTTTCTGACTTGCTTTACAAAAAAAAATTTTATGTGTTACCCTAGTGTTTTAGAGAAAACACTTGCGCAGAAAACTTTAAGCTAATTGTACACTGAGCCAAAAAACGCAAAGTAAAATTGAAGATATTTGCTTCAAATAAAATCTCAAGGTCAAAAAATATTTTTTCCATACAAATCTAAATAGGGGGGGGGGGGCTAGTGTGGACAGTTTTTATATAATTACAAAATTATATATTGTATGTAAATAAGTATATCATTTTTGTAATAAAGTAATTTTTAGCGATTACTTATACCTCTTGCCTTCATAATTGCATCAATAGTTATGATTTTTTATTTTCATAAATGCTTTATTAAATTATTTTAAAAAGAGCTTACATTTGTCCACACTAGCCCCTTATACGGGGCTAGTGTGGACAACCATTGATTTAACTGGGGGCTAATGTGGACACCATGAGAAACTTGATAATTCATACAAAAACTTTAAGAAAGAGTTCAGATACATGTTTACTCAAGAAAATAATGATGTAATACAAATAATAGTACAAATAAAAAATTAACTGCTACCCCATGTTGTATTTGGAGAAATTTATATCAAACTTCATATAACTTGGTGATCGAGATGTTCCCGGCAGTTGTTGTGCTTGTGGCAGCTTTGCACTATTTCATTTCGGTGAATTTGCCTGGTATCCGGTATATCGGGATATGTGAATCTATCGTTCTTTCTTTTTAGAAACGTAATGTCGAAATCTTGAAAACCGTGGATCGTGACAATTTGGCCAATATAAAATACTTTTTGTCCATGTTGTTTCAAACTTCATATAACTTGCTGATCGAGATGTTTCCGACAATTGTTGTGGTTGTGGCAGCTTTGCCACTATTTCATTTCGGTAAATTTCGCTGGTATCCGGTAAATCGGGATACGTGAATCTGTCGTTCTTTCTTTTTAGTAACGTACTTTCATGGACCGGCTTTTAGAAATGGTCTGACGATTTCTGGAGTCATTTCAGCTGCTGCGGACATGTCCACACTAGCCCCATTTCAGTTGTCCCTTCATGTCTTTTTAAACAAAAATATTTTTTTTTTATCTTACGGTAAAGTTCTTCAAAAATAATTTCAATGGTTTAAATAAACACTATTTTAAGTTGTATTATCTATTAACACTACAGCAGAAGAATAATAAGTTTAAAAGTATTACTGAAATTACGAAACAACAAAAAAATTACTTTTTGCTGCGTAAAACACGTTCAGCCACATTATCATGGAATGCTGAACTGTCAACAAATTAATTTTTTTTTGGTGATGCAGAGTGCAAATACCAACCTGAAAAATATAAAACAGAAACAAAAAATTCAAAAGGGCGCGAGAATTTGAATTTGTCCACACTAGCCCCCAGTCCACACTAGCCCCCCCCCCCTCCCCTCCCCTACGCTAATCTTCGAATGTCGTGTGAGTTGTTTTACACATACGTTACGTAAGTTTGCCGGGTTTCACGGGCAGGGAAGTTTTTTTCTAATTTGTATTATTTTATTTTTTTACTTCTTTTTATGTATTTTTTATTTTTTTTTTGAATTGAATTGAAATTGAATACAAAATGATTTTTGTACGGAAGCAGGCAAAAAATTTTTTTTTTGAAGATGCATGCCTTTAAATATAAAATTTTGTTTCGAGAGACATTTCGGTTTTATAATTTTTTTAATATAAAAATATTATACAATACCTCTTCATCACATTGGTCAATGGTAAATTAAATTAAAAAAGCATCATAAACTAAGCCGATTAATATTTTGTCGAGGAATTTGCTTGAATTTTTTCAGAATTTTAGAACCTGTTATATGGGCGTAATGAGCTTAGACATTTTAACCCATTATGTCGCCACGACCCACATTCGATTTTTCTGAATTTTACTCCAGAATATTTGGAAAGGTGCTCCGTAACATATCTACTACTTCTGAAATATCTGCTCTTCCGTATATTATCAGAAATGAAAAAAAAAAATTTTTCTTAAAACCTGGGTCATATAAGTGGAGATTATTTTCGAATATGCCCATTAGGCATGCGCTTATTTTACGATTTTCTGATTTTCGTTCATGCCGCCCCCTGAAATCCTTCTAATGGTCATAAAAACAAATACTATGAAGTTTCACGGCGATCGGATAACGATAACCCGGCCCGCAAGAGAGGTCAAGGTCAAGTTGAGGTTTCAGGCAAAACATAATGAAAATTTTTTTTAAACTTAATTAAATTAGTCAAAGCATAACTTTATCTTATAGCAAATTTAAATACCTTTCCAACAGGCTATAATTGTTTAAAATCGGGTAATAAATACGAATTCTATGAATTTTTCTTTTATCAACATTAGCAAAATTGCCGCAAAATGCTATTCTACTACATATGGTATTTTGCGGCAATTTTGTTAATGCCGTAAAAGAAAAATTCATAGAATTCGTATTTATTAACCGATTTTAAACAATTATAGCTTGTTGGAAAGGTATTTCAATTTGCTATAAGACAAAGTTATGCGTTGACTAATTTAATTAAGTTTAAAAAAATGTTCATTATTTTTTGCCTGAAACCTCAACTTGACCTTGACCTCTCTTGCGGGCCGGGTTATCGTTATCCGATCGCCGTGAAACTTCATAGTATTTGTTTTTATGACCATTAGAAGGATTTCAGGGGGCGGCATGAACGAAAATCAGAAAATCGTAAAATAAGCGCATGCCTAATGCCCATGTGCAGCGCAACGCTTGCGAGTAACGCAAGTGTTATTACATAAAAGTACTTTTTTCTGATTTCAAATCAAAACACTATCACGCCTGTCCTGTGGGTGATTTGAATAACATTTTCGAGTACCCCATTTTTTTTACGGAATCCTGTTGAACATCGTATTTCGACATGTTTTCAATAAAAAATTTCAAAATCCTTAGAGCACTTCGCAAATGATCGGCTAACGAACGATTTCTATGTTGGTTTAGCCGAAGCAAATAAGGATAATTCTGAAAAATAGTTCTAAATTAATTTTTTTTTTTTTGGGAATTGTATTCACTAATGCATAAGAAATAACGAGTGAAAAGTAAATTGCAAAATCGTATGCTCAAAAAAAGTTATTCAAGGTCAAAAGTTGCGAAAATATGTTTTTGTTAGTTGCAATCTTTGATGTCGAAGTTTTGTTCTTTAGTTTTTTTTTTTTTTTTAATTTTTAAATATTTTTCCTTGATAATGAATTCTGGAGGAATTCGAAACATTGGAATAAATTAAATAAATTTAAAAAACTGACCTAAAGCCCATTTATTTATCGAAAATTATAATCAACGAGGTCATAAAATCATACAAAATTATCATAAAACCATACAAAATTGAAAATAAATTTTTTAAATTATTTCGCTTACGGCTGCAATTACGAAAAAATAGTGCTCGACAGTTATTTGCTGAGTCAACAGTTGTTAAGCTTCAATGTTTTACTACGAAAAAGTAACGGGATCTATTTTATTAACATTTACATGATCTACTAATAATATTTGATACATATACATATACGAAATAATTATCGTTAAATCTTTTTACTAAAAAAAAAAAAAACCCTTAAAATTTCGAACATTCACGTCTTCAAATCTTATAAAAAATTTATAAAAACTAGACCAAAATTCATCATACTTCTTTCAAAGAAATTTTTTATTCAAAACTTAAAGAATTCACACAAAATTCGCCATTTTTTCCCCAGTGAATGTCATTATTCATTTTATATGTAAAATGGGCTGCTGATTCCGAAAATCGTATTATTTTTTTTTATTTCGTGTCGTTTTTGAGATATCGGTCATTTTTGGTTTTCGGACCAAAAAAAAAGGTAGTTCCATTTAAATACAAATATCTCAAGAACTAATGTTTGTATTCAAACGTATTACATGTCATATTAAAGGTAATTAAATTACCTACAAATGATATTCACATCACTTTTTGGTTGGTTTGTTAATTTCGGCGAAATAAATTGATTTCTAAAAAAACATTTTTTTTTTCGAAAAAATTAACAAAAAATCAAAATCAACTGCAGATTTATACAAGAAAAAATATTGTAACTTTTTATAATTTTTTTTTTTTTTATATCATAGAGTGCATATTTGTGAAGAAAATAAGATACCACTTAAAAAAAATCGATGGAAAAATGCAAAAGTTGTATACAATTCATTGAAAAGTTACCAAAATGCGTTTTTCCCAATTTTTTTCGTTTTTTTGTAATAAACTGTTTGATAATTAAAACTTTTTGTAAAACACATGAGAAAATCCAAAAAACTCTTAAAGAAGGCGTTAAAAAAAAATACCCGTGTCTCGTCGTTTTTCTCCAGCACGTCAATTTTTTTTTAATCGATTTTTGAAGTTTTTTAATCCACTGTACATGAAAAATACAAAAATAGCGCATTCTTGTGTTAAACCGATGAATTTAACTATATGATCCTTACATTTGAGGTGTATTAAGTGTTCAGTAAACTTATGCAGGATATTACGAGGAATATTTTTGTAGACAATTTTAACCCTCTAAAACCCCCACATGTGGGTCATTTTGACCTAAATGTGGGGGGGTCGAAATGACCCACTTGTAAGTGTCTTAGAGGGTTAAAATTTCCTACAAAAATATTCCTCGTAATATCCTGCATAAGTTTACTGAACACATAATACACCTCAAATGTAAGGACCATATAGTAAAATTCATCGATTTAACACAAGAATGCGCTATTTTTGTATTTTTCACGTACATTGGATTAAAAAACTTCAAAAATCGATTAAAAAAAAATCTGACGTGCTGGAGAAAAACGACGAGACACGGGTATTTTTTTTAACGCCTACTTTAAGAATTTTTTGGATTTTCTCATGTGTTTTACAAAAAGTTTTAATTATCGAACAGTTTATTACAAAAAAACGAAAAAAATAGGAAAAAACGCATTTTGGTAACTTTTCAATGAATTGTATACAACTTTTGCATTTTTCCATCGATTTTTTTTAAGTGGTATCTTATTTTCTTCACAAATATGCACTCTATGATATAAAAAAAAAAAAAATTATAAAAAGTTACAATATTTTTTCTTGTATAAATCTGCAGTTGATTTTGATTTTTTGTTAATTTTTTCGAGAAAAAAAAATGTTTTTTTTAGAAATCAATTTATTTCGCCGAAACTAACAAACCAACCAAAAAGTGATGTGAATATCATTTGTAGGTAATTTAATTACCTTTAATATGACATATAACACGTTTAAATACAAACATTGGTTCTTGAGATATTTGTATTTAAATGGAACTATCTTTTTTTTTGGTCCGAAAACTGAAAATGACCGATATCTCGAAAACGACACGAAAAAAAAAAAATGCGATTTTCGGAATCAGCAGCCCATTTTAGATATAAAATGGATAGTGGCATTCACTGGCAATTTTGGCTGTAGACTAGTGTAATTATTTCGTATATATGTATAAAATATTGTTTGTAGATCATGTAAATATTAATAAAATAGATCCCATTACTTTTTATCGAGCGAGAACAGCTCCAGAGATTTCCTTAAAAACTAGTTTTTCAAAATTTTGAACAGTTTGTGAAAAATATCTCCTAAGCCATAGGTCCTACGAAAAAAGAGCTGGAAGTGGCTTGTAGGAAATATAATTTTCTACAAACAAATATATATATTTATTTTTTTTGTGCAATAAGTCGTTCGAGAGTTATCTCAATTTAAAAAGTACAACATATAAATATCGCGAAGTTTTAAAACTTTTTAAATTGACATACTTCCTAAGCCATGAGTAATAGGAAAAAAATTTTTAATGCTTTTTCGTAGTAAATCATTGAAGCTAAACGACTGTTGACTCAGCAAATAACTGTCGACCACTATTTTTTCGTAATTGCAGCCGTAAGCGAAATAATTGAAAAAAATTTATTTTTGCAACTTTTGACCTTGAATAACTTTTTTTGGGCATACGATTCTGCAATTTACTTTTCACACGTTATTCCTTATGCTTTAGTGAATACAATTCCCAAAAAAAAAAATTAATTTAGAATTATTTTTCAGAATTATCCTTATTTGCTTCGGCTAAAGCAACATGGAAATCTTTCGTTAGCCGATCATTTCCGAAGTGCGCTAAGGATTTTGAAATTTTTTATTGAAAACATGTTGAAATACGATGTTTAACAGAATTCCGTAAAATAAATGTGGTACTCGAAAATTTTATTCAAATCACCCACAGGACAGGCGTGACTATTATGACAATGTGTAACCGAATTAAAGAAAATCTAACGAGGATTTAATATGTTAATTAAATCGTATTTTCCGTTTTTGACAAAGTTAAGTGAAAAATAACCAATAAAATAATAATCAATAAAAAGAAACACGAATAGTCATTTTTAACTAACTTTTTGACGCTGAAATCAAATCCGTTAACGAAATTCCTCTATCGCTACAGAATTCTGAGATATCCTAACCTAAAAATTACCAAAATACAAGATTTTTCGTGATTTTTTCCTACTTTTGAGGTTATTAAACAAGACAGAGCAATTTTTTTCATAAAACCTGAGATGTAAGTTAAAAGAACATATCTTTGTATACAAAACTCTTTTTAAATTATATCAATATCTTTTTTTTTCTGGGAATTATCATAACCTAAAAATTTAAAAAGGAACAAAAACAAGATTTTTGACTATTTTGGAGGCTACATAGAGGACGCACGAAATTTTTCTGCGCTTTTATAACAAAAAAGCGCCCGACGGGTTTTCTTAATATTTTTTTAATAAATATGATAAGAAAAGTACCCTGAACAAGAAAATATACAAATTTTCAGAGTGATGCAACTTGAGGGTTCAAAAATGTTTTGACCAACAGTGATTAGTTAAAAGTTTTTCATAAAAAAGTTTTCTCTAAAACGTTAAGGGGACACAATCCAATTTTTTATTATTTTTTTTTTTTTAAAACAAGTCAGAAAATCAGCTTTTTTCCTTATAACTCCGCAAGGGTACATTTCAGATCCCCTTCATGTGCAATTTTTTGTTAGTCTGGGTCTCCTCTATCGCACAGTGGCGACATCTGTCATTTCTCGTTACAAAAATCATAACGTCTGAACCACTTAAGATATTTTAATTCTGTTTTCGGTTATGGATAGAAAATTCTTGTAGCTATTATAATCTCAAATTTCATTTAGATTGCATTGCAGGGTGAAAAGCAATGTTTTGTTGAAGTTAGATTTTTTGTAAATTGCATACATATGGTTAGGAAAATCCCAGAACGGTCAAATATTTCAGAAATTGGACGTTAAATCAAAAAATAAAAAAACACGTGTCCAATAATTTTCAGAGATCTATTCATCGATATAAATTTTGACCCCCTTTCACCCCCCGACGGAAGTGGGGTTGGGGAAAGTTAAAAATTTTAAATCGAAACTCCCATTTTTTATTGCAGATTCGGATTCTACGTAAAAAAATACGAAAATTTTGTCAGAAAAATGTTTTCTTATCCTGCCTACATGGCGCTGTAATCGACAAAAACAAAATTAAAAATATAAAGTTTTGTACATACTTAAAACTTCGTGAAATTAGCCTTTTTATCCATAGCCTTTTCGCCATAAAAGTTGCTCTTGCACAAAGGGTTGTAAGTAAAAGCAAACAGTTTTTGGAGCACAGGCTTAGAAATAAACACCAATTAGTTGTGTGGTAAGCCGAGCTTCACAAAAAGCGAAGTTTTTTTTTAAACTCAACCCAAAACTTAAAAACTACGCTAAAAGCAATGCATTAAAAACTATTAAAAAAAACTTGGTTTTATGCTAAACAATTTTATCAGACAAGACCATAAATGCTTAAAGTGAAAGAAAAAATCAGTTTTCTTTAACCATTTGCCAAAGTATTCAACCTAAATATGAAAAATTTTTCTCTAAAATTAAATTTTTTTGCTAACTTAAAAATTTACTCAATTTTGAGAGGCTGTAAAAACCAAACCACTAGCCTGAATTGGTTCAAATTTTCAAATCCTTTAGCTCCTAACATTTTTCTGTCTGATGACAATATCAGATTTGTAAAAGGGACCCACTCGAAATAGATTTTTGCAACGCCTTTTCGTGAAATGACGTCATGAGCCACATGTTTCATGATGAAAATCGTAATAACTCATGTAGACGCAAGTATACGCAACTACAATTTTTAAATTGTATTAAGAATTTTTCGAACATTTTTTTGAAACTCCATTCGAAGTTGAAAAAAAGGGTAAAATAGTGTTTCAGAAAAGTAGTCTCATCCTCATCTTGAAAAAAAAAAAAATTGAAAAACCCTGAAAAACCATTGACTTTGACCAGCTCCACAAAGCGAACCATTCTTCCAAGTGAATTAATATTTTATATTCTTGAGTATTGAGTATTTCTTTATCGAACTGCATCATTAGATTTGCGAATTTCCACCACACCAAAATTGATTTTTGCAACCACTTTTGAGAAATGTCGCCAGTGTGTATCGTAGCCCTAACGTTTACGCCCTGTATAATATATAAGAAACTAGAAGAAATACAAAAATCATTTGAAAAAGTAAAAAAGACACGTGAACAAATGTAACACATTTTTTTTTTTTTGCTATTTAACTTTATGTTGTTTACTGTTAATTTTTATCACGGAATGAATAAAAAAAAAAAAAATTTTTAATAAATAAAATTGGCATGTACTAATTTTTGACTAATGTTTTTTCCTTAAAACAAAAATAAACAATAATTATTGGATTTACGCTAATTAGACGTTTTATTTTTTACTCGCTGCCGCTATTTTTATGCATTCAACAATTTTTATTGAACTAAAATTACATGGATTTGCATGAGCGCGCAACAAACATTTCATCACACATTTCCTCAAAACAAATGCATACATACATATGTGTATGCATAATATATATATACAAGCGTATATATATTTATATATATATATTTATATAAACACAATCAAAAACCCATTGCAATGACGTCTTGACAAACAGATACAATAAAAGCGCCAAAAAATCCAGAAGATACAACCAAGATGTTGATAGTTATTGTTTGTTAAATGTACTAGAATATTGCCTCGCAAGTTTCGGTGGACGCATGATAACACATCCTATGTGCAGGGAAAGGTATACAAATTTTTAGGGTATTCCACACGAGATATTCTAACAAATTAATGGGTACCGGGGTAGAAAAAATCATAGTTTTGCCTTAACAATATCGAATAAAATAAATGAAGAAAAAAACATTGACTTATCCTTAATACCTACAAAAGTAGTTGTTAAGAATGTGGTCTTCCTCTTGACAATTTGTAACATATTTTGCGAAATATCTTCAGTTTAATGTATTCTTAATTAAAAAATAACAAACGCAAAACGGGAAAAAGTGTTAAGTCCATTTTATTGCAAAAGTAATGTCATACATATTATTTGCATAATAATCGTTTATTGGATATATTTAATTTTTTCAACTAAATGTCATCAATTCTAAACCATCAGGTAAACTTTTCGTGAACCCAAAACAAAAACTAGAGGGCGATGCACCTCCCATATAAGCAAAAGTTTCAAAATGCTGTACTGAAAGCGTTTTTTGAGATAATCCAACCAAATTTCTCTCTGACACTGAGAACAGTAAATGGAAGATCTGAACAAACACTATGGGGGTTATCGTGAATCAAGATTCCCGGAGAATTTTCGCAGACTGCCGTGCATTCTCTATTGCAGTTTAAGAAAATTCCCCGGGAATCTTGATTCACGATAACCCCCTATGTGAATTCGGACAAGAGGTCGTGACACCTTCCGTATAAGCCAAATTTTTAAAATGCTGGAGTGTAGGGTGCTTAATGTTTTGCCAAGACAAAGATAACACCCTTGTTAGTTTTTGTTTTATATGGAAATTTCGTTATCATTTTCAAAATGGGATTTCGCAGATTATTTTATTTTTTTTTTCTCAGTGTTCAGAGTACCCCAAAGAAGTGCTATCTGAACAGTTTTACCGCCGTGTATATATTATGAAAATGAATTTTTAATTGAACTTTTAGTGACACAAAGTTTAATTTAATACTAATACTTAAAATGCCATTTTTATCTTTATATTTTAAAAAATAAATTTTCATTATTTCAATAAAATACTTTCTGTCGTTCTTCGTGGATATTTGCTTTCGCCACTTAAATGAGTTGCCTAGCATACGTTTCATTTGCAAATTGATGATGAAGTTCGAAAAAACAACATTGCAAAAATCAAAAACGGAGAGACCAAGGTTATTAAGATCGGCAGAAAACGTGGCAGTCGCCAAAATCAGAGTTGTATGTAAAACTGTCGCATGTACAACGAGCGGTCCTTTTTCAAGAAACACTCCAAAGACTAAGTTCCAAAGAGCCAGGCTATCGATTGGCATACCCCTCGCGCCCCTCGGATTCCTTGCGCTCACTCAGGAAGCTTAATAAATATAAAATTTCTTCTGGAACACCCCATACCATAGAAAAACGGCTTTTTGGGCTGCTTTTGAGTCTACAGGACGCAAAAATTTGTTTGTATTGCCTACAAAACACTATCACACAAAAAAAAAAGTATATTGGATAGCAAAATAAACTCAAATCGCAATATTCTCGCATTTCTTTGCTTTGATAAAAAGGATGGGCGAACTTAACGGAAATTTTTTTCTTTTTGGCTTAGAATGATGTAATGTTGCCATTAACATATTTAGATATTTTTTATTTTTAAATCCTGAGGATGATTTGCTGCCTTAACAACTGTCACGAGATGTTTGACTTTTTGACTTAAAAACCAATTTTTTATTTTCTTTTTTTTTTTTTTGAATAAATATAAATTTATATAGCGTATCAGCTCCTTTTGTTAAAAATAATTTTCATGAATATTAACAATATCCCAATTTAATGAAATAATATAATACTAACCTAATGTATTTCATGGTTAGAGCCCCGTTACCCAAAAATTTACTTTCTCGCGTGAAAAACCCTTTTTTTTTATAAAATTACGCATATTCATAATTTGTTAATCTTTTTTTTTTTTTTTCAATATTCAATATTTTTTCATAATTTGTTAATCTTTTTTTTTTTTTCAATAACTTGGTTTTAAAATATTATCCTCTATGGAAGGTGTTAAATAATTGATAACTCATAAAACTACTTTTAAGTACTTACATACATATAATCAGTGGCGAATTCAGGAAGGCTTTGAGAGGATAAAGCCCCTCTACATGAGATACTAAAAGTTTAGTTTTTGGAAAAATTCTGTCAACCGTCGCATTTTTTGGCACTACTACAATGCCGATGTGGCATTGTTTTCACATAAAAAGGCGCAAAATAAGTCGAACAAATTGATATCTTGCTTCGTTTTTGAGACATCGAGTCTTAAAGTTTTTAAGGAGCAAGTCCAGATCATAGGTTAGTCGTTAAATTTTTTTTTTTTTTAGAGTAAAAGGGCTTTAAAAAAATGAACTACAATAACAAAAAGTGTCGGTGAGATATAATTTCGAGGAATACTCGCATTAATTATTAGAGTTGCCGAGTTGCCAAACCAGGAATATCCATTTTTCAAAAAAAATGAGATATATATGTCATTGGACTCGTAATAGCAAGACCTACATTTTAAGATTGGTTTTAAGAGTCTAGCTCACTAACAGCCTTTGAAAATCGAGTTTCAAATAAAGTAGCTACTTAAGTTGGGAAGCAAAACCAGGTATATCACAATAATTACTCACTAGTTTCCTATTTTTATACCCTACACCCAGTGTTTAAACCTTCGATAGGTCAGCGGAATAAAAACACAATAATTATTGTGGAAAAAGGAACTTTGTCCAAAAAACCACATTTATTCACAGCACATAAAAATCACAATAAAAGCACAGCTTTTCACTACAATAGCTCAAATAATACTGATACATTATACAAATAATAAAATACATTTTGTTGATTCTCTGAGAAAAACTCGTATACAGGGTGTATACGATACGGTGCCCGCAAAAACCGGTAGGTTTTTAATGATGATGCCCATCTCAATTAATTTGCTCATATGGCTCGTCTGCAGTTTCGACAGACAAAATACAGATTTTCTGCACGGGTCTCTTCAGTCGATTTGTTGGCGTTTCCATCACAACTGATACAGATAAGTTCACCGATCCTTCCCAGAGACCATTGTTCTGGGGGAAATACTTCGTTCTTGATGCTTAAGTGATAATACACTTCTCGCCCTTGACACTTCTCAAATACCATTTTCAGCTCTTTATTTGCACCAACAAAAGATGTACCATTATCGCTGCAAATTTGCTCACAACGCCTTCGTCTGCAAATAAAACGCTCATAGCAAGCAATAAAAGATAAAGAAGTTAAATCTGTCATAGTATCAATGTACACTGCTCGTGTCTTTAAACAAGCAACATTAGCTACCTAACATTTTTTATTAAATACCACCTACTTAAACCTGTATGTAAGAAAGGTTTACCAATTCTTACTTTATTATATCCTTGCAATGCAGACATTAATTTTTCTCACATTTTGCAATTATCGCGCACAAATTACATTTTGCTCCATAATCGCGTTCTCCAAAACTTCTGTCTCGCAAATTGCATTAGGACTTGCACAGCACCATGCATTGTCGCTCTATGAAGATTGCCAATTATCAAAAATATGCGAACCATTTTTAACTCTCATCGAATGCCTTATCCCATTAGGCACATCAGCCCCGCTATTCTGCTGCCCACTCTTATTATTGAAAATGGAATTCAAGAATTCAATTGAGCTCCCATTCAGCACATGTTTTCTTTTCTTTAGCACAAGTATTCATTTCGCAAAGTCTTTCTCTTTTTCTTACTTCAGCAGAACTTCAATTATTCTTTTCTCATCTTTCGAAGGGCAAGAACCTGTTCCCAATTGCGCTTCGACTGTCACTCAATAGCTTTATGCCTGGCTCCATTGATAAATTTTAGCACAAATGCTAAAATATCTATAACATTCTCCAAGCTGTGCGCATTCTCCAATCTGACAGCCCAGCCGATTGCCGGAATATATATTTGCATGTATATGATCATATTTTGATATAATGCTGAGCACATGCAATTCAGCCTACATACTTTCTGACCAGCAATTCTAAAATTTACTCCACTCTTTTGGAGCATACAAATACTTTTCATAATCGACTATCTCTTTTGAAGAAAACCTCGGCTCTATAAATTATCCGAGCTATATTTGGTGTTAATATTTGGCCAATCTCACTGCTGCTCATAATTTCTGATAAGGTTCCAATAAGGTAACATTTGTGAATCGCACCGCAGGAAGTATTCACAACCTGCCCAGCCTATTTCCTCCAGCACTTTGGTCAGAAGTTGAACCAACAATCTTGCGCCAAACACTCTAATCTTGACACTGTTTCCATTTCCTACAGTGTTGCACGCGCTTTTGATGCTTAAAGTTTCACTGAAACTCTCATGCTTTGCTCCATTGTCACATAAATCACTGCACCATATATAATGCATCGGAAAACCATGTATCTGAACCTTTGTGCCCGCAATCCACCTGCTAATTATGAAATTTTCAAAATAGCAAATTCTTTCTCCAGCGCTATTCTATCTCATAATGAACATTTTTGCTTAATCCATATAAAAAGCTCAAAATCACCGCTCTTCAAAAAAGCAGTGACCATATCCCTTACTAAGCGCCTATATCTCCGTATATGCACCCATTGCGCAATCATGCATTTAGAAATCTTGCTGTATTATATCAGTAGCCAAAAAGAATTCCTCTTCGGCCCCTCTTGCACATTGAATCAAAGCTCCTACTGCGCTCTGTGTAGATGATGTCATACAATATGTCATAACTGTTAACCAATATTTATGAAATGTGTCGACCTTAACATTATCTTAATATCAGCATAAATCGCAATTATATGCCTTCTAAAACGCACAATTAAATGAAAAAGGTTTTTCTACATCTTATCAAACAATTGCTTTGATTCAAAGGCACGCCTGTTTCAGTTGAAATGTTTACGACAAAGACCACTCTAAATTTTATTTCATGACGCAATAATGAGGAACATAATATAGTAAATTATCTTGCTCTGCTCTACTAGTGTCTTTTCTCAAATGCTTAAGCTCGTCATAATTTCATAAAAGCAATACAAGTATTTTGCTTCAATGCACAATCCTTCTCCAATCGCTTCTCTTAAAACATTTAACCATTTAAATATTCAATTATTCTTTTTTAAAGAAATCGCTACTGTAAAAAGCCCTAAACTATCTCTAGAATATGTTTACAAAAATTGTCTTTGGATATTTGTTCTTCTTCTTCTGATCTCAAATGTTTTAGCTCAGCAACTTGATCTCGTTGCCAAAGCCGCAGCAATATCTCATCCAAATGTCCACTATTAGTGCACTCAACAGAAGCCATATTCGCCTCCTGTATTTGCTCTTGCTCAAAAATAATTTCTCCAAATGCGATAATAAAACCGTAGCTCCATTCTCATCGTGCAAACTCATCGCTCTGACCGTTCTATCTTTACTATCAGCAGAAGAAAAATAATAAATAAATTCATTTATAAAAAATAATAAATTTAAACAATTATTGTAACACTCGGAGTACATTTTAGCATCATGCCAATTTCTTTTTGTTTTAAATGGCGTTCATTTTAGAAAATTTTGGTTTTAAGATCCATCCCCTAGTCAGATATTTGACTAGTTTTTTATACCCTACACCCAGGGTATATTCACTTTGTCCTTCCGTTTGTAACGCAGAGAAGGAGGCGTGGCAGGTATAGAAAAGTATATATATTCTTGATCAGCGTCACCTCCTGAGTCGATATAGCCATGTCCGTCTGTCTGGCTGGCTGGCTGGCTGGCTGGCTGTGTGTTGAAATACACTTTTTGGGAAAACTGAGCAAGATAATTCAATGAAATTTGGTACACTGCCTCCGTCGTCAAAGTTAGCTCGGGGGATTGAAAATGAGCAAAATCGGTCAACGGACACGCCTACCGCCCATACAAAAATTATATTCAAAATGCAATTTTAGGAGTATTTTTCACGACAATGCAACCACAATACATATAAGTACTACGAATTGTAAGCGCAAGCTCTGATAAAAATTTGAGCGAATTCGGACAAGAGGGCGTGGCACCTCCCATATAAGCAAAAGCTTCAAAACGCTATACTGAAAGCGTTTTTTGAGATATTCGAACCAAATTTGACTCAGACACTAAGAATTATAAATGAAAGCTCTCAGCGAAAATTGGGTGAAATCAGACAAGGGGGCGTGGCACCTCCCATATAAGCAAAAGATTCAAAATGCTATACTGAAAGAGTTTTTTAAGATAATCCAACTAAATTTCACTCTGACACTAAAAACTATAAATGCAAGCTCTGAACAAAAACTGGGTGTACTCGGACAAGAGGGCGTGGCACCTCCCATATAAGCAAACTTTTCAAAATACTGCAGTGTAGGGTATTTATTTTTTGGCCAAGCCAAAATTTACACCCTTACTAGTTTTTTGTTTGGTTGTTAGCTGTATGTTAGCGAAACCTTTCTCTATAGATTTGTGCAGACAAAGCATACTGTTGTGCAGCTCTACGGCACATACTGGCTGTAATTTCCTCCGCAGCACTGCGCGCAGTTGGCAAATTTCTCGATTGATCCCACACATTACTTGCAGCAAATAGCCTTTTAGCATTCTGCTCTCTCTGTTATGCTCAGATTGACGCGCTGTCTCTCACTATCACCATTTCCATTTGTAACTATTCAGCTGAAAGCGCTCTTTTAATTTCTTTTAACGCAGAAAAAGTTTCTCGAACAATCGATTACTTTTGTTGAAAATCTGATTGATGCCGTTATCTATTTTGATGTCTAATGGAAGAATAATTAAAATAATAAAAAGGAAAAATAGTGCCTGTATAAATCTATCCTATTCCTTTAATTTTATATAAAGCGCCATAAACTTTACGATCATTGTGAGTTTTATGTAATATTTTGTGCCTATGTGCCACTGTGAGTGATTGCCTTTGCTTCGCACACAAACTCATTTGAGTTCGCATCATATACGATACAAACTCTCTTGCTCTATTGCGTTTCGCTCTTTGAAACGTCTTATTATTTATAATTTTATTGCACACATACAAGCCCATATCAATTTGACATGAACTAATTTGCACTATAGCTCTTGGTACCATTTGCTCTTGGTCATCTTGCTCTTGCACAATTTACTCTCTTTGATTATCGGTGACGATACCCAAAAATGACCAATATGCTCTACCTATTTTCATAACATGCATGTTACTACTTGCTAAGAATCTGTGAGTGTGAAAAACGCATATCAAGCCGCTGCCTCACTGTAACAGAAACATGATCAATTTCATACACCCTAATAAACAAACAATGTGTTTGTATAAAACAAAAAAAAAAACGCGCGAAAAGACGATACCTCACATTTGCCTGCGTTTCTCTTCTTTCTGTTCTACACATAAGCCGCAAAAGAAAGAGAAAATAAAATAAAAAAATAAAAGCCCTTTTACGCATACGAAAAACAGTACACGCACTTTCAATTCCCAAGAGGAAAAATTTCTAGCGCTTATGATCCAAGCACTTCAAAAGTGCTTGTCCCCATAGAAATTTAGAAGTACTATCACAATGATTTTTTATAAGGCTGCAGTAAGAACAACGTGAGTTCGAACCCAGCCAGGGAGATTTTTTTTTTACTTTTTTTTACTTTTTTTTGCTTTATTTTTTTTTTAATTAAATATTTTTTTATTCAACATCTTTTATTTCTCTTTTCTATTTTCCTTTCTCTTATTAATTTACTTTTGTTTAACCGAATTGAAATTGATTACACAATGATTCCATATAAGGCTGCAGTAAGAACAACGTGAGTTCGAACCCAGCCCGGGTGATTTTTTTTTCCCGTTTTTTTATTTGTTTTTGCTTTATTTTTTTTTTTTATTAAAATATTTTTTATTCAACCTTTTTTATTTCACTTTTCTATTTTAATTTCTCATTTTTATTTACTTTTGCTTACTTGAATTGAAACTGATTGCACAATGATTCTATGTAATGCTGCAGGACAACATTTGCTTAATATACAAATTTAATACCTCTTCATATCATCGGGCGTTGGTGGAGCGGTCTAGAGGGTTGGTAAATGTAAGAAAAAAATATCAAGCACGCGGAGGGTCGTGGATTCAAATCCTGGCGCGGCCAGTTTTTTTTTTTTTTCTTTTTTTTTTCTTTTTTTTAATTTATTGAAAAAACGCTTACCGCAGCATTACAAATAAGCGCTTTAAAAACTCTTTTTTGGTAAGGCTGCGATAAGCTTTTGCTCGCTTACATCCTATGACATGCAATGTTAAAAAGAAAGTATTGTTCTTACGGAGCGGAAGCGCTTATTGGTGAAAAGGATGCACTTAAGAAGGGTTTTTGAAGCACTTCTTGTCCCCTTGGGTTTCTATGCACTCACACTCACAACTATGATGCTGCAAGCAAAAAGCACACACGCACTCAAAGCAATCTGCTCATGTCGCTTTTGTTATTCTTTATCAAAAACTAAATGCACAATATTTGTCACAGAATCTATTATAAAATTGTAAACTCTTTACAAAACTATTATCACGCACTATGCCCTAGCTCTACACTTCACAGTTCTTAGCATAAACGCAAAAAATAGATCGCAAAAAAGGCAAACAAATCAAAACAAAAAAGCCGCAAAATTTCTCACATTGACGCCGCACTGTCGTCGACATTGCTCAAGGCACTCACAGTGACTTCAATAAAACACTCACAATAGCACTTTTTAAAATATAATACTCACAAATTTTTATTGTTTTATGCATTTTGCAGAAATATAGTCAATATTTATTATTAACTAAAATATCGAATTGCACAATCCCATTTGCTCGCTCATTTTTTCTGACATCACAGCGCTAGTATACTTCCCCTTCTCTCCGCACAGCCACACACCGAAGTGATGTTCTCTTCAGTACAGCGGTCTTCTCATTAACAATTCCTCTCATGCCAAGCTCACATATGCATATTTAATATTTGAAATTAAATATGACGCTACGCATACATCCACAATGAAATTTCACAATGTTCATGATTTTTCTAGAATTTACTTCTAGAAATTTTGCACTTCGCCAGAACATTTATTATTTTTTTTTAATTTATCCGGCTCGAAGGACCAATGTTTAAACCTTCGATAGGTCAGCGGAATAAAAACACAATAATTATTGTGGAAAAAGGAACTTTGTCCAAAAAACCACATTTATTCACAGCACATAAAAATCACAATAAAAGCACAGCTTTTCACTACAATAGCTCAAATAATACTGATACATTATACAAATAATAAAATACATTTTGTGGATTCTCTGAGAAAAACTCGTATACAGGGTGTATACGATACACCCAGGGTGTATTCACTTTGTCCTTCCGTTTGTTACGCAGAGAAGGAGGCGTGGCAGATATAGAAAAGTATATATATTCTTGATCAGCGTCACCTCTTGAGTCGATATAGCCATGTCCGTCTGTCTGGCTGGCTGGCTGTGTGTGGAATTAAATTTTTTAGGAAAACTAAGCAAGATAATTCAAAGAAATTTGATATACAGCCTCCGTCGTCAAAGTTAGCTCGGGGGATTGAAAATGAGTGAAATCGATCAACGGACACGCCTTCCGCTTACACAAAAAATATCTTCAAAATGCAACTTTTGGAGTATTTTTCACGATAATGCAACCAAAATACACATAAATACTAAAAATTCTAAGCGCAAGCTCTAAGTAAAAACTGGCCGAATTCAGACTAGAGGGCGTGGCACCTCTCATATAAGCAAAAGCTTCAAAACGTTGTATTGAAAGCGTTTTTTGGGATAGTCAAACTAAATTTTACTCAGACACTAAGAACTATAAATGCGAGCTTTAAGCAAAAACTGGATGAAATCGGAGAAGTAGGCGTGGCACAGTGGTCCCAAAGTGTGTTTTTTAAATCAAAATTTTTTGCCCTCTTAGGGACGCACTGTAGAAAGATTTCAATGATGGGGTCTTATAGGTAATTGAACAAGGGACAAATTAAGCAGCCGGTTTTTGGAAAAGAAATCGCTTCGACCTCTTTTCTGTGGTCTCAAACGCGAAAAATCGAAAACGGAAAATTTTCGGAATTCTACTATTCGAAGACCAATCATCTGATTTTTATGATTTTTTTTTTAATAGGTAGATACGTTGCCCATTGAGGTTTTTTAAAACTTATTTTTTAAAAATTCCTTCGGCTTTTTCCGGTACATTAAAAACCTTAATAACTCAAGAAGCATTATTTATATTTGAGTGATATTTTTTTTGTGGATAGGTATGTTGCCTAGCAAAGTCCTGTTATAAAATTTTTTCAAAAGTCTTTTGGCAACATCCGGGACATTAAATTCTTAATAACTCAAGAAACACAGAACTGATTCAGATGATTTTTTTGTTAATGGTTAGATACGTTGCCCGGTAAGGTTTTGTAAATTTTTTTTTTCAAAATTCCTTCGGCTTCGTCCGGGATATTAAAAATCTAATTAACTCGAGAAACATTGAACCGATTTTGGTGAATTTTTTTTTTTTGTGGGTATGTATGTTTTCTAGTAAAGTTTTATAATGTACCCTTTTCAAAAATTCTTTCGGCAACGTCTGGGATATCAAAAAACTAAAAAAGTTTTTATTAATTTTTTTTTATTATTCAAATATCGTATTCTATTGAATTCTTTTCATTATTCAAACCGTTGTCACCTCGGAACGTACCAAAAGTTAGCTAACGAGGTGTAATTTATTTAATTTTTTAATATGGCCGAAGGCATCGAAGGAATTTTGGAAAAGTGCATATGACATGGCTTTACTAGGAAATAAATCTACCTATCAAAAAACAAAAATCGTTCAAATCGAAATAATTGTTACCGATTTATTAAAATTTTTCAATTTACCGGACGAAGCCGAAGGAATTTTGAAAAAATTAATTTTACAAAACCTTACCGAACAACGTGTCTACACACTAAAAAAGTTACCTAAATCGGTTCAAAGTTTTTCTAGTTATTAAGATTTTTAATATGCCAGACGAAGCCGAAGGATTTTTGAAAAAAAAAATTTACAAAACCTTACCGGGCAACGTATCTTACCATTAACAAAAAAATTACTCGAATCAGTTGAGTGTTTCCCGAGTTATTATGATTTTTAAAGTCCCGGACGTTGCCGAAAGACTTTTGAAAAAATTTTATAACAGGACTTTACTAGGAAACATATCTATCCATAAAAAAAATCACTCAAATCGGAACAATACTTCTCGAGTTATTAAGGTTTTTAATATACCGAACGAAGCCGAGGGAATTTTGAAAAAAATATAAGTTTTCAAAAACATCAACGGGCAACGTATCTACCCATTAAAAAAAAATCATAAAAATCAGATGATTCGTTTTCGAATAGTAGAATTCTGAAAATTTTCCATTTTCGATTTTTCGAGTTTGGGCCCACAGAAAAGAGGCCGAAACGATTTCTTTTCCAAAAACTGGTGGCTTAATTTGTTCCCTGTTCAATTACCTATGAACCCCCATCATTGAAATCTTTCTACAGTGCGTCCCTAAGCGGGCAAACAATATAATAAAAAACATATATATATAGGTGTTTTTTGCACATTTAGGTTAGGATATCTCAAAGTCCTGACAAGTTAGCGCAATTTTGGTGTCGGATTCGGATTTAGCATCAATATATACAGCTTAAATAACTATTTTGGTTATTATGCCCTACACCCAGGGTATATTCACTTTGTCCTTCCGTTTGTGACGCAAAGAAGGAGGCGTGGCAGATATAGAAAAGTATGTATATTCTTGATCAGCGTCACCTCCTGAGTCGATATATTTATGTCCGTCTGTCTGGCTGGGTGGCTGGGTGTGTGTGGAAATACATTTTTTGGGAAAACTGAGCAAGATAATTCAATGAAATTTGGTACACTACCTGTGTCATCAAAGTTAGCTCGTGGGATTGAAAATGAGCGAAATCGGTCAACGGACACGCCTATCGCTCCTAAAAAAAATATATTCAAAATGCAACTTTAAAAGCATTTTTCACGACAATGCAACCAAAATACACATAAATACTACGAATTGTAAGCGCAAGCTCTGAGCAAAAACTGGGCGAATATGGACAAGAGGGCGTGGCACCTCCCATATCCGCAAAAGTTTCAAAACGCTATACTGAAAGCGTTTTTTGAGTTAATCGAACCAAATTTTACTCAGACACTAAGAACTATAAATACAATCTCTGAGCAAAAACTGGGTGAACTCGGACAAGATGGTGTGGCACTTCCCATATAAGCAAAATTTTCAAAATACTCCAGTGTAGGATATTTAATGTTTGGTCAGGCCAAAGGTTACACCCCTACTAGTTATTTGTTGGCTTTATTTTTTACGATTTTTTTGATTTATATGGACATTTTAGGAATTGAGTACCATTTGCCTGATGAACAGCTATGATTTGGTGGTCGGTATTTTCAGTTTTCTGACCCTCAAACCTATCTTTTCCCACCACCTACTACCGTCGTTATCGTACCGAATCTTTTAAACCTTTCCTGACACCTGTGCTGGAAAATCAAGCGTGAATCGAAAAATTGTATCAAATTTCTTCAACTTATTTTGGGTCGTGTTATGTAAAAAACGTCGTCAAATCGAAGAGCCACGGATATATTTAGTAGGATCACCCAAGTTTTATCCGACTTCCCCCACTACCCAAAAAAAAAAAAATAACAATTTTTGGATCCTCCACTGCATATGGCCAAATATTTCTCAAGTGAGTCACAAATGAATTTAAAAAAAATTCTTAGCATCGCCTAAGGAGTACGTGTGAGTTTTTTTTGGAACATATTGATTTTTTTTGTAATTTGGAAAAATTTTTGAAATATAAGGTTGTCTTAAAAGAAAGTTCAGAGAAGTAAGCTAAGTTTAACAAATTTTTTATCATGCATCAAATTAACAATTGAGTCAAATGTTTTCCATTGTTATTGACCACCTCTCGCCATCTTCCGGGCAAAACCATAAAACCGTAAATAAATAATTCTGGGAGCTTCTGCTCGAAATACTCAGACAAGACCTGTTAGCAATCCTCTAGGAAATTAAATTTTACGCCATCAAGAAAATTCTGCAATGAGTGCAGCAAATGGTAATCTGAAGGTGCAAGGTCTGGGCTATAAATTCATTAAAACTTCCCGATCAAGTTCCTCAGTTTTTGTCGGGTCACCAATGAAGTAAGATGAAAGAAGACGCCTTTTCTGTTGACTTATTCCTTACGTTTTTTCTTGTATGCTTCATTCAATTCTTGTTAATTGCTGACAATATAGTTCCGAATTAATCGTTTGGCCACGCTGAATCAGCTCGTAGTAACAGTCCATTCAAAAAGTAAATAGGATGACACATAGATGGCGTTACTTGAAATTTTTCCGTATGATTTTTATTTGGTACTAACCTTCAAACGATACGTATATAAATTTGACAGCAATCTGACTATTGGTTCGTGAGTTATAGCATTTTGTGTGAAGCAACTTTTGTTAGTGAAAAAAAAAAAAAAATGGAAAAAAGTGAATTTCGAGTTTTAATAAAGCATTGCTTTTTGATGGAAAAAAATACAGTGGAAACCAAACAATGGCTTGATAAACATTATCCGAACTCTGTTTCATGGAGACAAATGGTAGAGAAGTGCACTGCTGAATTTAAACGTAGCCGTACGAGCACAAATGATGCAGACACAGTTGGACGCCAAAATAACGCTGTTATTCCAGAAAACATAAAAAAAATCCAAAAATTGGTTATGAACGATCGCAAATTGAAGATGCAGGAGCTAGCTGACATTGTAAAAATATCAGATGGTAATGTTTTCATCGTTCTCACGAAAATTTGGGCATGCGAAAGCTCTGTGCAAAGTGGGTGCCGCGTGAGCTCACAGCCGACCAAAAACAACAACGAATTGATGCTTCAGAGGAGTATTTGGAGCTGTTAAACCGCAATAAAATCGAATTCTTTCGTCGATATGTGACAATGGATGAAACATGACTTCACTTTTACATTATTATTTTGTTTTTTTCTTGCTTACCCTACAGACTTATTGAATGACCTGTTACACAGGACCCTTGCAATCCCACCAAATATCAAGCAAAACCTTCCTTGGCGTCAGTTTCGGCTTTGCGATGGTTAAGACAGGCTCACCTACAAGGGCGTACGCAAGGGGAGGCACGGGGGCACCTACGCCCTCCCCCCCTCTAGCTCTCGCTTTAGAGTTACAAAAATTTCATATAAAATTTTTAGGCAAATAGATTTTATAAAATATTCTTATTTTTTGAACATTTCGATACCTTAAAGAGCTATAGTCCTGTTTCCATTTTTACATAGTATAAAGTACAATCTCTTATTAATTTTCCAAAAAAAATGGTGGTAAGTTGTTGTGGCGTAGTTTTTAGTTAAGCTTTTTGTTATTTTTTGTATCAATTTGGTTACATACTTAATTTTATAGTATTTTTGTTTACTGGTACTGATAATAACACTAGACAACGATCAAAACGTAACATTTTGCAAACCATATTTTTTAAACTAATTTGAGGTCGCTTTTTCTTAGGGGCCGTTCTCGAGATATTCGAAAACTTCCATTTTTGAGCTCATGCCTCAATTTTTAAGAATATATATTTCCAGAAAACCAATTTAGAGCGAATTTATTTTTAAACCATTTTAAAGCAATAATTAAGATCTAATTAAAATTGGATAAGCTATTGCAGCGCAAAGTTAATTTTTATAGTAGTTCTTACAACTTTTCATATTAAAGCCAAATAAAACACGGTTTTTTGGGCAATAGTTTATACAAATACACTTTTTTGTACCTTTACAATTGCAAACAATTCGATAGTAAAATCGGATAATAATATTTTAAAAAGTTATTAAGGTTTCACTGAAGTAAGACTACATATTCGTTTTTTTATCGAAAAAATAAACAGGTACAAAAATATGTTTTTCGCTCATAAGTTTTTTTCTATGCAAAAAATGCTGCGATAAATAATTTGAAATTTTTTGTGTTATATAAGTAGATAATCAGCCATGTTCTGAAATCCGATTCACTTCGGAATCGGAATGAAAGCAATCTTCAAGAGCTCTGCGTTTCGACAATTAACACCAAATCGGATTTATGTTTCGGTAAATCGGATAGGAACCATTAACAAATTTTATTTTTTGAAATGCAAATCCAATGCCATCTTTTTTGCCGTAATACAGAGCTCTTGAAAATTGCTTTCATTCCGATTCCGAAGTGAATCGGATTTCAGAACATGCCTGATTATTCGGTTCCAAAAGTTGATTTTTTTATGTTTTTCAATTACGTGGTTGGAAAAACGTTCGTTTACTCAAAAGGAAGGCTCTTACGAAAAAAAATGTATAAGGTTTAAAATGCTTTTATACATTTTTTGAGACCTTTTTTAACTTTTCAAAAATTGGTCAAAGAAAAAGGAAAAAAAAAATTTCCAAAAATCTAAAAAAAATCAGAAGTGGGTTGTTTGATTCTAAGCATTTTATGCATTATTAATTTTTTGCTTCATACAAATCAACCCAGTTTTTGTACCTGTTTAATAACTTTTTAAAATATGATCCAATTTTAGTAAACTTGGGCCTAAAATATTTAAAATTAAATAGAGTAATTTTTCTTTTTTACCAATTTCTACCAAAGTAATGGTAGTAGGTAAGCTTGGTCAATTTATTTGTATTAGTTATTCTATTGTTTTTACTATATGATAATTTGTATACTAAAATATTAACATTTTCAAGCGTGAGGCCAGTTAAATTGAAAGTACCTAAAAATAGCTGAAAAAGAAAAGTGTCGGGTAATGTGGCTCACCCTGCCCATTTCCTAAAGAAGTACCGTTATTCGCAAATTTTGTTGACTAAAAGTCGAGTAGTAATTTTTAAGATTATATTTGCTATGAAATAGCTTTATATTCTTATTAAATAATATTTTCTGTTAAGATAAACCAAATTCATACTTACATGTGCATAAGTAAGAAGGGTTATCGAATCATACGTAAAATAGTTCTCCACATTACTCAAACTCGGGTATCCTACACATGCAATTAGCTTTTTAAGGAGTAATAGTAGTCGAAGTTGATATACGGTATATAATATGGGGTAGTCCAGATTACCCGAATACATCACGTTTTTGAAATAATCATTGATTATATAAAAGAAATGTAAAATCAGACTTGCTAATGCATTTTTTC
Organism: Calliopum simillimum; assembly: GCA_951812925.1. Classification (NCBI taxonomy): domain Eukaryota; kingdom Metazoa; phylum Arthropoda; class Insecta; order Diptera; family Lauxaniidae; genus Calliopum; species Calliopum simillimum. Next base: position 13,993,198 of record OX638373.1, on the reverse strand, counting down.
GTTGAATAATAGATCCACATTTGCATTAGAGTTATTTGAGTTTTAGAAAACTGAGTTCTGAGGAAATAACTTAGTTATTCATCAAGTACTACAAATAAGTCAACTTGACCTCATAGCATATGCTAAGAATTTCACACGAATAACACTAGTTTACAAATTAATTATTTTTTTCTGTGATCTGAGTGCCACTATCAAATTCTAATGTAAAATGACTCCCTGATTCAGAAAATAACTATATTTTTTTTTTCTACGGATACGTTTTCGAGAAATCCCCTTTTTACTGTTTTTGAAGGGGGGGCGAAATATGATCTCATATAATCACATATATCTCGTAAACCAGTAAAGTCAGCTTAACATGTAGGACAACAAAAGAAAGGTAATACAATTTTACATTCACGCCTCATACTTTACTTTTCGATCAGTTTTTTAGTTTCTGTGTTATTAATAAACATTTCGAAAAATTTTGATTTTTCTTTTGAAAAATCGAAAAAAAAAGTTTTTCAATTGGGATATTTTCTTGAAAAAAAATTCGATAAAAATAAAAAAACTTCATTGTGCAAAAGTCTAAAGAACTCCAGTAAAAACAAGATACTAATCAAGAAAATCGATGGATAAATAACGGAGTTATAATCGATTAAGTGAAAATACCAAAAGTCAAATTTTACTCTATTTTTGTAATTTTCCTCGCATAAGGATACAATTTTGAAATTTTTTTTTTCTGAATCGACCGATTCATATTTTTTTTGATTAGGTGGACCATCATTAGTAAAAAAAAATTATTTTTATTTTTTTCGCTCGTGTAGTGTTGCCATATTAGAAAAAAAACAATTATTTGAGGTGTCACTTAACTTCAACTGATCTGTAAAGAGAACGTCATATTCTACTCCTTATCTGAGGATCTCATTGAAAAGGCAAATAAATTGCCTTTTTAACATTGGGTCATTTGTGGATATCAGATGAAAATTAGCTAATCTATAGTAAACCAAATTTCAAATTTAAAGCAAATTTCGATGATTTTCAGAATCTTTCTTTAACGCCGTTAACATTTTCTTGTTCGAAAAAGTAGAAAAAGTCAAGTTTTATTTTTTTGTCATTAATATATTTTATTACAAAAATTTTGAGTTAATACGGACAAAGATCGGATGAAAAATGACAGCTCTATTCGAGATTTAGTGAGTGAACCTACTAAATTACTGTCTATTTCATTAGCAAACAAAAATTTCATATGTTTATTCACTAAATCTTGAATAGAGCTGTCATTTTTCATCCGATCTTTGTCCGTATTAACTCAAAATTTTTGTAATAAAATATATTAATGACAAAAAAAATAAAACTTGACTTTTCTACTTTTTCGAACAAGAAAATGTTAACGGCGTTAAAGAAAGATTCTGAAAATCATCGAAATTTGCTTTAAATTTGAAATTTGGTTTACTATAGATTAGCTAATTTTCATCTGATATCCACAAATGACCCAATGTTAAAAAGGCAATTTATTTGCCTTTTCAATGAGATCCTCAGATAAGGAGTAGAATATGACGTTCTCTTTACAGATCAGTTGAAGTTAAGTGACACCTCAAATAATTGTTTTTTTTTTCTAATATGGCAACACTACACGAGCGAAAAAAATAAAAATAATTTTTTTTTACTAATGATGGTCCACCTAATCAAAAAAAATATGAATCGGTCGATTCAGAAAAAAAAAATTTCAAAATTGTACCCTTATGCGAGGAAAATTACGAAAATAGAGTAAAATTTGACTTTTGGTATTTTCACTTAATCGATTATAACTCCGTTATTTATCCATCGATTTTCTTGATTAGTATCTTGTTTTTACTGGAGTTCTTTAGACTTTTGCACAATGAAGTTTTTTTATTTTTATCGAATTTTTTTTCAAGAAAATATCCCAATTGAAAAACTTTTTTTTTCGATTTTTCAAAAGAAAAATCAAAATTTTTCGAAATGTTTATTAATAACACAGAAACTAAAAAACTGATCGGGAAGTAAAGTATGAGGCGTTTATATAAAATTGTATTACCTTTCTTTTGTTGTGCTACATGTTAAGCTGGCCTTACTGATTTACGAGATATATGTGATTATATGAGATCATATTTTTCCCCCCATTCAAAAACAGGAAAAGGGGGATTTCTCGAAAACGCCTCCGTAGAAAAAAAAATATAGTTATTTTCTGAATCAGGGAGTCATTTTACATAAGAATTTTATAGTGGCAACCAGATCACATTTTTGCTGTAAACTAGTGTAATTAGCATTATAGAAAAGCCAAAGAGCGTAAAGAATATGTTTTTCGCTTTTTATTGTGCACAAATAACCAGAATTGTTGTGCAGTCTTTAATATGAGAAATAAAAGGGTGCACCACATTACCCGCATAGTCCACATTACCCGCATAGTCCACATTACCCTAAATTACTCTACACTAATAAATAAAAATATAAAAAAAATTTTCAAATTGCAAATATTACTATGAAAATGAACTTTTCGCTGCTATAACTCAGGCAATTTGAATAAGATTTTAGTTATTGGTACATTTGAAAGAAGCTTAAGAATTTTTCTTTAAAATAGTGTATACAAAAATTCGATCGAAATTGTGTTTCTCGAAATATTTTTTTCTAAAATTAGAGCTATAACCTCAAAAATCGATATTGTCGATTATGTCTAGAACGGCCCCTAGGAAAAAAAAATAAAAATAAATACGTTTTTCGGAGTCAGCGATTTCAAATTAGTTTAGAAAATATGTTTTGCAAAATGTTTTACACACAAATTCATTATTTTTAAAGTATTGTGATATGTATTTAACAGATAACATACCTAAGCAAATTTTTATTTATTCAGAATAAAAAATAGATAGTTATCTACCTTCATAAGTTATTTTGAACTTTAATTTAATATTTTAGTGCACAAATATGCTACCAATATGATGTTATATAAAAAACTTGGTTCTTTCTAGCTCTTCCATTGAATTTTCCTAAAAAAAAAACAAACAAGTTTTACAAAATTTGAGTTTGGCCCCCTTTAGATAAAATCCTGTGTACGCCCTTGCTCACCTAGTTTCGACCATGATCCTTTACCCACATTATAATCATACGTTATCCATTTTTTGTTGCCAGTAACCAATCTGTGCAAAAAAGGTTCGAGATTATTCCGTTTCAGAAGAGATTCACATAAGTACTGAAGTACGATCAGTAAGATGTTTTTCACTCAGCGATGTCGCGTCCATTTTTTTTTTCGTTCATTTCTTTTTAGAGCCTTTTTCACGTTTAAATTTATAGGTGGCTTACTTGAGAAATTTTTGGTCTATACTGACTAAAGCAGCATTCACACAACTTATTTTTTGGAAATCGCATTTAAATTTTTGTAAACAAAGAAATAATCAACTAAAGTGTACAAAAATGTTGTATCAAATGTTTATAAGTGAATTTAAAAGGCCATTACTTAAACTCTTTGAATTCCTCAAAATCTATTGTTACTATATATTCAACAATTTTGTATGAATAAATTAAAGAGCAAACGCAAAACACCCAAAACTTTGCGTTATTCAATTACTGCTGTCCCCTGCTCTATTTCTATGATTTCAGCCTGTGATTTATGAAAAAAATATGCCTGGATATGTTCGACTACTTATTGTTTTATTGTTATAACACATCAGACAATTTATAAAAACCTTTAAAAATAAAATCACCTGTCTCGAGTTTTGTGATAAGGTACTCCAAAAAAAGTAGTCGCAGTAAATAAAGATTGTCGCGTTAAATATTACAGTTAAGGCAAATGTAACAGATGTCTTAGAATTCTTTTTCTTACATTTCTTCATCATTGATTTTTTAGAAATTTTGAATAGTTTTCAAAATGAGTTCATCGAAAGAAAATGTGCTAGATTTAATTGTGCGCAAAAACCACGATTTTCTGCATTTGTCTCACAAAAGCATTGCATAAAGTATAAATATAGCAAAATCAACGGTAGCTTGCGTACTTAAACTGCGTACTTAACTTTAGTGAACGATTAACTATGGAAAGGAAAGTTGGAAGTGTTCGAAAAAAAGGATTTACCTTAGAGGAAAAAGCAAAAGAAGTGTTACGTGCCTATGAAAAAAATTCTGAACTCTCCATTAGAGATGTAGCTAAAAATGTGCATATATCGCCCGGAAACGTACAGAAAGTTTTCACAGAAAAAGGTTTTCAATCATATAAAGTACTACCGGCAGCAAATAGGAACGATAAGCAAAATACAGCTGCTAAAACTCGCTCACGAAAGCTCTACGACCGTTTTGTACACAATTTAGAATTCATTTTAATGGACACGGTGGTTTTTAAAAAATTTTAACTTTTTGAAATACCACCCGCGATTTTTTTCAGGGATAATGTTGGGGGACCCTTCTAGTATCTACATCCGCAAACCGCGAAATCCAGCCGTTTTTTTTTTTTTCGACCTTTTAGTTTTTTTAACGATTTTTGAGTATGTCTCGGTGTGTATATACATATTATGTACACATATATATATATATACGTACATATATATACTTGTATATGTATATATGTGAAATATATATATATGGATACATATATACATACATACATATAAAAGGTATCATTTCTGCACCTTTTATTTTTTAAAAAAATCGGTTTTTTCGTATTTAAGAAAAACACAAACAAAAACCGGAAACGAAAGTAGCCACTCCAGATGTGGTTTTAGATGCTTAATCCGATTCCGGTATTAGAATTGCTCTATTACGTCTGGACTTTGAGATATCCTTACACATATGTTTAAAGGACATCATTTTTTTCCAATTTTTGAAGTTATATAACAAGATAAGGTAATATTATGCCGTAAAATCTGGTATGACAGTTAATAGCCCTAGTTTTTTCCTTGAAAACTCAATCAAACCGATAACGATATCTTTTTTTTTTGTCGGAGATATCTTTGCCTAAAAAGTTGAAAAGTGCAAAAACACGATTTTTGGCTATATTGGATGTTATATGCAGGACACACAAAATTTTTTTGGGAATTTCTATTACCAGAAACATTTGGTACTTTCTTTTGGCTTTAAATTGAGCTATCAAATGTTTATCTGCAATATTGCTTTGCAAAGTTATGTTAACTTTAAAATCACACCATGAAACTTAAAGCGAAAAATCTCGCTTTTCGGCTATATTTGAGGTTGTATACAGTACGGACGAAACTTGTCTGCTCTTTTTTACTAACCGAAGCATTTAAAACCATTCTTTATCTTCAAAATAAGCTATCAAGAGGTCTCTTGTGATTGTTTTCCACAAAGTTATGAACATTTAAAAATTACATTATGGAGTGCAAACTCACAGTGTACGGATATTCCTTATATTGCTGCAACATGTCGTCTTAAAATAGTCATAACTTTTTAAAAAACGATCACAGGAGACCACTTGATAGCTTATTTTGAAGATAAAGAATGGTTTAAAATGTGTCGGTTGGTAAAAAAGAGCAGACAAATTTCGTCCGTACTGTATACAACCTCAAATATAGCCGAAAAGCGAGATTTTTCGCTTTAAGTTTCATGGTGTGATTTTAAAGTTAACATAACTTTGCAAAGCAATATTGCAGATAAACATTTGATAGCTCAATTTAAAGCCAAAAGAAAGTACCAAATGTTTCTGGTAATAGAAATTCCCAAAAAAATTTTGTGTGTCCTGCATATAACATCCAATATAGCCAAAAATCGTGTTTTTGCACTTTTTCAACTTTTTAGGCAAAGATATCTCCGACAAAAAAAAAAGATATCGTTATCGGTTTGATTGAGTTTTCAAGGAAAAAACTAGGGCTATTAACTGTCATACCAGATTTAACGGCATAATATTACCTTATCTTGTTATATAACTTCAAAAATAGGAAAAAAAATGATGTCCTTTAAACATATATGTTAGGATATCTCAAAGTCCAGACGTAATAGAGCAATTATAATACCGGAATCGGATTAAGCATCAAAAACCACATCTGGAGTGGCTACTTTCGTTTCCGGTTTTTGTTTGTGTTTTTCTTAAATACGAAAAAACCGATTTTTTTAAAAAATAAATGGTGCGGAAATGATACCTTTTATATGTATGTATGTATGTATATATATATCCATATATATATATTTCACATATATACATATACAAGTATATATATGTTCGTATATATATATATATGTGTACATAATATGTATATACACACCGAGACATACTCAAAAATCGTTAAAAAAACTAAAAGGTCGAAAGAAAAAAAACGGCTGGACGTTCGATTTCGCGGTTTGCGGATTTAGATACTAGAAGGGTCCCCCAACATTATCCCTGAAAAAAATCGCGGGTGGTATTTCAAAAAGTTAAATTTTTTTAAAAACCACCGTGTGGACGACGCAACTTACGTCAAAGCTGACTTTAACAGCTTCCGGGTCAACTTTTTTACACCGCAAAGAAGAAAGGCGATGTTGCGCTAAATTTAAAGCAAAAAAAGTGGACAAGTTTGCAAAAAAATATTTGGTTTGGCAAGCAATTTGTAAATGCGGTATGAAGAGCTCAGTATTTGTCACAACTGGTACAATTAACCCCAAATTTATGTGAAAGAGTACTGAAACATCTGCTGAATATGATTCGCCTTCACGAAAATCCTGCGTTATTTTGACCAGATTTGGCGAGTTATCACTATGGCGAATTGGCCATGAATTAGTATGAAGAGAATGGGGTCAATGTTGTCCTGAGGTTCGGCCGATTGGACAATACTGGGCCATAATAAAGAGAAAATTGCTCAAAACGAAGAAAGTTGTCAAAAGTTAAAAGAACTAAAACAAAAATGGATCAAAGTACTATCCCAGGTCACCCAAAGTGATGTGCAGAGACTAATGGGAGGTGTTAATTCAAAGTTACGATATTTTGCATATATCTCAACCAAATGAGCAAACCTTTTCATTCTCTTAAAGAAATACCCTTGAGCTTCAAAAAATGCTTTACTTTCTTTTTTTTTGGTCAAAAAATAAACGTTTTGTACCCATTTTTTGTCGACTACTTTTTTTCGAGTACATACCTTAGTCAGAATTAACTTTTTAAATTAACTCATTCATTTAACTGCCTTCGTAATTTAATATTTTTTTAAATGCATTTCTTTTTTACTTTCGAGCGAAATTTTTTTTTAAATTTTTATCGATTTGCTTTGACTTTCTTTTTTTCAAAAAGACTTCTCAGTTTTCCGACCCAAAATTACGCCAATCACAAAGAGCGTTACCCTTTTCAATTTTCATACATCATGTATATATGTATGTTATTATAATTAAGACAGTCACATACCATACTACATAGCACATTGCAATTTTTATGAATAATGTTTAATGGATATTACTTGCACTTATAAATTTTATCAAATAAATGTATTAAAAAAAATTTAAGGGACGTTCGATGCCAACCGCAACACCTCTGTCTCCAGAAGTAAAAGCAAGTAAAAAGTACGTTTAAGGTCTCAAAATGTTCGTCCACTCAAGAGCTTTCGAACAAACGGTTGTCAGTTATAAGTAAATTTCTAAAATCAAAATGACGGCTAGAAAATGACGACTATAATTAGCAATTTAACAATAAATAGTTCGGATTTTTGTGGAAAAAAAATCAATGTCAAAGTTTGCAAAATTCATTTTTTTTTTTCCAAATATTGCGCCATATTACTTTTTCTAAAAAATAGTGCTGGACGATTTTATAGAACAGGGAAATTTCCTATTAAAAAGACGTCAAAGTTGTTTGCGTACGACGTATAAGGACTGTCTCAGAAAAATTTGATTTCAATGGTCTAGTTGTTTTTGAACTCTGCAGGTCTTCAGCTTACTTTTTATACCCTACACCCAGGGTATATTCACTTCACGCAGAGAAGGAGGCGTGGCAGATATAGCAAAGTATATATATTCTTGATCAGCGTCACCTCCTGAGTCGATATAGCCATGTCCGTCTGTCTGGCTGGCTGGCTGGCTGGCTGTGTGTTGAAATACACTTTTTGGGAAAACTGAGCAAGGTATTTCAATGAAATTTGCTACACTCCCTCCGTCGTCAAAGATAGCTCGGGGGATTGAAAATGAGCGAAATCGGTCAACGGACACGCCTACCGCCCATACAAAAAATATATTCAAAATGCAATTTTAGGAGTATTTTTCACGACAATGCAACTAAAATACGCATAAATACTAAGAATTGTATGGGCAAGCTCTGAGAAAAAACTGAGCAAATTCGGACAAGAGGGCTTGGCACCTCCCATATAAACAAAAGCTTCAAAACGCTATACGGAAAGCGTTTTATGAGATATTCGAACCAAATTTGACTCAGACACTAAGGATCATAAATGAAAGCTCTTAAAAAAAATTGGGTGAAATCGGACTAGAGGGTGTGGTACCTCACATATGACAAAAAGTTTCAAAATGCTATACTGAAAGAGTTTTTTGAGATAATCCAACCAAACTTCACTCAAATACTAAAGACTAAAAATGCGCGCTCTAAGCTAAAACCAGAAGAACTCGGACAAGAGGGCGTGGCACCTCCTATATAAGCAAAAGCTTCAAAATGCTATACTGAACCCGTTTTTCACTCAGACACTAAAAACTATAAATGCAAGCTCTGAACAAAAACTGGGTGAACTCGGACACGAGGGCGTAGCACCTCCCATATGAGCAAAATTTTGAAAATACTGCAGTGTAAGGTATTTAATGTTTGGCCAGGCTAAATCTTACACCCTTACTAGTTTTCTTTAGTTTTTGTATAGAAGATTTTGAAGTACCTGGCCTGACAGCCATATTTCGTGCTGAAGTGTTGGGATTCTGCTTAAAAATGTGCTTCACTTTTTTCACCAACTGTGGTTCTATACCGGCTTTTCTACCTAAACCCTTTTTACGCACCATTACCAGGATTTGAAACTTTTTTTTTAAGGATATCTCCTAAGCTATATGTCGTATGAAAAAACTGATGTCTTTTCTATAGGAAATTTCCTACAAAATTGCCTTCCACTATTTTTCTGAAACTTTTTATGCAAACACGATTTCGCAATGGATTTTTCACAGTTTATTTTTATTGCATAAGTAAATAATGGTTTTTTTGGACCAAAAATTTCGCTTGGGTTTTTTTATCCACAAAAATCCGAACTATGTTTTGATAATATTTTTGTTGTTTTGAACAGATAATGATTTACATTAACTAGTTACCAACAAATCACGTGTCAAGTGGTTTTGTGGTGTGAGCTTACTGTTTTACGTTTTTGAGTAAAAACACCAACATTACAAAAACAAGGCAAAATGCGTAGGAAAAAAACCAAAAAAAAAAATTTTGGTAGGTTGGTTTTCGATACGTTTCATCTATAACCATATGAAATCTTCAGTCGAATTCACCTACAAATTAAAAACTCGACAAAGCATTGTTTATTCATTTTTTGCATAGATTAGACGAGAACCACAGCAAAAAATTCAATGCAGAATATACAAAGTTCTAATTTTTTGTTTTTTCCCCTGTTATGCATCGCCCCGCCGTTTGTAAGTCGTTGATATTATACTTTTTTTGCAAAGCGCCAAAAAATTAGAACTTTGCATTGAATTTTTTGCTGTGGTTCTCGTCTAATCTATGCAAAAAATTAATAAAGCATGCTTGGTCGAGTTCTTAATTTGTAGGTGAATTCGACTAAAGATTCCATATGGTTATGGATGAAACGTATCGAAAACCAACCTAGCAAAATTTTTTTTTGGTTTTTTTACCTATGCATTTTACCTTGTTTTTGTAATGTTGGTGTTTTTACTCAAAAAAAAAAAAAAAAACAGTAAGCTCACACCACAAAACCACTTGTCACGTGATTTGTTGGTAGCTAGTTAATTTTTTGTTAAATTTCTAATTATAGTCGCCATTTTGAATTTCGAAATCGGAATTGAGAACATGTCTGTATATCCATGTGCCTGTAGCAGCTGTCATTATGAAACTTGGTAAACACGCCTGTCCTGTGGGTGATTTGAATAAAATTTTCGAGTACCCCATTTTTTTTTTACGGAATTCTGTTAAACATCGTATTTCAACATGTTTTCAGTAAAAAAATTCAAAATCCTTAGAGCACTTCGGAAATGATCGGCTAACGAACGATTTCCATGTTGCTTTAGCCGATTCAAAAAAGGATAATTCTGAAAAATAGTTCCAAATGAATTTTTTTTTCCGGAATTGTATTCACTAATGCATAAAAACTAACGTCCCAATGTGCACAAGACGGATGAGGATCCGTTTCGAGTCCATTACGAGTTCATAAAGGTATAAAAATCGTAATCCGCGGTAACGGATCCATTTCGAACACGTAACGTACATCAAAAACGAATTCAAAACGCTTTGTTTAGATAAAAAAAAAAACATTTTGAAGCGCTTATTAGCGAATAAAAAAAAAAATTAAATTCCGCAGTGCGGGCCCGTTTCGAATCCGAAACTTATGTAAAAACGAATTCAAAACGGATTTGCTTTTAAATATGTTAATGCTGTATATTTACAGAAAAAAACCGTTTTGATGCGCCTTTTAGCAATTAAAAATTAATAAAAAGAAAAAAAAGGAAGAAAAATAAAGGGTAAAAATCCACCTCTGGTAGCCCAGTGTGCCAAACGGACTCGTTTCGGATCCGTAACGGGTTCATATTTTCGTTCTTTTTATCCGTTACGGAATCCGTTACGTATCCGTTACTGATCCGTTTGCGGGAAGGATTCCTAAAAAAAAAACGAATCGTTTTTTCTTCTTTTATGGATCCTTTTCGAACCTGTAACGTACATCAAAAACGAATTCAAAACGGATTCGCTTTTAATAATGTTAATGCTGCTTATAAAAAAAAAAAAAAGAGAACAGGGTGAAGCGCTTATTTTTAATTAAAAAAAACAAAATAACAAAGAAATTACTAGCCCGGCCGGGAGTCGAACTCAGGCTCCCGGGGTATTACTCTTTCATACACGAGACGTTAGACAACTAGGCTACTGACCGATATGACGTTTACTTAACTGATGTAGACTTATTTGATGTTGAGATTTAAAGTTTGTATATTAAACAAATTTCTGTTGTTTTTATATATGTATTCTGTGTTGTTTTTCTTCCCTTCTTTTGATAAAAAATGTTATATACTCAAATTTGGAATCAAAAACATTTTTTCAAACAGAGTTTGAAAAGTTTACAAAAAATCATACGCAATAAAATAAAAATAAAAAAAAAACAAATCAAAAATATTTTTTTTATCATAAAAATTAATTAAAGCAAATCCGTTTTCAGTTCGTATTTGAAGTATTTACGGAATCGAAACGGATTTGCCCAGGTTCGAATCCTACCAGAGGTGGATTTTTACCCTTTATTTTTCTTCCTATTTTTTCCTTTTATTATTTTTTAATTGCTAATAGGCGCATCAAAACGGTTTTTTTCTGTAAATATACAGCATTAACATATTTAAAAGCAAATCCGTTTTGAATTCATTTTTACATAAGTTTCGGATTCGAAACGGGCCCGCACTGCGGAATTTAATTTTTTTTTATTCGCTAATAAGCGCTTCAAAATGTTTTTTTTTTTTTTTATCTAAACAAAGCGTTTTGAATTCGTTTTTGATGTACGTTACGGGTTCGAAATGGATCCGTTACCGCGGATTACGTTTTTTATACCTTTATGAACTCGTAATGGATTCGAAACGGATCCTCATCCGTTTTTGTGCACATTGGGAGGATTCGAACCTGGGCAAATCCGTTTCGATTCCGTAAATACTTCAAGTACGAACTCAAAACGGATTTGCTTTATTTAATTTTTATGATAAAAAAAATATTTTTGATTTGTTTTTTTTTTTCTTTTTATTTTATTGCGTATGATTTTTTGTAAACTTTTCAGACTCTGTTTGAAAAAATGTTTTTGATTCCAAATTTGAGTATATAACATTTTTTATCAAAAGAAGGGAAGAAAAACAACCCAGTGTGCCAGACGGTTCATATCTTCGCTTTTTTACCCATTACGGATCCGTTACTGATCCGTTTGCGGGAGAAATTCCAAAAAAATAAACGATTCGCTTTTTTTTTGGGAATCTCTCCCGCCAACGGATCAGTAACGGATCCGTAACGGATAAAAAAGCGGAAATTTGAACCGTCTGGCACACTGGGAACACAGAATACTTATAAAAAAACAACAGAAATTTGTTTAATATACGAACATCAAATAAGTCTACATCAGTTAAGTAAACATCACATCGGCCAATAGCCTAGTTGTCTAACGTCTCGTGTATGAAAGAGTAATGCCCCGCGAGCCTGAGTTCGACTCCCGGCCGGGCTAGTAATTTTTTTTTTTTTTTTGTTATTTTGTTTTTTTTTAATTAAAAATAAGCGCTTTACCCTGTTTTCTTTTTTTTTATAAGCAGCATTAACATTATTAAAAGCGAATCCGTTTTGAATTCGTTTTTGATGTACGTTACAGGTTCGAAACGGATCCATAAAAGAAGAAAAAACGATTCGTTTTTTTTTTAGGAATCCTTCCCGCAAACGGATCAGTAACGGATACGTAACGGATTCCGTAACGGATAAAAAGAACGAAAATATGAACCCGTTACGGATCCGAAACGAGTCCGTTTGGCACACTGGGGTGTGAAAAGTACATAGCAAAACCGTATGCCCAAAAAAAGTTATTCAAGGTCAAAAGTTGCGAAAATAAATTTTTTTCAATTATTTCGCTTACGGCTGCAATTACGAAAAAATAGTTGCCGAGTCCTACAAACTATTCTCAGCTTTTTTTTCGTAGGACCTATGGTTTAGGAGATATTTTTCACAAACTGTTCAAATTTTGAAAAACTAGTTTTTAAGGAAATCTCTGGAGCTGTTTTCGCTTGATAAAAACTAAAGGGATCTATTTTATTAACATTTACATGATCTACAAATAATATTTGATACAAATATACGAAATAATAATCGTTAAATTTTTTTACTTGAAAAAAAAAAAAAAAAAATGCGAATTTTGTGTGAATTCTTTAAGTTTTGAATAAAAGAATTTTCTTTGAAAGAAGTATGATGAATTTTGGTCTAGTTTTTATGAATTTTTTATTAAATTTGAAGACGTGAATGTTCGAAATTTTTACGATTTTGCTTTTTTTTTTCAAGTAAAAAAATTTAACGATTATTATTTTGTATATTTGTATCAAATATTATTTGTAGATTATGTAAATGTTAATAAAATAGATCCCGTTAGTTTTTATCAAGCGAAAACAGCTCCAGAGATTTCCTTAAAAACTAGTTTTTGAAAATTTGAACAGTTTGTGAAAAATATCTCCTAAACCATAGGTCCTACGAAAAAAAAGCTGAGAATAGTTTGTAGGAAATATAATTTTCTACAAACAAATATGTATTTACTTTTTTGTGCGATTAGTCGTTCGAGAGTTATCTCAATTTAAAAAGTACAACATATAAATATCGCGAAGTTTTAAAACTTTTTAAATTGACATACTTCCAAAACCATGAGTAATAGGAAAAAAATGTTAGAGGCTTTTTCGTAGTAAATCATTGAAGCTAAACAACTGTTGACTCGGCAAATAACTGTCGACCACTATTTTTTCGTAAGTGCAGCCGTAAGCGAAATAATTGAAAAAAATTTATTTTCGCAACTTTTGACCTCAAATAACTTTTTTTGGGCATACGATTTTGCAATGTACCTTTCACACGTTATTTTTTATGCATTAGTGAATACAATTCCGGAAAAAAAAATTCATTTGGAACTATTTTTCAGAATTATCCTTTTTTGCTTCGGCTAAAGCAACATGGAAATCGAAGTGCTCTAAGGATTTTGAAATTTTTTATTGAAAATATGTCGAAATACGATGTTCAACCGAATTCCGTAAAAAAAATGGGGTACTCGAAAATTTTATTCAAATCACCCACAGGACAGGCGTGTAAATGGATTTATGTATATTGTGTCCAATATATATTTTGCAAGATTTGGAAGGATTGGACGAGAAGAACAAACAGTTTTAGAGAAATACCAAGTTTACCAAGTTATATAACGATAGCTCACACCGCACAGTGTGCCAATCTAGGACGTAAAAATTCAATTATAGCCGTAGTTTCAAAGATATCGAGTTGAAATTTTGTATATGTGCTTTAATTCTTTATGCGGAGATTTGGTTCAGAGATGGAAAAAATTGGACAAAATCGATTGTACTTGCACCTCCCATACAAATGTGCCTTTCTTTTGTAAAAAAAAATTTTAAAAAATTGGTTGTAATAGCCCAGGAAAAGAAGACATTTTCTGCGAAAAAATTCTCAGTGGAAATTTTTCACCGGAATTGTCTTTATTTATGCATGATACACAAACTGTGAAAAGTCCATTACAAAGTCGTGTGCGCATAAAAAGTTATTAAGGCTCAAAGGTCGCTAAAATCAGTTTTTTGCAAATATCTCGCTAATGCTATCTTTTACAGAAAAATGTTTGTCTCCAGTTTTGTAGCACAGGAAATTTCCTATAAAAGTACGTTAAAAGTATTTGCTTACGACTTCTAGTTTAGGAGATCACCCAATTTAAAAAGTTGTTAACAGTTATGATATGAAATACTACCTATGAGTTCATATTAAAATATCTTACTTTTTAAATTGCAATAACTCTTCAATGAGAAGTTGTACAAACAAAATTAAAATGCCGTTTGAAAGATAATTTAATTTTCTATATACCGTACAAAATTTTCTTTTCGAACGGCTCATGACCTTAAAAATATTCTTGAATAACCGTTAAGGCTTCGAAATTACTGGTTTTTTAAGGATATCTGCGAATTGGTAAGTACTACGACCAACATTTTTCTGTAAAAGTTAGCATTAGCGAGATATTTGCAAAAAACTGATTTTAGCGACCTTTGAGCCTTAATAACTTTTTATGCGCACACGACTTTGCAATGGACTTTTCACAGTTTGCGTATCATGCATAAATAAAGACAATTCCGGTGAAAAATTTCCACTGGGAATTTTTTCGCACAGAACCTCTTTTTTCGTCTTATTTTCCTGGGCTATAATGAAGATATCAGCTTGAAAATTTGTGTTTACCATTTCAGTGGTAACTGAACACTACTGTCAAAAAATGGGAGTGATTAAAAAGATAACATAAATTTTTTTCATGATTTCAGTGCAATTGTTCATTTTAACGGAGGTACTCAAAAGCGGCCAAAAAAATAGCGGCCAAAAAATAGCGGCCAACAAAAAGGGGCCAAAAAAAAGGAAAAAAGAGGCCAAATGTGGAATCGTTGGATGTTATAGACTAATCCGCGGCCGAAGGCCGCCGCTAAGCCAATGTTGGATTTTCGGGAGTTTTAAATCCTGAGCTGCGGCCGCAGGCCGCCCACTTACCCCTACTCTTATGAAAATTTACTGTGGCTAGCAAATTAGGTGTTGGATATATTATAGACTGACTCTTTTTTCCTTTGGCCGCTAATTTTTTGGCCCCTTTTTGTATTTGGCCCCTTTTTTTGGCCGCTATTTTTTGGCCGCTATTTTTTGGCCGCTTTTGAGTGGAATCCATTATAACACTTCAGTCATTGTAAAAAAAGTAGTCTTTGGGCAAAAAATGGGCAAGATTTTATTTTTGAAGTCTATTCTATGAGTATGTATGCTCATCCTGTATGCTTTGTCATAGCCTAACCACGCCCAACTTGTAAGTTATAGTCTACGAAAGATTCAAGATTTTTAAAATTTGCCTTACCTTTTAGCTGATTATAAAATAATTTGATTAAAATACTTAAGTGCAAATGTAAGGGTTGTGTATAGCAAAAATTTTTAGTGAAAGTATTGACCTTTAATGCAAAAAACTTTTTACCAAAAAACAAACGCGCACAACTTCAATTTGATCGCTCAAAGTTTTGTTATCGATGCATGCTTGAAAATTTGTTTTTGCATGCTGTTCAATAGTACGTGTTTGATAGCTGTTATCATGCCAATGACATTTCTTTTATTCTCTTTTATTCTTATTTTCGTAACAATTGGGGTCTTTTCTAACAAATTACAAAATATGGTCGATTTTCAAGCACATTCATTTTTTT
The DNA here is from genome assembly GCA_951812925.1 of Calliopum simillimum. Lineage (NCBI taxonomy): Eukaryota > Metazoa > Arthropoda > Insecta > Diptera > Lauxaniidae > Calliopum > Calliopum simillimum. Next base: position 13,977,169 of record OX638373.1, on the reverse strand, counting down.
TTTTTTTAATTTTGACGTCCTAGATTGGCAAAATCTCACACTGTGCACCGTGCAGGAAGCAACTTAGGGGAACTTCGGTTATTGTGACATAGGTATTTGCTAGCAAACCATTGCATCAATTTCAGCCAATTTCTTTTACGCTGATCAGTAAAGTATTGTCTACAGAATCACCACAAAAACTAACTTTTATTAAACAAAATCTTCAATAAAAAATGCGTAAAAAAAGTCAACCACACGTGATCACATGGCTAGAATACATACTAGATTTTTCTTGTTTTCTGAGCGAATAAAATATATGGCGTCAGCCAATCCTCATCCAAATCGAAGATACGTGACATTGCCACGTTAAACCACTATACCACAATACCCGAAGTTTCCATATTAGAGATTTTTTGAGTATGCAGTATTTTTTTACAGCCTCTCGCGATGAAAACGCTATATTTTTCAAAATCGTGACTGATCATTTTCGAAAGTTAAGGCACAGTTTTCCTGAACCAAAAAAAAAAAAATGAGTATGCAGAAAGTATACATGTTATAAGACCCCAAAATCAGAGTATTGTAGGTGCTCTCCATCAGGAGATACCGAATTTTGAAGAGCAAAAAACACCGTTTTTATGGATAAAACTTGATTTAGTTATTGCAAGCACTAGTCTTTATCTTTTCGCTTAATATTTACGGAGAAAAATAAAAATTCATTTGCTAATAACTTTTTAAAATATGAAAATTTTCAAAAAAAATAATCCTAATCAAAAACTTTTCTAAGTTAAAAAAAAGGTTAAGGTGAGCAAGTTGGTTTTAGCTATTCCCACTTCAAAAAGCTTGACTCATATAGAACTAAACTTAAATCGAAAAGAACCTAATAAATGTCATAAGCTCTTGGATTAAAAATCTTAATACTTATTTACATCAGGAAACATTAACTAACTTTCTAACTGGGCAAACTTTCAATTTCTCTAATTGGAACACAATTTACAAGATATTGTATATATATTAGGGTGGGCCAAATTGTATGGAAGATATTTTACCGACCTCGGCTATATGAAAATTCATTCAATTCTATGAAAAAATACTCAACGAACCATACCTCTAAGTTCAAATTTAGTTTGACGCATTTTCGATTGAAAATTTTACTTTGCATTCAATATATTTATACCCTACACCTTACCTATGTCCCTAAGTCCATCCGTTTGTAACGCAGATAAGGAGGCGTAGCAGATATAGAAAAGTATATATATTCTTGATCAGCGTCACCTCCAGAGAGGATATAGTTATGTCCGTCTGTCAGGCTGGGTGTATGCGGAAACACATTTTTTGGGAAAACTGAGCAAGATAATTCAATGAAGTTTGGTACATTGCCTTCGTTGTCAAAGTTAGCTCGTGAGATTGAAAATGAGCGAAATTGGTTTACGGACACGCCTACCGCCCATACAAAAAATATGTTCAAAATGCAACTTCAGGAGTATTTTTCACGACAATGCAACCAAAATACACATAAATACTACAAATTGTAAGCGCAAGCTCTGAACGAAAACCGGGCGAATTCGGACAAGAGGGCGTGGCACCTCCCATATAAGCAAAAGATTCAAAACGCTATACTGACAGCGTTTTTTGAGATAATATAACTAAATTTTACTCAGTCACTAAGAACGATAAATGCAACTCTGAGAAAAAAATTGGTTGAAATCGGACAAGAGGACGTGGCACCTCCCATATGCGTAAAAGTTTCAAAATGCTATACTGAAAGAGTTTTTTGAGATAATCCAACTTAATATACACAAATAACAGGGCATTCAATAAGTCCGCAGGATGACACATAGATGGCATTACTAGAATTTTTTCCATATGATTTTTATTTAGTACTAACCTTCAAACGATACGTGTATAAATTAGACAGCAATCGGACTATTAATTCGTGAGTTATAGCATTTAGTGTGAAGCAACTTTTGTTAGTAAAAAAAAAAGAAAAAAAAGTGAACTTCGAGTTTTGATAAAGCATTGATTTTGATGAAAAAAATACAGTGGAAACCAAACAATGTCTTGATAAACATTATCCGAACTCTACTCCATCGATACAAATGGACTGCTAAATTTAAACATGGTCGTACCAGCACAAATGATGCAGAGCGCTGTGAACTTGTCAATTTTTAAAAATAACTTGAAAAAGTATTTGCTGGAAAGTATTGAGATGCTGCTTACGTTTTAATTTTAATATTACGTTTTGATATATTATGCCAGAAAATTGTAATACTTAAGTATGAACTTAATTTTGAAGTTGTAAGATTCTTTATTTTAATTAATAGTTGCCTTATAGCCTCTACAAAGCCTTCGTGGCGCTGAGGCATCATTTAGCTATGTATCTTATAATTTCTGTATAATAAATGAATTTAAAAAAAAAAAAAAAACTCACAAATTAGGCTGTTATTCCAGAAAACATAAAAAAAATCCACAAATTGGTTATGAACGATTGCAAATTGAAGCAGCTCGTGCTGGCTGACATTGTAAAGATATCAAATGGTAGTGTTTTTACCATTTTACACGAACATTTGGTATGCAAAAGCTCTTTGCAAAGTGGCTGCCGCGTGAGCTCACAGTCGACCAATACAAAAACGAATTATTGCTTCAGAGGAGTGTTAAACCGCTGTTAAACCGCAATGAAATCGAATTCTATCGTCGATATGTGACAATCGATGAAACATGGCTTCACTTTTACACACCTATTTTGACGAAAAAGAGAAATCGTACTATGTATAAAAGTGGTATCGAAAAGTTGGAAAATCGCTATACTCGTTGTATCGCCCTCGAAGGCAACTATGTTGAATAATAAAGTCGAGTTTTGTCAAAATTTTGTTTTTTTCTTACTCATCCTACGGACTTATTGAATGACCTATAACTAAGATCTATAAATGCACGCTCTGAGCTACAGCTAGACGAACTCGGACAAGAGGGCGTGGCACCTCCCATATAAGCAAAAGCTGGAAAACGCTATGCTGAAAATGTTTTTTAAGATAACACAGCACAACAATGATTTTGTTGCAGTACGTAATACTCTTTCTCTTGAAAATGAGCTCTTACAAAGTGCCGTACGATGTTTTCTTTAAAAGCTATGGTCGATTTAAGATTTTATAGAATTTCATGATATCATCTTAATTCGGCCATAATTTTGAAGGAAACATCGTACGGCACTTTTAATGAGCTCATTTTGACATGAAAGAGTAGCACTACTTTATGAATTATGTCAGCATTTACCCTCAAAAATAACCGTACTCGGGTTTTTAACCTCAAATATCTCAAAATCTAGAACTGATGGGCCATCTCTGAAATCAGACTCGATTGTATGCAAGAGCCCCTTCGGAATTGACGAAAAACTTCCATGCAACAATCAAAAACCCATTATTTCTTGTGCAGTGTAATCCAACCAAATTTCACTCAGACACTGAGAACAGGAAGTACAAGATCTGAGCAAAAACTGGGTGAACTCAGACAAGAGAGCGTGGCACCTCCTATACAAGCATAATTTTCAAAATACTGCAGTATAGGGTATTTAATGTTTGGCCACGCCTAAGGTTACACTCTTACTAGTTTTAATTTGTATTCATGAAAATTTTCAGTTTTTCATTGATTTTTTCAAGCAAAACACCAATCCAAGTGTTTTGAGTACTGTTAGGTCAAATATGACATACATTTTTACCAATGCGCCATCTGGAGTCAGTTTTAACAACTAAATTGACAGTTTTTTATGTTTTTTTAAAAAATTGCCATCCAATGCGCATTTTAGCACGATCATTTTGTATCTGATGTTTATTATCCGTCTGTGATCGTATTTATTTAGTTTTATTTTTATTTAAAACATGTTTTGACAGACTTGCTGTCATCTTCAAAAACTCAATTTCGACCTCTGGCTTGTTATGTATGGTTTCGTCAGACTGCATCAGAAGATTTTCCGGAGAAAAACTGAAAATTATAACTCGAAAGAAATAAATAAAAACCACGACGATTGAATTTGTGCGGAAAAACAGCGGGGTTTAATGTTGAAAGATATTTCGAACACTGAATTTTACATCGCAAATCTAGCTTTTAACACAAGAGAGGCAGCAAAGTGCTGCCAATAAAATCCAGAACGGAATGAAAAGAAAAAGGGAAAAACTTAAAACTAGAACAAACAGGGTGTTTGTTACTGACGTAAACATCCCGACCGCCTTGCAGTAATGCAACGTCTTAGAATCCTGAAACGAGAAAAAGAAAAGGGGAAAAAAGAAAGATTAAAAACGAACTCGTTGTTAGTTAGCAGCTAACCTCCAGGGAAGATTACCAGGAACAGGGTCCTGACAGAACATATCCGAAGATAGTGTTCTGCACTAACGGCTGCCCGGAACCTGAGGGGAACACGCCTGCCAGCATAATCTTTGGGTAGATATCTACCCCCAGTCGGACATGGACAGGCCCTGCCTTGGATCTGCAAGCTTCAGTTTTGCATACGGCTCTCGAATGCGTTCATCAATACTACGGGAAGGAGCCACAAGCTTACGTCCCGCATCAACACGAGCCATCACCTCGATGACCCTGTTGTTGTCGTAGCTCGCCCGTAACTGCAGCTTACAAACGTCTTCACCATCCATATGAGAAGTTCGCATACGCCACTTCCTTACCAAAGCCCTGGAAATGGAGGTCTTTGGTGAGCTTGAGTCAATTAACCTTCGCTCCGTCACTATACGTCCGTCGGCAAGCATGCTTACCATGACCGTTGGTAATAACGTCATTACTCGATGTGTGGTCATCGAAGACGGTGGAGAGGGAGAAGCCCGCTTCGGACAGTGGGCCGTAGCCGGGGACGATCGAGGCCCTGACGACTGCGGTCTCTTACCGGACAATCGAGGCCCGGTTTCGAACCCCCTCTCTTCCGATGGTGCGTATGCCCGAGTTTGCAAATCACGCTGCAACTTATTTTTGCGGCCAGCTCTCCTTTTCTGGGACTTCTTGGAAGACGACCGGCGAGATCGCACTCGGGCGATTTCAGGCTCTGCCGGCGATAGCAAGGGCCCGCCTACCAAAAAATGGCCTGGAGTTAGAGACTGAAAATCATATGGATTTTCTGTCATGGCATTAAGTGGGCGCGAGTTTAAACATAATTCTATTCGGCTAAGCAAAGTGAAAAATTCTTCAAAAGTGAAACTTTTAACTCCAGCTACCCATAGTCCTCCCATATGAGGAGCACCAGCTGGAATGAAATGCCATGAAACTTCTAGATGGGCATATTGATTTAGTACAGCCACTTGAGGCTGATCTAAAAAGGCTTTTAAATCTTTTTTAAGCTCTTTTGAGGCACCGACAAAATTGGTACCGTTATCAGAGCAAATGTTTGCAGGACACCCACGTCGCGAGACAAATCTTGAAAATGCTGCTAAAAATGTAACAGAAGAAAGATCACTGGTGGCTTCCAGATGAATTGCTTTTGTCGAAAAGCATACAAACAAGCAGACATAGCCCTTAGTTATTCGACAGGCTCTGCCAATGTAACTTTTGATATCAAACGGACCTGCAAAATCCACACCTGTGAATGCAAAAGGTCGCGATATGATAGTTCTCTCTGGAGGGAGAGCAGCCATAATTTGCGATCGCAACAGCTTTTTGTGAATAACGAAATTTTTAGCACGAGGGATCCAATAATGCATTCGAATAAGTCGAAGCATTAATTGGTTCCCTCCATGAAGTGAAGTTTCATGAATAGATTGCACCAAAAGTCGAGTAAAGTGGCAATCATACCGCAATATTACAGGAATTTTTTCATCGTAAGAAAGCGTGGGTGAGGAGGCTAGCCGTCCGCCCAAACGAAGCAGCGCATCTGTGTGCAAAAACGGATTCAAAGACAAAAGAGTACTTTTAGGACCAATAATTTGCTTAGTCTCTAGTTTCAGGAATACTAACCTTTTGGCACAATAAGATCAATCGATTTTTGACCTGCTTGATTTCTGCTGAATCAATATTTTTTGATCGGGTATGATTCATAAAACGGAATACATACGCTTAAGCCCGTAAGCCACGCGGTAACTATGAAAAATGCTCCAATATGTCTTCATATTGAGAAAAATAAGCAAAATAAACCTTTACGGGCTTACGTTCGAGAGACGTTTCAATAACTGGAAACTGAGATTGCGCCTGCCATGAATTTTGTAAAGAAAGCCATGATGGCCCATGCCACCAAAGAGAATTATTGACCAACTCCTGTGGGGTTATTCCACGAGTAGCTAAATCGGCAGGGTTTTCATGCGTATCAACATGAAGCCAATTACGAGTGCCAACCTTTTCTGCGATTCGAGATGCTCTGTTGGCTACAAAAGTAGTCCAAAAGCAAGGTGGCTTGCAAAGCCAGGCAAGAACTATTGTGGAATCTGTCCAACAATACAAACGATGCTTGTCAATATCAAGATGAGATATCAACGAATCAACCATATCAGCCAATAATGTGGCCCCGCACAATTCAAGACGAGGTAGTGAAATAGTCTTGCCGGGAGCTTAGCGCGAATATAAATCGCCGCTACGCCTTTTCAGACGCGTCACAAAATGCGTGAAATTCCACTTCTGAGGATGGTGAATAACTTACGAAACGTTTGACACGAATTTTCTCAATATATTCGTAATGTTGCAAAAAAGATTGCCAAGAAAGGAGACTGTGCGGGAGGATGTTGTCATCCCAATCAATTTCATCCAGCCAGATTCTTTGCATTAGAATCTTTGCTGTCACAATGATTGGAGCCAGCCAACCGACAGGATCAAAAAGTTGAGCAATGATGGAAAGAACTTCCCTTTTTGTATATACCGACATTATTTCGAGACGTTTTATATTGAAATAAAATGAATCAGAAGTGGCCTTCCAGCGAATCCCTAGCGCTTTAGCATAACTTTCACCTTCTAATTTCAAAAAGTTTTCGCGAAGAAGATGATCTGAAGGCAGACCGGATAAAATGCATGAGGTATTATTGGTCCATTTTCGCATTGTAAAACCTGCTGAGTCAAGAGCGAATCTAAGCTCATTTCTAGCCTTTATGGCATATTCAACGTCATGAGCACCTGCTAAAGCGTCATCAACGTAAGTGAAACTGCGAAGAATTTAAGCAGCAAAGGGATACTGCTCTTGAACATCATCTGTATGGTGCACAATTGACACCGAAAGTTACCGTTTTTAACTCATAGTCCTGAATTTCATCTTCAGGTGAGTTTCTAAACAGAATTCGCTGGAAAGTAGAGTGCTTTGGATCGACAAGAATTTGGCGATACATTTGCTGAATATCGCCATTGAAGACATATTTGGAAAGCGCCATTTTAAAATGAGAAGCGTCAAGTCAGCTTAAAGAGTTGGACCAACGTACAAAACATCATTCAAGCTAACCCCATTTGAAGTGGGGCTTGACGCCTTGAACACTACACGAACCTTCGTGGTAGTGCGATCAGGCTTAATAATTGCGGATGCGGCAAAAAATAATGAGATGGCGAGATCTCGAATTTCGGGGAAGAAACTTTTGTCATGTGACCCAGTGAAAGATATTATTTGACCACTTCGTCATACTGAACCTTTAAATCAGGATTTTTGTTTAAACGGGCTTCGCCCCGAATGAACTGCTTAAAGGCAATGCCTCAAGAAAATCCTAAGTTCATTTTGTCGGGATATTCACTTTTGAAAGGCATAGTGACTACATAACGACCCCTTTCGTTTCTTTTTGTCGTTTTTTTATAGTTATCTTCGCAAAAAAATTGTTTTTTAGGAAGCTCCTCCTTCTCCCAAAAACGTGTAATTTGCTTTTTAATCGCAACCTCACTGAAATGCATGAGGCAAATGGTAAAGCTGGATATTTCACTTCGAGGCATAGGGTCCGTGAATATCCAACCGAAAACAGTTTCTTGGGCGAGAAGCGAGCCAAGAATGTTCCTCTGAATACCATCCAATATTTTAACGGGGTACAAATTGCCACCGATAAGTACATCTATTTGACCACTTCGGAAGAAATGCGGATCTGCCAATTGGAAATCAGGCAAGGTCTTGCATAACGAAATGTCAACTGAAACAGAAGGCAAATCTCCAGTTACGCGAGAAAGCACAAAAGCTGTGGTTTCAAGCTGGGGCTGTCTGTTTCTAGGGGAACTAAGGATCAAATCACAAGCTTTTGAAACTTGTGCTGAAATTGCGTTATTTACGCCAGAAATTTGAGCATTGACAGTTCTAGTGGGGAGCTTCAAAAGCTTCTGAAGACGCTCGGAAACAAACGTACCTTCCGAGCCAAAATTGATAAGCGCTCTGGTGGTGTACGCTTCTCCTAGGTGACATACGGTCACCATTGCAGTACCTTACAATACGTGCTTGGTACTTGAAGCGAAGCATGTCTGAATGTCGTTATTAGTGGACTGTATTTGTGTTGAGTGAGATTGCGTGTTAGAGCCCGGGAGATTGGGTCGCGAATTCGACTTACTTGAGTCTACACTCGAAGTAGAGGTACAGGCTGGAGTCGAATTGCGATGTAAAAGTGTATTGTGACGTTGCTTGCACGTCGCACAAGTATACGTACTTTTACACTCTTTCACTTCATGTGAATACGCTAAGCAGTTGATGCAAAAATGATGCTTGCGAACTACTGCTTAGCGCTGTTTTGCATCCATTTTTAAAAATTTGGAGCAATAACGCAGCGCATGTTGTTCCGACGAACAAACTTTGCAGCTCGTTGAAGATACCTTAACTTGATAACTATTGAGCCGCTTATTGGAATGAGCACTCTGAGTTGAAGAAAAAGGCACTGTAGTTTGACGAGGAATCGCACCACTTGAGCTGCGAATGTCAGAAACGGTTTCTAACGTTTGAAACCGACTAGTTAAAAAAGAGTCGAGGTCTGTCCATTTTGGAATTTCATTTTTATTTGAAACGGACTGCTCCCACAAGGAAAGCGTAACCTCAAGCAATCGTGTCGAACATAGATAAACAAGGATTGCATCCAATTTGAGGTTTCAATGTTGTGTGTTTTGAGTGCAAAAATAAAACTGTTGATATCCCGTTGAAGTTTTTTGATATCTGTGCCAGACTCTTTTGGCACTTGAGGTAAATTAAATAAAATTTTAAGCTGGCTATTGACAAGGATACTCTTTTGGCACTTGAGGTAAATTAAATAAAATTTTAAGCTGGCTATTGGCAAGGATACGTTTATTCTCGTACCATCATTAGTTAAAGGAGATTTCCGCACAATCTCCTTTGCCTCACCACGTGTTTTTTGATTTAGGTGGAAAAGTTTCTCCACTGAACCTAGCCGCGAGTTGTTTATATAGATGGCCGTAAAGATGTCCCTGAAGGACGGGCACGATAGGTAATCGCCGTCAAAAACCTCTGTATCGCAAGGTGGTACAGCCGTGCTGTGACCAAGTTCTGGCAAAGGAACATCGACGACCCTTTGCTTTGATTTTTTCTGAGAAAACTCAGAAATTTTCCCTGCCACCCGAAGATAAGCTTGGTAGCAGGTGCGATACTTGCTTTTAATAGACTCCATTTCATTTTCTTGCTCTACATCAGCTAAACAAGCTTCATAGGAAACTTTAATTTTCCTCGACTGCGCCTTAAGTTCATCATTTTCAGCCTCTAGGGAGGAAACGTTATACTCTTCAGCATTATCGAAGTTGGATATGAATTCGATGAACGAATCGGACAGACGAATAAAAGATTTTAGCTGCGACATATTTTTTTTTTCCAAAATATCCGGCTCGAAGGACCATCAAGATTTTCCGGAGAAAAACTGAAAATTATAACTCGAAAGAAATAAATAAAAACCACAACGATTGAATTTGTGCGGAAAAGCAGCGGGGTTTAATGTTGAAAGATATTTCAAACACTGAATTTTACATCGCAAGTCTAGCTTTAAACACAAGAGAGGCAGCAAAAAATAAAAATCCAGAAGGGAATGGAAAGAAAAAGGGAAAAACATTAAAATAGAACAAACAGGGTGTTGGTTACTGACGTAAACAGCATCAAACACAGAAATGAATGCAAAGTAGTAAAGGATGCACACGGAGGAATTTTCATATACTTACCTACTGATGAAATCAAAATTTGAAATTCTATTCTTCTTATATGCTGAACATTACGAACAGCATAAGTATCGATAAAGGACTATCATAGACTCTGGATCAGTGGCGAATCCAGCATTGTCAAGAGAGGGGGCCAATTGACTACGTTTTAAGATAATAACAGAATGTTTTTAAAATCTTTACATATAACTTTAAAAAAAATTTAATCATTTGGTTTGAGAGGGGGACCGATCGCCCCCATCGCCCCCTTGGATCCGCCACTGCTCTGGATCCTTTTTATAGTCAACCAGCACGTATCCGGAAGGCCGATACCGAATCCTGCACGGAAGACTGATGTTCTCGTACTTTTAATTGAAATTAAAATACCTTTTATTGAATCGCGAACGATAACAATGTCTTTTTTAAAATTTTTTTTTATATATATTAGGGTGGGCCGATTTGAAATCTGATCTCGGCTACCCCCCTATGTGAAAGATCATTCAATTCTATGAATATTTGCCCAAGGAACTATACCTCTGCGTTCAAATTTAGTTCGGCGCATTTTTGATCGAAAATTTTACCTTTTATTAAAATTTTTTTTATTTTCATACTAAATTTTAAAAATTTTTATAAAGACAAAAGTAATGTCATTAAATGATTTGGCTGGTATTCTGTCAGTAATTAATTAAATTGGGTTCTGTTTACACGAAAAGTTTACTTGATAGTGTGGAATTGACGCTTTGTATTTAAAAAAGTGATGTAAAAATATGACTCGTTTATTTTGAAATCGGTTATTTGAATAAATATAATCAATTCGGCGCTATCAAGTAAACTTTTCGTAAAAACAGAACCCAATTTTATTGATTACTTACAGAATACCAACCAAAACATATTATGATATTACTTTTGTCTCTATAAGAATTTTGAAAATCAAGCATAAAAATAAATATTAAGCGCAAGGTAAAATTTTCAATCGAAAATGCGCCGAACTAAAGTTGAACGTAGAGTTATGGTTCCTTGCGCAAATATTCATAGAATTGAATGAACTTTTAGCCTAGGTTGGTGTCTTGTTTGAAAATATTCATCCAAAAATATGAATCGTTTATTTTGAAAGTCGGTCATAATAATCGGCTATTTGACCCACATCACTTTTTTAAATATAAAGCATCAATTTCAAACTTTTCGTGTAAACAGAACCCAATTTAATTAATTACTGACAGAATACCAGCCAAATCATTTAATGACATTACTTTTGTCTTTATAAAAATTTTTAAAATTTAGTATGAAAATAAAAAAAATTTTAATAAAAGGTAAAATTTTCGATCAAAAATGCGCCGAACTAAATTTGAAGTATAGTTCCTTGGGCAAATATTCATAGAATTGAATGATCTTTCGCATAGGGGGGTAGCCGGGGTCGATAAAATTTCGTCCATACAATTTGGCCCACCCTAATATATATATATATTTAACATTTTTTATATATATATATATTTAACACAGTATGTATGTGCATGTGATAGACAAAAAAAAAGAAAGAGCCTTGCAACTTGCAAGTCACACTAGATTAATTTTAAGGTCAGGCACAAAAAATCCACGTGAAGTGACCTTTAACAAAGTTCTTTTATCACGTTTCCAAGAAAACTAAAAAATTCACGTCACTAAATGTCAAAGGTTCTTTACCAACTCCATTGGCATCACACTTATTTTACAATAATAAAAACGCATCAATTACAACTAAAACAACTAAATTAAGGACTAAACTAAAAGACCGACAATATCAATCTGTACAACGTCCACATAAAATTTTCAAACAAAATAACACATGAAAATTTCCATGTACAATAGGTATATAAATTAAATATATATTGAATGCAAGGTAAAAATTTCAATCGAAAATACGCCGAACTAAAGTTGAACGTATGAGGTATGGTTTTGTGGGCATTTTTTCTAAAGATTGAATGAACTTTCACATTGGCGATTTGGCCCACCCTAATATATATATGTATATTTACATGTATAAATATGTACATATTTATTATTCGCACCTTAGTTCTTAAACTAATTGTTATATACAAATTTCATTTAAATGATGATGATTAATTTTCACTCCTTTTTATGCAGGTTCTTAATTTCCTTTTTGGTTGATGCTCGTGGCGGTGCAATGCGTGGCTGTCGTCACAGCGGTGTTCGCGTCATTGTTCCACCAAAATCTTGTGCGCAACCAACGAGAATAACATGTCGATACGTTAAGCCACAGCGTGTGCCAAATCCACCGCCGTTGATGGAAGGAGAGGCACTGGTAAGCCGAATAATGGAGTTATCACCCGTTGAGGCTAAATTTCTCGGGTAAGGATCGGATAGCTTAGGAATAAAAAAGCAAACAAAATCACAAAACATTTTTGGAAAAATCGCCCAAAATGTATAGAAAGAATTATCGGTTCCTGTATCATACTAACACTCAAAATGTTTGGCAGACACAATATTCATTCATATATGCACGAAGTTCATAACAACAGCTTCTGTGGGTACAGAGATAGAAGATAATTATAAGTGTATTTTTTGCAATGTTTGGAAAGAGGCTAGCTTAATTTGGAAAAGGTTAATTTTATTTGGAAAAAAATTAATTTGATTTGAAAAAAGATTAGTTTGATTGGAAAAAAGTTAATTGTTGAAAAAGTTGAATTTGATCTGGAAAAAATTAAATTTGATTTGAAAAAAGATCAATATGATGTGGAAAAGGTTTTACTTGGAGTGAACCTTTTCCACACTTTACTTAAGTAATTTTCCAACCACAAAAAAGCATCCCGATTTATCATTTTGGGCGAGAGTTTCCACTTTGGCTTTAGACTTTTTTTCTGTTATTTTACATTTGTAGATTAATTTGTTTTAATCATTTTTATTTAAAATTTGTAGCCCTGTTATTCTGGAGGTACCGCATTTCGGTTCATTGCGCGATAAGGAACGTGAAATAATTATTCTGCGTTCAGATAATGGTGACAGCTGGCGCGAACATACGCTTAACGACAGCGAGGAGGCCGTACGTGATGTTCTAAATGAGACTTTTGATGCTAGTGAACTTAATCCATTGGAAGATCTGCACACCAATCGTATAATACGCATTGTGACGCGCAATTTTCCGCACTTTTTTGCCGTAGTGTCGCGCATACGGCAGGAAGTGCATGCTATCGGACCCGATGGCGGCACTGTTTCATCGCAAGCTGTTCCCCAGGTGCAGGCGATTTTCCCGCCGCATGCGCTTACAAAGAAAATACGTGTTGGTCTTCAGGCACAACCTGTCGATCTAAATGGCTGCTGCAAATTGCTAGGTCAAGGTGTAGCAGTATCACCAGTTGTCACGGTGGAACCACGTCGCCGCAAATTTCATAAGGCAATCACGCTGAGCATACCAGCTCCAAAAGCCTACACTCAAGGTATGGTCAATTCTCAATATGCTGGTAATGCACCAACCCTTCGGTTGTTGTGCTCAATCACTGGCGGACAAAATCGTGCCATTTGGGAAGATGTCACCGGTTCGACACCACTTGCCTTTGTAAAAGATAGCGTCAGCTTTACAACAACAGTATCTGCACGCTTCTGGCTAATGGATTGCCGTAATATCGCCGACGCGAGCCGTATGGCAACAGAGCTGTATACATACATAGCGCAAGTTCCGTTTATGGTTAAATTTGTAGTTTTCGCCAAACGCATTTCAAGCAACGAGGCAAAACTATCTGTTTTCTGTATGACTGACGACAAAGAGGACAAAACCCTCGAACAGCAAGAATATTTTGTTGAAGTTGCTAAAAGTCGTGACGTCGAAGTACTCGAAGATCAGGGTATATACTTGGAATTTGCCGGTAATCTAGTGCCTGTGATGAAGTCAGGTGAACAATTGAATATGAAATTTCAGGCATTCCGCGAGAATCGTCTATCATTTGTGGTGCACGTCAAAGATCAAGAGGAACCGTATGGACGTATTAGTTTTATGAGCGAACCAAAAGCAAACAAAGGTGATCCACCACAGCAACCAATTTGCGTACTAAATGTATCAATTGAAGGTAATGAGATTATAGATGATAATACACACTACAAAAACGGCGGCAGTCAGCGTAGTATTAATGCGATTACCACAGATCGTGGTCTTACTTACCGCGATCTCATAAATGCTGGCTACAAGTCTAAAGATGTGCTTGGAGGCATCCACAAAGCGATGCTTCCAGGCGAATCTGAAAAAATACACAAGGTTGATATAAGACTCTCTGATATTTGTAATTTACTTGGTGACGATTGGATACACTTAGCAAAAGAATTGCATGTTCCTGAGTCAGATATCGATTTGATTAAGGTGGAGTACGCCAGTCGGCCAACACAGCAAGCTATGGTTATGTTGCGCCTTTGGTTGCGACAACAGGGTCCACAGGCGACAGGCAACACGCTTGAGCAAGCACTACATAAGATTGATCGAACTGACATAGTAAATACATGCATTTTCAATCTCGAATTAGTCACAGATGATGTAGAACGCGCCATGGCCAAAATGCAATTGGATCAATCGGGTTTTGATGGGCTACAACAAGATCTAGATACCAGCGGCGGCTCAATAGCAAATACAACGCTACAAACTACTGATAAAGTAGCACCAACAGCAGAACAAGATCATTCAAATCTCAATATAACACAGTCAAGTCAAGCAGATCCACATTCATACGATAAACAAGAAAAAGTTGACGAAGTAGCAGAGAGTAAAATTAAATCAGAGCAGACAAATACCGAAAAAAGTATGTAAAAACTATAATATCTCGCTCAAATTTCAGCTGATTTCTATTCTGGACAGCTTCGAACATGCTCCCTAACCGTTCTCCTTTAATTTATTTTCTAAATTTTGGGTATGTTTTGAAATTAAAACATAAAAAAGTCGCTTTTATCATAATATTTGAAATTTTTTTTAAGTAAATTACGTTCTCTAGTGGACAAATTATTAGCTGTGACTAGTAAGATGAAAATATAGCTGAGTATATTTCCTACAGTTTCTAGTAGTGGAGTCAATGAATACATTAAAATAGTAGAACAGCTCCGATTTTGATGATTTTTTATATCCTATACCCAGGCTGTATTCACTTTGTCTTTCCGTTTGTTACGCAGAGACGGAGGCGTGACAAGTATAGAAAACTATACTATGTATATATATTCTTGATAAGTGTCACCTCCTGAGTCGATAAAGCCATGTCCGTCTATCTGGCTGCCAGGCTGTCCGTATGTAGAAATATTTTTTACGGGAAAACTAAGCAAGATAATTCGATGAAATTTGGTACACTGCCTTCATTGTAAAAGTTAGCTCGCGGTGTTGAAAATAAGCGAAATCGATAAAAGGACACGCCTACCGCCCATAAAAAAAATGTATTCAATACGCAATTTTATGAGCATTATTCACGATAACGCAACTAAAATAGAAATAAATACTGGGGATCGTTCCATCAGCGTGGCTTAAGTGGTAGAGGTCTGCTGTATTCTTTCATTAGAATACAGAAGGCTGCGGTTCGATTCTAGCAAGAAGCAAAGATTAACTAAAATAGGTCTGATGAGACTATATACGTATAAACCCGACTAGAAAAAAGTTCGGGTTGAGGTCCGATTCGGATCAGGCTTGCCTGAAGAATCATCAGGAACGAGTCAGGCTTTCTGATCCGACAATGACGACTAAACGTCACACCTCATATGAAACGGACCTGATCCGTTTGAGCGGATACGATCCGGATCCCATAGAGTTTTCAGAAACGAATCAGGATATTTCAGGTCTTCATCAGAAAAGTAATATATTTATTATTGAGAATCGGATCATACTAATATAAATCAATTTTAATTTCGTTCGGTCACAGAACGCTTTCCTAAAACATTTTGTAGATTTGATTAATATGTTTGATTTTTCATATGCATTTGTTATGATATAAACATGATAACCACCTAAAATGTGTTTAAAAAAACTTTCTGCGGTCGTTTTGATATGAAATATGTAGTTACAAAAGGACTAGGTTAGATGAATTAAATTCTTTACTGCGATTTAGTTCTGAGAATTTGATGCGATACTGATTTAGACAATCTGATCCTAGTCCGGAATTCCTGAACTAATTTCTTGTCGGGTATTTATGCAAATATATATATGTGTATGTGGTAATAGCCGAAACGTATGTCACCAATTTCCAAGTTAATATTTGTTGTGTCGGTTGTTGCTCATTGCAAATTTGTCTGTAAAAGTTCGTACTAATGGAATATTCAAAAATAGCAGTCTTAAAAAGCAAATTAAAATCATTTAAATTAGCTTGACTGTTTGCAGCGAACTTCTTTTTTTTTGTGATGCCATCTAGTAGTCACACCTCTCCTGAACGAACTTTTAGGTTTCCGAAAATGTCGACGAAATCTACCAACAGGGTACTTTTCTTTCATGCTGATACATCAAAACTATGTAAGAATGAAAATCGGATCAGCTAGTATTCGCGAAATATCGCAAAAATACATATCCCATATAAAATAAAAAAAATGAAGAAAAAAAACAGAAAAAACAAATAAAAAATCCGAATCTGGCCTTAGAATTGCTGTATCTTATACCGTTTTTGAGATATCTTAGCCTGAACAAGGAAAACATACCGTTTTTGCTATATTTTGAAGCTATATAACTAGAATATAGAACATTCATACATAAAATCCGATACAGTATCTTAAAGTTCTAATTTAATTCTTTGTCTTTGAAACCTAATTTAAGTTATGTCGATATCTTTATTTTTCTCGGAGATATCCTACCCTAAAAAGTTAAAAAAGTCCAAAAAACATGTTTTTTCATTATTTCAGTTTACGAAATTTCAGAGAAACATAAAGCTATTGACATAATTAAAATTAGGTTTTAGAGAAAAAAATTAGGTCTTTAAGATACTGTATCGGATTTTACGTATAAATGTTCTATATTCTAGTTACATAGCTTTTTCCTTGTTCAGGCTAAGATATCTCGAAAACGGTATAAGATACAGCAATTCTAAGGCCAGATTCGGATTCAGCATTGCAAAATACTTTAAATATATTTATTTTTATAAATGTTTGTTCTGTTGTTTTTTTCTTCATTTTTTTATTTTATATGGGATATGTATTTTTGCGATATTTAGCGAATACTAGATGATCCGATTTTCGTTTTTACATAGTTTTGATGTATCAGCATGAAAGAAAAGTGCCTCGTTGGTAGATTTCGTCGACATTTTCGGAAACGTAAAAGTTCGTTCAGGAGAGGTGTGTAGTGGAGTCAATGAAGCCAAAAAACAGGCAACATGAGGAAGTCCTCAAGAACAGCTCCGATTTTGATAATTTTTTTTTTTAAATTTTGTTTTTTTTTATTTAAAATCAGAAGCATTTTGTAGCGCGGTCGGAATTATGTAATTTTTTAAAAAATATTTAAAAAAGTTATGTTTTCATAAAAAAAAATTGGAGAAGAAAAACAAACAAAAATCAAAATAGTCATTTTATATGTATTTGGCAATTCTAAATCCGAATTTGGCATTAGAACTGCTGTATCTTATATGGTTTCTGAGATATCTTCTCTTTTATAGGGTCTAAAATTGTGCATATAAAAACTTTTGCCATGTTTTTCGCAACAACGGCTTAAGCGATTTTAATGAGACTTTGGAAAATAATACGCATTAGTATATACTAAAGAATGAAATAGACTTTGACTTAGTATTTACTAGTGAAGAGACGTGGCCCCACCCCAAACTTTTAATTTGATTTGGTCATATCTTTTGAACCGTATAAAATTTATTGATGAAAATTAGTACACAGCTACTGATTATCTATGCGTTATAATGGGCAAAAATTGGGCGAAATCGGAAAAGTGACATGCCCACTTTTTAACCATTGAAAATTTTAATTTTCATCAAAATCTGTATTCGAGTAACATTAAAATCAAAATATCAAAATTTTCAATGGTTAAAAAGTGGGCGGGGCACTTTACCGATTTTGCTAAATTTTTGCCCATTATAAGGCATTGATAGTTAGTAGCTGTGTACTAATTTTCATCAAAAAATTTTATATGGTTCAAAAGATATGACCAAATCAAATTAAAAGTTTGGGGCGGTTAAGCAGTTCTTGAGAAAAACATGACACAATATACACAATTTTAGACCCTATAAAAAGAGAAGATATCTCAGAAACCATATGGGATACAGGAGTTCTAGTGCCAGATTCAGATTTAGAATTGCCAAATACATATAAAATGACTTTTGATTTTTGTTTGTTGTATTTTTTTTCCAATTTTTTTTATGAAATCATAACTTTTCTAAATATTTCTTAAAAAATTACATAATTCCGACCGCGCTCCAAAATGTTTTTGATTTTAAATATAAAAAAAAACAAAATTTAAAAAAAAATCATCAAAATCGGAGCTGTTCTTGAGGACTTCCATCTAAAAGGCTTCATTGACTGCACTATAGTGTGACAACCTTTATTTTACCATGCATAACTTAATTTTTTCTTTTAATTTGATTTGGAAATACTATACATTTTTGATTTTTTTTACTGTTACTGCTACAAATAACAGTAAGAATATGCTTATAATTATAGTTTTATTTTTTTTAATTAAAAAACACGCGTATAATTTTTATGATTTTCGTTTTATACTTTGCGACAGTTAATGACGTTATTTCGAGTTGGGCAAGTCACAATTTAGATCAAACTAACGATGCCCTACTGTTTGATGTATCACTTGATAACGCTGCTGTCATTAAGTGTGCAACACCCCCACCCACACCTATTACAGCGACCGGCAACACTTATGCTGATTATGATGATATAGCGGCAGTGATTCGACCAATTGCAGAGGAGCACACAAAAAAAGTACTAGAAGAAGCACAGCAAAAAATCGAAAATGATGGTAAGTTATGACGATAAACCCAACATTATTAATACATAATATATATTATTCCTTGCAAAATAATAGTAGCTCCAGTGGCATAGATAGGCGGCATCAAGGGGATCGATCCTCACAAGAGTATACGAAAATTATTAGAGATTTAAAACTATATTTTTATGTATGATATCATAACACATATCACAGCCCCGCATCGGAAGAAGCTATCTACGCCACTGATTAATTAAATCGCTGACAGGTTATAACTAAATTTTTGAAATTTTAGTACTTTTCCAACAAGCGTTTTGTAAATGAAAATTTTGTGTTTTTATTATATTATGGCCTATCAGTTAAAAATAAAATGCAATAACTTTAAATAAAATAAGAATGATACTAGTACAGTAAAATAAAATATTTAAAAGGAAAAAATTTCTGCGAACTTGAAACTTGGCACAGTTATTTATTAAACTTTACAAAAAAAGTCCACCACTCAACGGGGGTTCAAAGATCAAAAAAGTCAGATTTTGACGAATTTTTTAAAAACTCTGACGCAGAAAAAATTTTCGTGATGCAATTTTGCATATTACCGTTTTTAAAATGTCCTAGCATAAAAATTTATAGAGATAAGTAATTTTAAAGTGAGTGTCCTTGTTTTGTTTTTTGAAACGAGCGAGTACCACAAAAAATTAAATATTTCATATAAATTTTGAACTCCATATAACGTTTATAACTTTTTTGTTTCAAATCAGAAAAAGTCAAAAAGCACTTTAAAGGTTGAACTTCAGTTTTCTAAAAAGCTTTTAAATTAACTATTTTTAAGCAAGATTTTTTTTTCTGATTTTTTAAATTAGTGAATTTCCAAGATTTAAATATTTTACATCAATTTTAAATTTTTTAAATAATCGGAAAAGGTCAAAAAGAATTTAAATTTTAATTTAAGCTTCAGGATCATAAAAATAAACTTAAATTAGAGCAAAATTATATATACAAAATTCACATTTGTTTGGCATAAAATTTAATTAGCAACTGATTTTTTGATTTTATTCATTTACATATGTAACTCACGGTGTGCCTTAACCCGTTCTAAATCGGACGTCGTAGCACATCAAATTTTTTTCCAGATTCTGTTTACTTATCGTTCAAATGATGTATAAAAAAATTTTCACTCGTGACTCCTTCACTAAATTTTGAGATAATCGCTTTTCCAATTGGGGCATTTTCCCTTACAAAAAGAAAAAAAAATTTTTTTAACTACATTAAACAAAAATCAAAATAATCACAATCGATGTGTTCTGCGATGCTAAACGCGAATCCAACCTCAGAATTCGAAATTAAAATTTCTTTCACATTTTAAACATGTTCAACGAACCGACCATTTCAGCCGTATGCCATACACGTAACAACAACACTCGGGGTGTCAAACGGCTGAATTTAGAAGTAGTCGGTTCGTTGAACATGTTTAAAATGTGAAAGAAATTTTAATTTCGTTAAATCTGGTAAGCAACTTTAAAGTCCTAATTTTTGCCTTAAAAACCTAATTTAAATTATGTTGATATATTTTTTTTCCTCAAAGATATCCTAACCTAAAAAGACACAAAAGTGCAAAAAACCCGTTTTGACAATATTTCGGTCTACGATATCTCTTAGAAGCATGAAGATATAAATATAATTCAAATTAGGTTTTAAAGGAAAAAAATTGGGGCTTTTGAGTATCTAAGTCACATTTGACGAATAAATGATATGTTACATAGTTATATAGCTTCAAAAAATGGCAAAAAACGATTTTTGGTCTTTAGGTTACAATATCTCATAAACTATACACGATAGAGCAATTTTGAGGTTGGATTCGCGTTTAGCATTGCAAAACACATCGATTGTGATTATTTTGATTTTTGTTTAATGTAGTTAAAAAAATTTTTTTTTTTCTTTTTGTAAGGGAAAATGCCCCAATTGGAAAAGCGATTATCTCAAAATTTAGTGGAGGACTCACGAGTGAAAATTTTTTTATACATCATTTGAACGATAAGTAAACAGAATCTGGAAAAAAATTTGATGTGCTACGACGTTCGATTTAGAACGGGTTAAGGCACGCCGTGAACTTACAGTAAAAATACCGCAGAAAGAAAGTACTATAAAGAGAGTTCTAATTAAAGAGACAAAAAATAAACTAACTTAGAAAAGCTTTTTATAGAGACTAGTATCGCCGGTGGCCAAATTTTGGCCATTCTCCTAAAGATATGTAGATACAATTTTTTTCGAGTACTGTTTTGTATAAAAAAAAGCCAGAATATTAAGTATTGACAGAATTCAATACTCGCAGTAACCTTTTTTGGATGTAGAAGGCTTAGTATATCTCAAAATCGAATTACATAAAAATTGGTGTAGTGGCTTAGCCGTGGTAGCTAGCGTATTATATTTTGGGAGCGAGGCACCTTCTACTAAAAAAAAGATTAATATTCTTTCTCAAAAATCCGTTTTGTCTAAATTCCAAATTAGCCGAGATAACCTATTTTCTCTTTAGGCGCATGACTCCACTCGCATATAAATTTTTCTTAAGCATGTTAAGGCATAAGAACCTGTGTTGAATTTCAGCCGTTACAGAGTATTATTAAACCGCATCTCACTGCAAAAATGGCACTAAGCCCTTATCTAAACAAAACCAAAAACCATTACATAGTAATAGGCAAGGTCGAGGGTGTGCCCACGCCATTGCAGAACTGCAGTACATATGTATCGAAAATATTAAACAATTCGAAGAAAACAATGAAAGCCCAAAAGTATTGAAAATCGTCCAAAATATCGGTAAAAGTCAAAAGTATCGAGAAATATCCAATACATCGGCAAATGTTCAAAAGTATCGAAAAACATCCAAAATATCGATAAGAGTTCAAAAGTGTCGAAAAACATCCAAAATATCGGTAAAAGTCCAAAATTATGGAAAACCATCCAAAATATCGATAAAAGTTCAAAAGTATCGAAAACATCCAAAATATCGGTAAAAGTCTCAAAGTGTCAAAAACATCCAAAATATCGGTAAAAGTCCCAAAGTATCGTAAAACATCCAAAGTTTCGGTAAAGGTCCAAAAGTATCGAGAAACATGCAAAATATCGATAAAAGTTCAAAAGTATCGAAAAACATCCAAAATATGGGTAAAAGTCCAAAAGTATCGAAAATCATCCAAAATATCGGTAAAAGTCCAAAAGTATCGAGAAACATCCAAAATATCGATAAAAGCTCAAAAGTATCGAAAACATCCAAAATATCGGTAAAAGTCCCAAAGTGTCAAAAACATCCAAAATATCGAAAAAAGTCCCAAAGTATCGAAAAACATCCAAAATATCAGTAAATCGTTAAAAGTCCAAAAGTATCAAGAAACATCCAATGCAACGATAAAAGTTCAAAAGTATCGAAAAACATCTGAAAAATCGGTAAATATCCCAAAGTATCGAAAAACATCCAAAATATCGGTAAAAGTCCAAAAGTATTGAAAATCATCCAAAATATCGGTAAAAGTCCAAAAGTATCAAGAAACATCCAATGCAACGATAAAAGTTCAAAAGTATCGAAAAACATCCAAAATATCGGTAAAAGTCCAAAAGTATCGAGAAACATCAAAAATATCGATAAAAGAGCAACAGCATACAAAAACATCTAAAATATCGGCAAAGCTCCAAAATATCGAAAAACATCCAAAATATCGATGCAGAAAGTGGACTGAGTGCAACGAAACAGATTATTGCAAGCAAGAGAAAAACAACAACAACAAAATTTCTCTCACTCCACTGTCCCATTCACTTTTTTAACCACACATCATAGCATTGTGGTTGCTGTTGTTGTTGTAATTATATGGGAAACTTTGATCCTGTTTCTAAATGTTTTAATGGCAACTTATAAGGATAATTTTTGATTTTGTGCATTCTACACCACAGTAACTATTGTATCATATAAAAAAATATCGAAAATCGGTTAATAGCCCAGGAAAATAAGACGAAAAAAGAGCTGCTGTGCGAAATAATTCCAAGTAAATTTTTTTCACCGGAATTGTCTTTATTAAAGCATGATGAATGATGTGTAAAAGTCCATTGAAGTCCATTGTGCGCATAAAAAGTTATTCAGGCTCAAAGGTCGCTAAAATCAGTTTATTGCAAATATCTCGCTAACGCAAACATTTACAGAAAAATTTTTCTCCACAATTTTGTAACACAGGAAATTTCCTATGTAAAGATGTAAAAAATGTTTTTGTGTAGCTTATAGTTTGGGAGATAACTCAATTTAAAAAGTTGTGCACAGTTTTTATATGTAAATGCTACATACAAGTTCATATTAAAATATTTTACTTTTAAAATTACGAATACTCTTTTACGAGGAGTCGTACAAAAAAAAATAAAAACCGTTCAAAAGATAATTGAATTCTGTAAACACCGTATTAAATTTTTTTTGGAGCCACTCATGGTCTTAAAGATATTCTTCAAAAACCGTTAAGGTCTCGAAAATACTGGTTTTTGAAGGATATCTCTGAAACGGTAAGTCATACGATAAAAAGTAACCGCATCAATTTTGTAGAGAATCACAAGATCTACAAAAAATAAGCCATATGTGTACACATTAAAGTTACCGTTTAGAAGTTATTCAATAAAAACCGGTTTTTTGCCATTTAAAAGTTTTTTTTGAATATCTTCTTAACGGTTACTTCACTGTGCACACATATGGCTTATTTTTTGTAGATCTTATGATTCTCTACAAGATTGATGCAATTACTTTTTATCGTATGACTTGCCGTTCCAGAGATATCCTTCAAAAACCAGTATTTTCGAGACCTTAACGGTTTTTAAAGAATATTTTTTTGACCATGAGTGGCTCCAAAAAAAATTTAATACGGTGTTTACAGAATCCAATTATCTTTTGAATGGTTTTTTAATTTTTTTTGTACGACTCCTCGATAAAGAGTATTCGTGATTTTAAAAGTGAAATATTTTAATATGAACTTATACGTAGCATTTACATATAAAAACTGTGCACAACTTTTTAAATTGAGTTATCTCCCAAACTATAAGCTACACAAAAACATTTTTTACATCCTTACATAGGAAATTTCCTGTGTTACAAAATTGTGGAGAAAAATTTTTCTGTAAATGTTTACGTTAGCGACATATTTGCAAAAAACTGATTTTAGCGACTTTTGAGCCTGAATAACTTTTTATGCGCACAATGGACTTCAATGGACTTTTTACACATTATTCATTATGCTTTAATAAAGACAATTCCGGTGAAAAAAATTCACTTGGAATTTTTTCGCAGAAATATTCTTATTTTCCTGTGCTATAAATGGTTAGCTCGCAAAAGGGACGCAAAAAAAACTGTTCACGTATTTATATATAGATGAGTAATGCGACCCAACACTTACTTAAAAGCAGTGTTGCCAACTTTTAAATTTTGAAACGCACCAAATCCGGCAAAAAAACGCGGTTTTTCCCAAAAAAGCACTAAATTCTAATTTGCAAAAAAAAATTTAAAAAAAAACGAAAAAGTTTCGTACGTGTTCAGACAAGTTTAGTAATTTTTAATAAAAACATTTTAATTATGAATCAATTCTTTTATAAAAAGACTTTTCAATAAATAATTATTAGGGTAAGGGAGGGAAATATGGACCACCAATCTTTCCTTTTTAAATAAAACTCAAAAAACTTAAAACAAAACAATTGGTTTTATGTCATTCATTAAAGGAAACAATTAACCTTTCTGTTGATTCACTTTTAGATAAATACCTCATCAGGATAAAGAAAAAAAGATAAAAAACTGAAAATATTCAAAATGAAGATAAAAAAAAGTGTAGTGTTATGTGGACTATATAGTCCATATTGGCCCACATGTTTATTTGGTACAGAAGTTGCATATAAAAATACCACTTCCATATCCGGCACATTTTTCATGACTCCAAGAACGTCAGATTACACATTCAAACCAAAATTCGCCAGGATGATCTTTTGAGTAAAAGATTTTACATTATACACGTATGCAATTTTCCTCTTCTATTCATTTGTAGTTCACAAATTACAAATAATGAAAATCAGACTCGTTATGAAAACTGCCACTAGATTCTCCATCTAAATAAATACATTTGTTTTTTGAGGCTTTTTTCTTTGGTGGTCCATATTACCCGCACCACGTGTTGGTGAAATAAATGGTGTTTTATCAAAAACTCTTGTGGTCAATGAACATATTTGTGCTGATAAATTATAAATGGTATTCACTGACTTTATATACATAGTTAACCATTTATTTAAAAACACCATGTCTTTAAAGTGAAATAATGAAATTTACTCACTGGAAAAAAATGATCACCAAACGCTTTTTTAGAAAAAGAATCATGCGACTTCACCTAACGCTAAAATCGCACTGACATAAGCTTTAGGTATTGGCTTAAAGTTTAAATATGAATCCTATGTACGCAATGGAAAATATCCATGTGGTCCATATTAAACACGTAGTCCATATTTCCCTCCCATACCCTATATACGTGTATATGTTAAATATCAAAACTGCCTAAGTCCCTCTCTGATATGTGTTTTGATATATAACGACACATATAATATATATGCATTAAATTAAGATCAACATTACTTTGGCTTTAGATGACTCGAACTTGTAGCTTGTAAGTTTAAAACAAGTTTGTTAAATTATTTTCACTAATTTCGGGTTCCTCCTAGCCGAAGGTTTCTATGTAATATTTTGATTTCTAGTATGCTTGCAGACTATTTACTTTTAACAGTGGTTCATCTGGTAATTCATAATCGCAGCAGCAGCTATTCCATTTTATTCCATATTTAATATGGAGTAAAAAATTTACAGAATTAAATGAAAGTGTTTCTTATTTTTGATTTAAGCACAGCCATCGAACTAAATACTCTTTCTACTTCAGCATTGGAATATGGCAATGACAACACACGTAGGACTAAATTTGCTAGATCTTCAAAAGGGTTTAGGTCTAAAGAATCTTTGAAACCTTTTTCATTGATCCAAAAGAACGTAGCACTATTTTTTAATTCCAAATTAAAAACCTGTTCACATCGGCATTTTATGAACTTTATTCAACGATCAAAACAAAGTCTTCAAGAAGAAAAAAGCTCTAGAAAAAGCACTAAAAATGAAATAGCACTAGGCCAAAAATTGTACGGGTAATAATCCCAAAAAAGCACTAGATCTAGTGCCAAAAGCACTAAGTTGGCAACACTGCTTAAAAGATAGATAAATCAGTCAGTTCTGTTATGCTAGAAAGAAGTTTTAAAAATGATAATGTGCAGAATTACGTCTGCTACAACTTTTTTTCGTCCGACGCACTATGGGTTATTTGATACCAAAAAACGATATTAATTCATACAGACTATTGAGGGTTATAATAACTTACTTTTTTAGTTAATTATGCAGAAAATATGTAGAAAACTTATGCAATTGAAGTGAATTTTTTTAAAAAACGGAAATTGAAAATTGCCATCAAATTTTTTACGCATTATTCTGAAGTTCTAAAAATTTCTTGTGTGCAGTGACCTTTAGTGAAATTTTTGAAGAATATTTTTGTAGAGCATTTTAACCCATTTAACCAAGTTTTTGGAAAATGGGGTCAAAAGGACCCATAAAAAAGGATATATTGGGTTAAGATGTATTAGAAAATTATTTCTTGCATGATTTTATGATAAGCTTATGAAAAAAAGTGTTTCCAAGATGTAGTTTAAGAGTTTTACAGAATGCCGAAATACGTTTTCTGTGGGTTTTTTTAGCTAAAAAAACAATATATGAGTGATTTTGAATTCGAGATATAATTATATGCCTTGATTCAAGTCGAAAAATTAGGTATATCGGACGACTCATTCTGAGCATTTCTTAAATCGTAATAAAATAAAAAGTGTACCAAACATGAGCGACCTCTTAATGACCTTCAAAAATTTTCTAAAAACCTCAGCGCACTTTAGTGACACCCTCTTGCAGATTTTTAGGGGTAGTGTGAGCATGTATGCATGTGTTTAACTTTTTATTTATTTTTTGCTCCACTTTTACACATATTTGACATGTCAGTTTGCCTTTAAAAAAATTAAAATGTCTCACAGCCGCGCAAAAACGCGCAACCTTTTTTTTCGCAGAAAGTTACTTGAATGTCTACACTTTATTAAAATAAAAACATTTTTGCTTGAACTCACTTTTGAAACAAGTATATGTCTATGTATATAGCCAAAATGCACTTAATTTTAGACTTACGAACAAAAAAAAAATTAAATTATGACAAAACTCGTTTTCAAAAAACAAAAATCACTTTTGTATTACAAAAATACCTGAACTAGAAAGGTCCGTCAAAATTTTTTTGGAGTTCGTTTTGTTTACTAACAAATCACCTTCAAGATGTTAAAAAAAAAAATTCGTTTTTCGCACGCGCTCTCAAAAACAAAATAATTTTCATTTCCGAAGCTTTTTGATGAAAACGGTGAGTCGAACGATAAAAAGTATTAGAATCTCTTTTGTGGAGCATTACAGGTTCTACAAATAATATTGATTTGTATTAACGAAAAAGTAACCGCTTGGGAAATATTCAATGAAATCGAATTTTTCGACGTTTTGGGGTTTTTTAAGAATATTTCCCAAGCTGTTACTTTTTCGTTGTTGCAAATCAATATTATTGGTAGAACCTATAATTCTCCATAAAAGAGATTCTATGTTTTTATCGTTCGAGTCACAGTTTTCATAAAAAAGCCTCCTAGATGAAAAGTAATTGAAATCACACTGATTTCCGAACAGGCCTGAAATGATAAGTTTCATAGAGCGCTGTGGAATAACGGTAAGCTGTTTCTCCATAATTCTTCCTGTTAGTGATGCAGAATTTTGTCTATTTTCACAAGATACCAAAAACTTGTATGTGGAAATGTTTTCCTTTAATAAAAACTTTAGCGAGTTTTTAGTTTTAATTTAGTTTTATTTATTGAAGTTTAGGTTTTAGTTTCTGTAGTATTATTTTATTTTAAGAATTTTTTAAGTGTGTTACTTAATGACATTTTATATTGAAAATTGATTTTATTTAATTGAACTTTTAGTCATATATTTGCAAAGATCGATTTACATATAAATCTATCAATGCATTTTTCTAACACATAATTATGACAAATCAAGGAACGGATTAAAAACACGGCTATAGTGACATATGTTTCGTCTTTCGCCACAAAGACTCATCAGACTATTTTTGTTGTAATTATAATTATATTTATTTTACTAAATTAATTATAATTGAAAAATTGCAAGTTTGAAAACTTTTTGTGTTTTTGGTCTGGGCGGGAGACGAACCAAGGATCTCCAGGTTGGTAGCAGAAGTCGTTACCCCTGCACCAGCCTTGCCCGGCTGCGAAGCCGACTTTTTGCCAGTTTTATTTGTGTGTTAATACGTATTGATATATCATAATTGTTGTTTTGTGTTATTTATTGATATTTGGTATAGTTGTTCCTTTGGAACAAATTCAATACCGATTGCAGGTGTTTCCTCTTATCAGGGCGTGTTCTCCCAAATAACTTTAAGAATTTTTTAAGTGTGTTACTTAATGACATTTTATATTGAAAATTGATTTTATTTAATTGAACTTTTAGTCATATATTTGCAAAGATCGATTTACATATAAATCTATCAATGCATTTTTCTAACACATAATTATGACAAATCAAGGAACGGATTAAAAACACGGCTATAGTGACATATGTTTCGTCTTTCGCCACAAAGACTCATCAGACTATTTTTGTTGTAATTATAATTATATTTATTTTACTAAATTAATTATAATTGAAAAATTGCAAGTTTGAAAACTTTTTGTGTTTTTGGTCTGGGCGGGAGACGAACCAAGGATCTCCAGGTTGGTAGCAGAAGTCGTTACCCCTGCACCAGCCTTGCCCGGCTGCGAAGCCGACTTTTTGCCAGTTTTATTTGTGTGTTAATACGTATTGATATATCATAATTGTTGTTTTGTGTAAATTTATTGATATTTGGTATAGTTGTTCCTTTGGAACAAATTCAATACCGATTGCAGGTGTTTCCACCTTATCAGGGCGTGTTCTCCCAAATAACTTTAAGAATTTTTTAAGTGTGTTACTTAATGACATTTTATATTGAAAATTGATTTTATTTAATTGAACTTTTAGTCATAT